>CM062805.1:276760022-277127877 GCA_031772625.1 Pinus tabuliformis | reverse complement strand
ATAAATATTACATTGACCCAAAGATATGTGGAAGACTTATGGTTTAGACAAGTCAACCTCCTAGTGGTGTAGACACTACTATTCGTTGTTCCACTTTACTACATGATGATCATGATATCTATGAAGCTTTTTTGGTAGAATTTTTGGTGGCGTTATTTAAATGGATGAGTAGGTTTGGGGAGAAACTATAAATTACCTAGAAAAGGAGAAGGGAGATCTAGTGGAACACACGGGGGATTCACTCACAAAGCAATACCATATCGTGTGCATTCATATTGGGGCATAAAAAAGAGGAAAAAATGAAATAATATATTGAGCATATAATATCAGGGGGGGGGGGGGGGGGGTTTGTAAAGGGTTTTTATATATTGTACTACAATATGTCTATTAGAATGTATTGTTTGTACAATACATTGGCCATGCGGACGCAAAACACAAGTGGGATGGAGAATAGAGGTTCTAGAGTATCATGGGAGTATCGAGAGTAGGAAGGAGAAATAAAACACTATGGTAATATTAGGTCCAGAGTAGCCTAATATTCAAGCCTATGGCCCTAGTATTGATATGAAATTAATGGTAATGTTAAATTCATTTTCATCCTTTTACTTAAATTTTTGACATTACCATGAAATGGCTCAGGATGTTTGAGAATGGTTTTGACCTCATTGGATTTCATATGGAGAAAGTAGAATTTTATATCTCAATCAAAATCTAGCAAACTTATCAGTTTTTCAAGATTTTAGGATTGGGGGGAATTGCAATGTTTCCATTGGATTTTTTCAAGTAATAGGGTATGGAACTCATATTTAATAAAGACCACCAAGCCCTCTATGTACCTTGATGTTAGTGACATTGGTTGTCAAACTCCTCTACATGACCCTACTAAAAATGTACCCATCACTTAAACAAAATCTTGACTTGACATGCTACATTTTTTCTATCTTATGTTAATGCTTAGAGGGTGATATTAATGTCAAAGATCCCAAAAGAGGAAATGATTTTGATGATATGCAATTATTTGTTGTAGCATGATTTTTTTGGATGTTAGGGCCATCCAAATCCTATTTACTGATGTATTTTTGGTTCAGAGATGGATTGCACTCGATGTTGTTTTTGTTATGTGCACCCTTACATGCTATATAAATGAGAAATTGTAATTTGTGGCCTTGTGGTTGATGAAGATTATAACTATTATATGAATGATGTTATCTGGTTTAATCCATGTTTTTATGTTTTTTTATCACTAATTCATCATTATACATGTTTTTGTTGACGTAAATGTATCAAAATATATAAATTATATATTATATAAAATTTGTTACCAAAATTGCTACTGACTAAGGAGCTTTTGAAAATGTCACTCCTTGCTCCCACTTCCCACTTCCACTCCCACTCCCAAGCAACCTTTATCCAGAGCAGACATGCATCACATTACAAATACCTCTATGATCTATGTCTAATGCATGTGTTAAGAGTTTTTACTTGTTTTTCAGCTAGTGATCCTTCCAATGATGGGGCAGCAAAGAAGACAATAGATATGACACCTTCACCATTTCCTTACATCAATGATGAATAGGTTAAATGAAAGTGTAGAAGACAGTGATACAAACTATTGCTTAGTAGATGGCACATGCATGCCATAGGAGGCAATGAAATAGACTATTGTTTGGAATGGGATGAATGCATACTAAGGGCATGCACGTGCCACCTTCAGTTAATTCCAGTTTAGATGTTGTTTTAGATTTAGCAATTTTAGTTTTGGATAGAGTTTTCTATCATCAGAGCTTTGCTTTTTTATTTTTAGAATGCATGATCTATTCTTAGTAGAAGGGTGCAAAGCCCTAGTGAATTAGGATACTTATGCATGATAAATTCCCAGCTCAGGTAGATGAAATAGATCTCAAGGAAGGGATTCATGCTTGCATACTCCAGTTCATCTTCTAATGTAGACACACTTACTTGGCACTCTTACCATGCAACTATGGTGCACTACGTGATCAGGTTAGGGATGTGATTTGACAAAGTCCAATCAGATAGGCTTTTGCATGTGTCCATTTCCATTGTACATTCTCTCCTCTTCCTATTCCATAAGCGAGATGAAAGTTGTGCCATTGTGTTGGTTATCAAGGTTTTGTTTTGAATTGTTGTAGTGTATATTTTTTAGTATTCAATAAAATATAGATGTAATTGAGAGTTTAGATCTATGTGTTTTCCATTCAAATTTTCCACAGTATGTATTTGTAAATCAACAAAATTATATCTGTGTTTTTTTTAATTGAAACTTTCAAGTTTTCAGCTACCTGGTATTTAGGTTATTATTTCTAAGTGCAAAATTTGCTTACCATTGTTAATGAAAATAAAGGGATATAAATATAAAGGGGTATACAAAATTTTAATGAAAAATGGATACCTACAATATCTAGTGAAAGTAGGGGCTTTTTAAATTGGGAAGGTGTATTGGGTTCATATTGTTAGGGGGTTAAATAAAGTGATTTTTAGAGTTATTTTCCAATATGTAGTCAAATTAAGGGTATTGTTTAGTATGCCATGAACGCACACGCTATGTCATAGGTTCATTGAGTGAAGCCCCCGGGGTGGAACATTCAAAACCTAATTTGATCACAAGGCCATGAGAGATGTAGTACTTTGCATGCAAAATCACACTATAAGGATATATTGCTTAATTTATTATTGAGTTTAGCTAGTATTTTTCATAAGTAGTGGAACATTTGAAGAAAGGAGCTTATAGGAGGCCAATGAAAGAAATTGTGACTTGGGTGAAGATGTTTCCAGTAGAGGAGGACTATATGCATTTTAACGTACTATTATGATAATGTAACACTTGCACTCACGAGTGATATTATATGGAATTGGTGGGAATGAGTAGTTGAAGGTAGCATGTACCATGGAGAAAGCATAGGCTCAAAAGAGAGCAAAGCAAGCTTGATTTTGAATGTAAGAAATGAAAAGTGGTGGTTGGACTACATATAGGAGATATGGAGAATCTAAAGTGCTAAGATGATAAGATGAGAGTTGAGAAGCATGCTTGAAGGAGTTGGAGAGGTTGCAGAAACACAAAGCCAAAGTTTTGCAATGGTTGAGAGAGCATGGATTGATAGTGGAAGAAATTCCATAAACAGGAATGGAGAGAAATGAGATGTCCAAAGAGTCAAAGGGACCAACCAAGCAAACACAATGGATAAGGAAACATGCTTTTACTAATGGATCTTAGGTAATGCATAAGGAATTCATGTTAAAAGAGAATTTTAATTAATTGATAAAAGAAGATGTGATTGCGAAGTCACAATATGGTAAGGTGGTTGACAAGTGGTTGAAAATGTGTTCTAATTATTTGAAGGATAAGAGGTGAGCATAGCAAATATCGTATAACTTAAAGTAGCATAGTCAGTTTTAGAGTGATCTTCGCCCACTACACATTTTATGACAATGGTGGTAATTTCTAGTTTTTCTTATGGTTTATATTTGGAAGAACCACCCAATATTAGTTTAGAAAAATAGTAGTCGCAACATCCAATTTCAATGGGGATAACTAGTGTTGGTGGAAGCTCAACTTTGTCTTGATTCTAATTTGAGTGGTGGGATGGTTTTGGTCATTCAATCAACCTTTCAATGTTTTATTCTTGTGAATGACTAGACCAACAATATGACTAGAGACGAAATCAATGTAGCATTATACCTTCACAAGTACTTGGGGAAGGGTGACATTGATGTAGAACAACATTGGTGCCTCCATAAGTTGATCTAGATATCAAAGAGGACCATTGTTCCCAACATTAAGCTTGTAAAGTCATAAACCACATTGAAAGGAAGTGTTTTACAATGGTACATCAAGCTTGTACAAACCAATCCTCAAGGTATTGTTAAAAGACTAAATTAGGTAACAATAGGATTTATAGCCTAATTTTAGATGCATAACTCAAAGCAACTGATTTGCACCAAATTGAAGGATATAAAAAAAAATCATTGGTTAGAGTGCTTGGGATTATGATTAATGATTCCATGACTTGGTTAGTAGACTATCATAACCTATTCATGAAACCCATCACAAAGAATGGTTCATTTAGGTCTCTTGTGCTCCACCTATTCAGACCACACAATAGGAAAGATCAACCTATGTTATGAATATTGACGCCATTTATGGGTATCTTAACACTATTAAAGAAAAAATTGCAGTTATACCTTTAACTAGTGCAACTCTCAAACTTGTGTTGTTCTAGTACTAGTTATCAACCTTGGCAAAATATGTTCAAGAGATGAATAGAACCAAGGTGGGGAGACAGCAACTGCATATTGTTCAAGAAGATGTAGCTTGGTTGATGAGAGGATGCATACTTTGTTGTACCAATAAACCCATATCTAGGAAAGAGCTCTATATTGTTCCTTCCATGTACCTAGTATGCCATGGAAGAGCATCTCTATGGATTTTGTGGATGGTTTTCCAATACCTAGGTGGGAACATGACTACCTATTTAAGATAATGGTCAAATTTAGTATGATGTGCATCCTCATATCTTGTAAAAGGATCATTGGTGGAAAAGATACAATAATATTATTCTTTGAACACATGGAATGCACTTTGGGATACCGAGGAGCATCACTTTAAACATATCTACTAGATTTCTCAATGTCCTTTTTACTACACTTTAGGAGAAGATGGGCACAAAGTTGAATAGATATAAAAAATTCCATTTAGGAATAGATGGAAAAACATAAGTGATGAACAAGACAATGGTTCAACATTTCATAGGTTGCCATCAAAAGCATCTAAGAAAATTTCCATTTAGAAATAGATGGAAAAACATAAGTGATAAGCAAGACAATGGTTCAACATTTCATAGGTTTCCATCAAAAGCATCTAAGAAAATTTTCATTTAGAAATAGATGGAAAAACATAAGTGATGAACAAGACACTGGTTCAAAATTTCATAGGTTGCCATCAAAATCATCTAAGAATGTGGAATGATAACTTGATCTATTTTCAAGAACTCTTAAAATACGGTTTTGTATATTTCCAATAGTAAGTACCCCTTTGAAACTTGTTTTGGATATTTGTCACCTTCACCTCTAGAGGTTGTATATGGAAAATATGGAGAAAAGATAAAGACATTATTGAATTTAACCTTATATAATTAATTGCTACAAAAATATTCTTAATAAAAACAAAAAGATGTAATGGCGTGCATGCACACATATTTAACATGGAGATTTTACCGTGGAAACCCAAAAATCCAGAAACTAGAAATTTTTCTCAATATATTATCTTTACAATGTTACAATAAAATATGCATATGGATTAGAGAACAATCATTGTTCCTTAATTGGAATTACAAAACCATAGAATGAACTACCATGCTCTATAAAATTGCTAAAATTAAAAATCACGTGCTAAAAACAGCAAAAAACCACCCAAAAAAATTTCAAGAGTGAAACCACCCTATGAAGGAATAACTCTTCTTAAAGGAATAACTCTTCATATAGAAGTCTATGTAAGAATGAAAATTTTGAAGAAATGAGTGATGTTGGAGATGAAAAGACAGATTTAATGAGAAATTCATGAAAACATTATGGAAAAAAAAAAATCCACTAAAAGTATAATTTGGACATAATTATTATACTCACCTATAATTATATATTATAATCATCATTTGTACCATACAAATACACATAAAAATATTTATTTAATATATTTTTTCCTTTCTAAAATGTATTGCATCAACAATTTTATGTGTCTCTTGTTCTATGAATAGCTATTATAACGAACCAATAGCATTCCTTATTCCATGAATACCTATTATAAGGAACCAATGGTATCAGAGCCTAGAGATTTTTGAGATGCTAAGCTTATGTGAAGAGTTTGCGAGCAGTTATATCATACTCATGATATGTTGCAGTGCAGTCAATTATTTTTTGGAAAAAAGAGAAAATGAGTTGCTCAAGTGGACGATCTACTCATTCTTATAGTGTATATGGCCAAATATGATGACGCAAAGAAAATGTATCATGAAAACTCCGGAGGGTCTGAAATCAATAGGTTGGAACACTGTTGTTGCATACAAAAGAGTTCGACCAAGCGATCCAGTAGATTAGCTGGAGGAGATGCATCTAGACAAAATGAAAGGAGTGCCACCCTGTGAAGTGGTGATTTTTTGCTACAATTGAGCCCTTGGGATGTAGATGAAGGTGGTGATTTTTGCTACAATTGAACCCTTGGGATGTAGATGAAGGTCGCCAGTAAAGTATTCGAAAATTGTTGTTTACAGTTGAGAAGGTAATTTTAATTGAGTAGTTTAAGGAGGTTATGTTTTTGTTGATAAAAAAATGGAAAATTATATATAATTTTGATAATAAAAAAATTGGAAATCAAAGTTATAGTTAAGCTTTAAGATTTTGAGTGTCTAGAGATTATTGATAATAGTAAATCTATTACCACTATTAAAAAAATAATCAAACACTCTCAAAATCAAATTTCTTAAAAAAAAAAAAAAACCACTAAATTTCATTAAAAAAAAGAAGAGTGGTGCAATATAAATCTTCAACTCATTAGACAACGTTATTCTCTTGGCAGCTTCACCTCATTAGATAACGCCAATCTCTTGGCAGCTGTGGACCAAAGAACAGAGAAGATTCCACCCAAATTTCTTATGGTTACATCAGACTGCAATAGTGCCCAGCCGCGAGATGGGCAAGTTGTTTCCACATAAAGTCTGTTTTTGAATAGAAATATCTCATGTACATGAGAGTAGCATCTTATCTCCTATATGCGGAAGTGGCCAGTGATATGCTGATGGTGGCTTGTCCATAGTCAGTTGACCAGTGATGCATCCCGAGAAAGTTTAGATGGCAGTTTATATAGGTGGGGTGATTTGTTATTTATTTTCTAGTTTAAGCGTGACTTTTTAGAAAGTTTTTGGTTTATTTTCTAATTTAATTTGTTTAGAATTGGTACAAATTCATTGAAATAACAAGCTTGATAAGTTAATTCTTCACAATCAAAATGCTCAATGGTTTTTGAGGGTGTTGAATCTATATATACAGTCAAAAAACCCAGTTTAAATAACACAAAGCAAAGTTTGACTACAAATTTTTTGGTCTCCATCACATAAACTTCATAACCACATTCGCAACTCCTACCAAAAAAAGCCCATCAAAATAACAGATCAGGAAAATGCCATCCTAAGTCAACAAGTGAAATGGTCCGAGGAGTGGTCTTGGGAACCCAAGGGTCAATTTCCTGGAAATGAGCTACAATCAACAAAGAAGACAACTTGGCACCCGGATAAATGTGATGCGGGAGCATCTAGGCCTAGCCAGCAATGTGATGGTGTGGTCACATGTTGTTGCTAATGAAAGTTTGGAGGAAGAATTGGTTGTTTAATTTTATTAGTTGCAAAGTATGTAAGTAGTTAATTGTTGCCTAATTCTGAATAGAATTGGGAATAAGTGGCAAGTGATCCTCCCTGTGTGGAGATCAAGCCAAGTAGTTAGAATGATTAGTTAGAGTAGGATTTGATTTCTAAATATATTGTGAATTCCTTCATTTGTGGAAGGAGATGGTTAGATAGAACATATATGTATTTTCCTTCTTTTCTGAAAGAGACAGAGAGATAGGATTCATGATGGAGTTGTAAGCCTACGGGTAGATTAGGAACAGAGGCCACTAATTTGAAGAATCAGGCTAGAGAGGAAGGATTCAAGAGAGGATTGAGTGGAGCGAGAGCAAGAATAGTGTTTGGATTGTATTTGAAACAAAGGTCTTTTATTTGTGTAATCGTCCAAGGCCAAGACTCTGTAATTATTTTATTGTGAATGAATGATATTGTGTGTGTGATCAACTATCGAGCTTGTGGAAACCCTCGTTGTGCTTTTGTTTCCCTTTGTATTCTGGCGAGTGTTTATTCCTTTGTTTTTCTATGTTTCACACCTAAATCACAGAATTGATAGAAGTTGGAGGCTTTTTATATAAATCTCGGTGTTTGATGCCACTTTAATCCTGACCATTGGATCACCGATATCGGATCGGTGAAGTTTATTGATATGGTTTTGACCCCGCGAGCGTAAAACCAATTTACACTACGATTTAGTGCAAAACACAGTGGGATCCGAAATCCGAACTTGAAATTTTATCAACGGGAACCTATAACCTTATTGGGTCTGTAAGAATGATCAGATCAGTGCATTGAAGCGGAAGGATCCTGGCAAGTGGACTTGCGATTCTGCAATTCAATCGTGGTCGTTGGATCGTGAATAAATTACAACCATTGGATCGCGAAAGTGGTTTCGCAACAGTGGAAGTGGTTTTCGAGCGAGCGAAACGCCTTAAGCTGTATCAAAGGTTAGACCCCTTATCCCATTCACTATTCGACACGTAGCACGAGGGTGAATAGGGAAACCGCTTTATCAGCGATTAATCCCCGTGTTAATTGTCCGCCCGAAATAGATGTGGACCATCGGATCCACTACGCACAGATCGACGGTGGAGGATTGACGTGTCAGTTTAAATGTTTGGAATGAATGCTGACCATTAGATCAGAGAAGAATTGGATGGTGGAGATCAGCCGATCGGAGATATAGAATGACAGTGGAAAGGCAATGGACCAAAAGACGGATCTGCCGATAATTATGGTCGCGGATGTATAAAATTTGAGATTCGGATAAAGTGTTCAGAGCAGGGTTTTCTTTGGTTTTCCCGTGTTTCTGTGTATTTCGGTAAAAAGGTATGGTCCCAAGTTTTTAAAGCCTAACGCATTTGAAGAACGCTTCGATAAGATTTTGAGGGTGTAAACCATAGACCCACGACTGATAATTGTTAAAGTAAGGGATTATGGCTAAAGTAACAAAAGTTTGATGAGGGTTAAGAGTCCCAATAGGGTGTTTAGGGTGTGGCAGCCATATGGTTGCGTCATTTTTGGTATCAGAGCAAGGATGTCTTACTTATGAAGGTTATGATTAAAAAGGTATGAAAGTAGCAGCGGTTGAATGAATGGAAAATTTTGGCACAGGACTATAGTAGCAAGACTGTAGGAAGAACTTTTGGAAGTTCTTAGAGATTGTAGCAGAACCTCATTCCAGCTGAGGCTTGGAATAGATAGGGATAGAGGAGTCCTTAAGAGTAGTGAGTGTAGCAACCAGAGAGAGAGCAAGAGTGCTCAGTGCAAGTTCAAAGGAAAGAGGACTTGGAGACCAGGCAGAGGAGAAGCTTGGTGAGAAGATCAACTTAGAAGGAAGTTGATTGGTTGCAGGTGTAGGAGCTCACACAGAAGAGAAGATGGCTATGGAAAGTCATATGGAAGGTTCAGAAGAAGGCTACAAGATGAAGGAGAAGGGTGCTCAAACAATCCGTAGGAAACGGATGAGTCAAGCAGAGATTGACAAGGAAATAGCTGAGATAAGAGAAGAACTCAATGCGTTAGTAATGCTGCTAGAGGAGAACCAAAGACTAGGTTGGGTCTTGAAGAAGAAGCCAGTGAAGTGGCCTAAGTTGCAGAGAAGGCTGCAACAAGAACAGGTAAAGTGGTTGATGGAAAACCTCAGAGAAGCAGAGGTAGAAATGGAAGTTTCCATTTGTAGACCAGAACAGGGTGAAATGTTGGGTGAAGAGGATAATGAGAGGTCATCTGAAGATCTCATGAACTATTGGAATAGTTCATAACAATTAGAAGATATGATGACAAGGGAAGCAGATGAGGCAATGAAGCCTTGTGATTTTAATTCTCATAGTTTGTGTATGTTTGCAGGAAATGCAGAGAATGATGGACAATCTGGTGTAACTGTCACAAACAGGAATGAATCTCTTGAGGTGAAGTATGATGGAGAATGCCATTTAGAGGAAGAAGGTGCTGATTTATTGCAGCAAAAAAAATTCATAGATGAAATTTTGTTTGGTGTAAGACAATCAGATGAAGTTGATATGGACCAGAAGTCTAATGAAAATGCCATAGTGGTATTCCAAGAAGGTAAGCAAATGAATTTGTCTGATGGAATTGATGAAAGAACTTTGCAATATGATAGTGCAGAAAACAGGATAACTCAGGAGGATTGCCAAGGAAAGAATGAAGCTGAGAATGGAAGCTATGATGAATTGCTGGAAAGATTTCACATGGAATTAGAATTCTTGGAAAGATTGCTCAAGGAACCTGAAGGGGAAACAAAGCTTTCAGAACTTGATAAAGAAAAGGATATGGTTACTATGCATGATAAGGATGAAATGTCTCAAACATTTATAGAGTTAAGTAAATGTTTAGACTCTTCAGTTAATGATGTGACTGTAGGTACGAAAGACAGCATTAATAAATATGATTTTGAAATCAGAGAAATTGAGTAGAGATTATTTGAAGGTGAAATGGAAGATCAAGAGCAGCAAGGAATTCATGTCCTTAGAGACATGAAGGAGACAGAAGTATTAATCTAGCAGGATAAAGATGGAAGAAACCAACAATTTAAAAGAGATGATCAGCAACATGAGAGTGAATTTGAGGAAGGCATTAGATTGCAGGAGTATAGCAACTGGTAGCAGAATGAAGAACAAGAGATTAGTCTGGCAGTACAAAGAAAAACAAGTGAAGATCGAAGATACAGATGGAGAATGAAAAAACGGGTCAAGTGGAAGTTATTGCAACAAAGGTGGAATGACAAGTTGATAAGCGAGTTCAGGGAACTTGAACAAATTCATATTGATTTGTTAGAGAAGGAGAGACTCAAAGGAATGGAGTCATAGCAAGAAGGATCTGCTGAAATCCAGAAGATCTATGATGGAAGATTGGTGCTTGAAGCATCAAAAGAGGATGAAGGATCTTGTATTTTAAAAACTGAAAATTGTTGTGTGTTTGCAGGTTATGTAAACTTGAGGGAAAACAAGAAGTTATTGGAAACTGTCATATCAACAGGTGAGAAGATGACTACCCACAATCATATGAAGAATAAAGAGAAAAGTTATAGTCAAGTGAAGGAAGATGTCCAGTCAGATGACATCCAAAAGATAAGTCAAAAGGAGGATGACAAAGGAATTATTGAGATCAAAGAAGTGTTTGGAAAGGAAGAGATCCATTCATATGAACATAGAACAAAGAGTTTTCTCAGGAAAACTGATGAAGCTAATACAAACCAAGTGGAGAATATTATGGTGTATTCAGGAAGTGGGAGTCACCCGGAAGGGTTGATGATGAAATTCTTTGAGGAGACCTTAGTGTTTCATAGTTTTGAAACTAATATTTTGTATGTAAATGTAGGATACACTGAAGTAAGGCAACTGTTTAATGTTGTCATAAGGGAAAGGAAAAGCAAAGATATGATTTTTCAGAAGTTAGAAGAAGGAAATTCATATAATCTTGTGATTCAAAGGAAAGAGTAGCTGTTAAACATAACTGTAGTGAATTATACAGATATTGGACAATTATTGAGGACTGAAGCCAAAGGTGAGTAGCTATTGAAAGTTGATATAGAAGACTTTGTAGATATCAAACAATTATTGAAGATTATTGACCTTGAAGAAAGCCAAAGTAGAGAAGGACTAAAGACAAATGTTGCAAACAATGAAGTTAGTAAAGGTTGTGCAGAGCTCTTGGGAGAAATTCCAAATGAGATGGCAGATTTGTGGCATGAGTCTAGTCTTTTGGAGGAGAGGCAAGAAAACCAAAGAATAAGTGATCAGATTGTACAACCAGAACTGAATAAGAATGAAGTTGTCATGAATGACAAATATGGAAAAGAAGTTGTCAGAAATGTTGGCATAATGAAGAAACGGGGCAAAGCATTTGTGCTTAATGAAATTATTGATTCTGGTGAATATTTATATGCAGAAACAAGGCAATGTGAAGTCAATTTGAAACAAGGAGTTGATTCTAAAGATCAGATCAAAGTAAGGAAGGATGAGATCAGAATGTCTCAGAAAGATGGAATGATGTTGAATCTACAATATGGAATTGTTGAACTAGAGATGAGTTCAAGAGATTACTATTGTACTACAGGGAGTTATTGATGAAGAAGAGGCTGAAAATGACATTTCAGAAGCAGACAAGTATGATGCCATGATCCTTAAGGGTGCAGAAATTAAGTTACTGGAAGAAGAGGTATTCCAAGTACCTAAGCAAGCAGGAAGAATTCTTAGTTTTCAGGAAATTTGTGGAATTACAGGTACACTGGGAATTGAAGTAAGAAGTGATGAAGCCATGAGTGAGAAACCAGAAGAAGGAACTAGAATTGTTGCAGGGGATCAATGGAGAAGGAATTTGTACATTTTAGAAACGTATTGGCACATGGATTATGATGTTCTTATGCAAGAACACATCTAGTTGCAGGGGAATAGTATTCATCATCTGAGTAGTGAAGTGGACAAAGAAATTGATGAGTTGTGGAGACTCATACAACAACATTCCAATAGAATACATAGAGGACAAAAGGAGAAAGGAAGATTGGCTGGAAAGAATGGAACAGGTGAAGGTAATGGTAAATTGCAAATTAAAGTGTGGAAGCCTGACATAAATTGTGATGATGAGCAAAAAGCAGTAAGATATATGAAAAAGACAGCAGCAGACAGTGAGAGCATAGCTAGTGGAGCACTACAGCATAAAGTATGGAGACCGAGAGAACAACAAACAATAGCAGTAACCAAGGACAGATCGCCGAACAAAGTATGGGATCCAAGAGGACACAAATCAGAAGCACATGATCAAGAGATCATGATTATTTTTAACCTTGGGATTCTGATGCAGGAGCATCTAGGCCTAGCCAGCAATGTGATGGTGTGGTCACATGTTGTGGCTAATGAAAGTTTGGAGGAAGAATTGGTTGTTTAATTTTATTAATTGCAAAGTATGTAAGTAGTTAATTGTTGCCTAATTCTGAACAGAATTGGGAATAAGTGGCAAGTGATCCTCCCTGTGTGGAGATCAAGCCAAGTAGTTAGAATGATTAGTTAGGGTAGGATTTGATTTCTAAATATATTGTGAATTCCTTCATTTGTGGAAGGAGATGGTTAGATAGAACATATATGTATTTTCCTTCTTTTCTGAAAGAGACAGAGAGATAGGATTCACGATGGAGTTGTAAGCCTACGGGCAAATTAGGAACAAAGGCCACTAATTTGAAGAATCAGGCCAGAGAGGAAGGATTCAGGAGAGGATTGAGTGGAGCAAGAGAAAGAATAGTGTTTGGATTGTATTTGAAATAGAGGTCTTTTATTTGTGTAATAGGCCAAGGCTAAGACTCTGTAATTATTTTATTGTGAATGAATGATATTGTGTGTGTGATCAACTATCGAGCCTGTGGAAACCCTCATTGTGCTTTTGTTTCCCTTTGTATTCGAGCGAGTGTTTATTCCTTTGTTTTTCTATGTTTCACGCCTAAATCACAGAATTGATAGAAGTCGGAGGCTTTTTATATAAATCTCAGTGTTTGATGCCGCTTTAATCCTGACCGTTGGATCACTGATATGGGATCGATGAAGTTTATTTATATGGTTTTGACCCCGCGAGCATAAATCCAATTTACACTAAGATTTAGCACAAAACACAGTCGGATCCGAAATCCGGACTTGAAATTTTATCGACGGGAACCTATACCCTTATCGGGTCCGTAAGAATGATTGGATTGGCGCATTGAAGTGGAAGGAGCCTGGAAAGTGGACTTGCGATTGTGCGATTCAATCGTGGCCATTGGATCGTGAATAAATTACAACCGTTGGATCGCGAAAGTGGTTTCGCAACAGTGGAAGTGGTTTTCAGGCGAGCGAAAGGCCATAAGTTGTATCGAAGGTTAGACCCCCGATCCAACTCACTATTCGACACCTAGCACGAGGGTGAATAGGGAAACCACTTTATCGCTGGTTAATCCCCGTGTTAATTGTCCGCCCGAAATAGATGTGGACCATCGGATCCACTACGCGCAGATCGACAGTGGAGGATTGACGCGTCAGTTTAAATGTTTGGAGTGAATGCTAACCATTAGATCGGAGAAGAATTGGATGGCGGAGATTAGAGATATAGAATGACAGCGGAAAGGCGATGGACCAAAAGATGGATCCGCCAATAATTATGGTCACGGATGTATAAAATTTGAGATCCGGATAAAGCGTTCGGAGCGGGGTTTTCTTTGGTTTTCCCGTGTTTCTGTGTATTTCAGTAAAAAGGTATGGTCCCGGTTTTTAAAGCCTAACGCATTTGAAGAACGCTTCCGATAAGATTTTGAGGGTGTAAACCATAGACCCACAACTGATAATTGTTAAAGTAAGTGTTAAGTTTAGGTATGCTCTATGCTAGAGTAGTTTATTTAAATTTTCACTGTTAGCAATCACATCAGCATTAAAGTAAACTGCAGATAAAACATAAATATAAGTCGCAGAAGACAAGACAAGACAAGAGGGCACAAGATGTGGTGCTAGCCAGGGACAAACCCCACAATGTGGGGAAACCCTTGATCAATTCTTCTTTTATGTTCTTCAAAGTTCAGCAGAGAAAGAGAGAGGGAGAGATTGTACATTTACAATAGAAGTCAACACTTTGACTTATCCGAAACTAGCATAGATCATTTCTTATAACGATGAGATCAATTGAAGACATTCTGCTTCAACTGATTCTGCAAGGTGACTCCTTCACCTATCATCGTTCGGCATCTTGTTCATTTGCTGCACCTGACTGTGTAGCACCATCATGCTGCATCATGCATTATCATGTTGCTGATGTTGCCCATACATCATGCTGCCCATGAGTTACATCATACTTCCCATACACCATGCTGCCCATGAGTTTTCCATGCTCCATGCATTATTGTGCTGCCTGTTATCACCCCAAGAAACTCTCCTAGGTTGTATATCAGAGATGCTCGGGAACATTACAAACTCAACAAAAATGTTGGAAAATTGGTGGATGAATGAAAGAAATGCTGCATATTCAAGCCAGATAACCACTTCTACTATGCTTGACCCCAAACATGGGTGAACACCCCCAGACTACAAGGCTTTAGACCACCAATTACTCATAGTTTTAAGGGAAATGTGATGATGGAGAACACTGATCACACCAGCAGATGCACAGGACCCTGTGATGGCCAGCTGCAACCAGTTAAAAGGTCTGTAAATTCTATTTCCTAATGCACAGACAGGATGACAGCTCTCTGGCATTAAAACAACAGAAACCTGCATACATATTTGATAATGCTAACTAGATTCTAGCAGAGAGGTGGGATGACAGCCCCTCTACTGCTAAGCATCAAAAGCAAATGAAAAATGCATACAAGCACAGCCTGGAACAAAGAAGAAGAAGTGGAAAGTGAGCAAACAACAGCAAAAGAAGCTTGTATTAGCTGGAAATGAAGACTAGAAGCTGCAGGTGTCACAATAGTTGCAGTCTCCAGAAGTTGAACTTTACAATCAAAATAACATTCATCCCCCTCATTACATCTTGCTTTTTGGTATATATGGAGGTTGAATACAAAAAATACCAATGCGTGGAGAGGTCATAACTGACCACCAACCGCATTTACATGCAGATATGGGTCTCTGATACAATTTCATTGTTTTAATGGACAAAATGACCTTTCTGCTGCTCTGTTGTACTTCAAGAACAGGTGAAAAGCCGTGTTTATTTGCTCAAGGTTGTCCTTCTCGTCCTTGGCCGCGCTTCTTTTTGAATGTGGTTGCTGAGAATTCAATGCGTAGTGTACTGGATGATGGCTTCCTTCCTCCTTCGCACACACAGGACAGGCTCCAAACATGGAAAATGCATGAATATGGGCGATGGCCTGCGAATGAATACTGACCGTTGGATGGCTCGGACGGACGGTGGAGATTGAATCAGAGGGGTTATCGGGAGGTAACGAGGATGAGCGAACGTGGGCCGTCGGATCTGGACGCGGCAGATCCGACGGTGATCGCAAGCGGAAGGAGCGCGGCAGTTAACGAGCGGGGGTTCGGCGGTTTCGCGGGCGGGCGGTTTCCCCGCACCGCCTACGGGGGATAGGCGGTTTCCGTATGTGGGGGGCGCGATCCAACAGATTTGTGATGTGTGGCATATGAAAACCACCGCCCCCGCGGGTTAACGGGCGGGCAGGTTCATAGAGCGGGGGTTGCGTAAAGCGTTGGATCAAGCGATGGATCATCGGACGGTCACGGTTAACGCACACATTTGTTGAATGATGTGACAGGTACGGGCCCGCCGAGTTATAATTTTATATGCACGTGGTTATATGTGTTCAGACTTTAGAGCCGGGGACTAAACGCAGAATAGGTTTATATGGGGTTTAAACGGGTGATCAGGGTTTATAAAGGAAAATGAAAATAATGAGGTTAAGGGAGAATACGCGGAAAACGGAGGAATGGGGGGCTATAAGAGTGTAAGCGGAGTGATAAGGAAAAGGTGAATTATGGTGCGAGGTCACATTATCGGGGTTTTATAACATTTAAACCCAGCACCCAGGGCTAACATAACACAACTTTTACACTAAATGCAGGTGTAAAACAGGGGGTAGTGGGGCTTTATGGAGAAAAGGGAAAATAAAGGAGGAAGCGGGAAAAACTGTTGCAAGCCTTATACAATCAAACCAGCATTGCCAAACCTGCTTTTTGCCCATCAAAAGCTTAGTCTTATAGCAGAACTTACATTTCCCATGCACATGATTACATTTACCATGATGCTCATACATCATGAATCATGCTTCTCATACTACTGCCCATTATGCAGCTCATCATGCTGCTCATAATACTGCCCATTATGCAGTTCATCATGCTGCTCATAATACCCTACTGTTGCTTCATAATGGAGGTTAGCTGCTTGCTATGGCTTGCAGCCTAGCAAAGCAGCTAGGCTATATTATTTCCATATAGGGTTTTCTCAGGGATATGACTGCATCCCATATGTTGAACTGGACAACGTATTCCTTACACTTGTTGTCCTGACTGTACTCCATATATATATAGATATGACATCTATATGACTCCATGATGAACAGTGTATTCCTTCTTACCTGTGAGCCTTGATTGCCCAGTGTATCCATGACTGCAGCTTATATATGATTGCACAGCTTATCCATGATTGCGTTCCATGTAGAAGACTACGTTCCAATGACTGGGTTTACATGCATATATGTGACTGCTTTCTAATATATATTTTGTGGCATTATATTACCTACCTTCCAATATATATTGTCTTTCCATTATTTATGCCTAGTGTATATATTCCTATGACCAGCGTTTCTATGCCCAGCGTATATATATATATATCTGGACTGTAATGTCAACGTGAAATCCCTATGTAATATCTTCTATTGATGCGTATGTATATGTTTACACTACGCTGCCAGATATATGTCTCCACTACGCTACCAGAAATGCGTGTTAGATCTTTTGTTGATGCGTATACATATGTCCACGTTGCACTGCCAGACCTGCGTGTTAGGTCTTTGATGATGGGTATATATGTGTCCATGTTACGCTATTAGACCTGCATGTCTTATTATATGATTGTGTTTCAATATATATATTGCATTATGACTGCAACTAGGTCTTCCAAGAACAGCGTATTACATGAACGTATTTATTAGTTGTGTCTCCATGTGTTGCGTATTTGTGTTGCGTATATTTCTCCTTGTGTTGCATATATTACTCCTTGTGCTGTGTATTTGTGTTACGTATATTAGTCCCTTTAGGGCTTCGTATAGAAGCTCCATTTCACTGCGTTGAGGGTTAGACTCTACAGTGTTGAAACTTCTTCCATTAGCTGCGCTTATGGATCTCCATGATCAGCGTGATAGATCTTCATGACTGCGTTGGTAGGGCATCATCATAAGGCTAGCGTATTATTCTTGGTGTCTCCCTCCTTCTCCAAAAACCCAAGACGTGGAGAGGAGGAGATCACTCAAGAATTTTTGTGTGAAATGACTTCAAGTCCTTGCCAATTTATACTAAAACGTAAGTGATGAATAGGCGTGACTATTAGGCTTCTGAGCCTACTCAAGAGCTGGTCGGCTAGATAATAAAACCATAATCTAAATAGATTCATATCTCCATAAATACATATCAGAATCAGATGATCTTTGGATCAATCCTACACCTCTCAATGAGAGGGATCCAATAAAAATATTAGCTGCGATAAATAAGCTGATCCACATGGAGTTTGGCCTTAGTTTCCAATTTAACACTCCCTCTCAACTCGGGAGAACTCCATCCGTTGATCCATAAGTCCCACTGTATTGACTTTGCCATCAGTGCCCTCCATTGCTCTGCCCAGCTCTGCTCAGCTCTGTTGGCTCTGCTCTACTTTGCTTTGCTGGCTCTACTGGCTCTGCTCTGCTCAACTTAGCTCTGCTGAACTATGAAGAAGAAGAATTGATCGAGAATGATTCATACCATTCTCCACTGACCCGAAGTCAGTCTCAGAGTGCGTACTTCTCCACTGACCCGAAGTCAGTCTCAGAATGTGTACCACTGGTCCCAGACCAGTCTCAACCGACCCAAAGTCAGCTTCATAGTAAGTACCACTCCTACCACTGGTCCCAGATCAGTATCGCAATCTCAGAGAGTCTACCACTGGTCCCAGATTAGTCTCAACCAACCCGAAGTCAACGTCATAGTGTGTAACACTCTCACTAGTCCCAGACCAGTATTACACTGACACGAAGTTAGTCTCTAAGTATGTACCACTGGTCCCAGACCAGTCTCAACCGACCCGAAGTCAGCGTCATAGTAGGTACAACTCCTACCACTGGTCCCAAACCAGTATCACAGGCTCAGAGAGTGTACTACTGGTCCCAAACCAGTCTCAGCCAACCCGAAGTCAGCGTCATTGTAGGTACAACTCCTACCACGAGTCCCAGACCAGTATCACAGGCTCAGAGAGTGTACTACTGGTCCTAGACCAGTCTCAACCGACCCAAAGTCAGCGTCATAGTATGTACCACTCTCACTGGTTCTAGATCAGTCCTGCACTGACATGAAGTCAATCTCAGAGTATGTACCACTGGTCCCAGACCAATCTCAACCGACCCAAAGTCAGTGTCATAGTATGGTACAACTCCTACCACTGGTCCCAGACCAGTATCATTGATCCCAGATCAATGGAGGTCATCCTAGTGTAGGGAGTACGGTAGATACAACGATGCGTCCATCGATACTACTATGGTCCCTAACTTCATTTCCCTGCTCATTGATCAGATGAGAGGTACTTCCCATGAGTCCCAGACTACATGGGTAGGATGCCTCGACAGGAGAGCTAATCAATCCTGTCCTCACAGGAGAACACATGAATCCTGCTACAATTTCCATGAATAACACATCAATCCAGGCCTCACATCAATCCTGCTACAATCGCCATGGAGAACACATCAATCCAAGCCTCACAGGAGAACACATCAATCCTACTACAATCGCCATGGAGAACACATCAATCCAGGCCTCACAGGAGAACACATCAATCCTGCTACAATCGCCATGGAGAACACATCAATCCAGGCCTCACAGGAGAACTAATCATCCTGCTACATAGGAGAGCGAATCATCCTGTTCCACAAGAGGGCGAATCATCTTGTCCCACAAGAGAGCGAATCATCTTGTTCCAGTGAGCACCACCAGGGGAGGGTGAGTCACCCTGTGGTCGTATGTTACTCCAGTAAGAATCGTAAGCCCTCATAGCTCCTAGAGCTCAATGTATACAACATGCAGGACCCTTTTACAAGGGTCATTCGACGACTCCAAGTCGTACGGGAAAATCACAGATTTGATCTTTCCATGGGGCTTTGTCAAAATGTCAGTGACCTGTACATCAGCCTCTATGTGATGGAGCCTCCTTGCTCATCAACTTCCCATATCCTAGATAAGGCAGCATCTGATGTTTATCTACTGGAGCAATCAATGAACACGGGATTCCTATATAATTGAATCCCACCTCTGGTTGTCACAGAGAATCACAGTGGTATTCATCATGTGTACAAATAGCTCACTGAAGAGCTTCCGTAACTAGACTGCCTCTCAGGTAGCCATGCTAGCAGCAATATACTCTGCCTCGGTGGTGCTCAAAGCCACCGACTTCTGCTTCCTGCTCAACCAGGATATCGAAGTAGATCCCAAGGAGGACCAGCACTGAGAAGTGCTCTAGTGATCCTCTACACTGCCTGCCCACTCAAAATTTGAAATATTTCGGCAGTGTATCTCAATCCATGAGAGATTGTGCCCTGAAGATATCTCATAAGATTCTAGGCACCAATCCAGTGAAGCTCAACCAAATATGAGCTCACCATACTAACTGCAAAACATATGTTTGATGCAGGTTCACCAAGAAACTCAACGCGAATGAGTTTATGAAACTCAGAGGCATTTCCCAAATCTGGTCTGACATCATTACCATATAACTTCTAAAAGTTAAGATCCTCGACATAGTCATAGGCTTGCAGTTTATCTTTCCACATTCGGAATCCAACTCCCTCTATCGTCTACAAATGAGAGGGTCTGCACCTGTCAGACATAGGTGCCGGTATGAGAGGACTGTCATCCACAACCTTCGGATGATTTGGATCGATGAATCTCAGCTTCATCGAACAGCTGTTGATCCTCTCATACTATGCCCGAGGTGTTTTGCTTCAATCCATAGAGGGCTTTCTACCACCTGCATACGTGAGTTTCCCGATCATGAATCTCAAACTCCTCAGGTTGTTCCAAACCTATGGACCTATGGCATGAGGGGAATGGTTCCCTTATAATATTTTCCTTCGATACATCTCAGACATGTACCTTCATGTTCTTTTTGAATTTAGGCTTCCCTGTCACCATCTGACTCACAGACCTTTGGTGCTATGTGTTAATGGGCATGGTTCCCAGTGGACTTCCTGTAATTTAATACATCCCTAACTCAAAAGCATCTTTGAAAATTCTATTTTCAAACACGTATCTTTACATCGACGAATGCCACCTAAAAACCTTCAACTTCCATTCCTAGGGTTCCTTGCTTCCTTGAAGGGTCGGCCGTGTCCTTGATGACCTGCATCTCTACCATTCAGACACTCCTTCATATAAGGGCCGAACTCATAACCAAGACATCTACCTTTCCTTCCACCCTTAGATCCGAACTTCCCAATGAAGTGATCTTTAGGGATGCCATCAGAAGTTTTGTTGCGCCATTCTGATACCATGCTCTGCTTCGACTTCACCCTATGTGAATTGTAGAGAACCCATTGATCCTTTTGTCTTGTCCCAACTATCTCACTCTTGTTTGGGCATTGTCTTCACCTCAGCTCTGATACCATGTTAAGTTTAGGTATGTTCTATACTAGAGCAGTTTATTTAAAATTTCATTGTTAGAAATCACATCAGCATTAAAGTAAACTACAGATAAAACATAAATATAAATCACAGAAGACAAGCCAAGACAAGAGGACACAAGATGTAGCACTAGCCAGGGAAAAACCCCAAAATGTGGGGAAACCCTTGATCAATTCTTCTTTTATGTTCTTCAAAGTTCAGCAGAGAAAGAGAGAGAGAGAGATTGTACGTTTACAACAGAAGTCAACACTTTGACTTATCTAGATCTAGCATAGATCATTTCTTATAACGATGAGATCAGTTGAAGACATTCTGCTTCAACTGATTCTGCAAGGTGACTCCTTCACCTATCATCGTTCTTCATCTCGTTCATTTGCTGCACCTGACTATGTAGCACCATCATGCTGCATCATGCTGCTCATGTTGCCCATACATCATGCTTCCCATGAGTTACATCATGCTGCCCATGAGCTGTCCATGCTCCATGCATCGTTGTGCTGCCCATGCACATGATTACATTTACCATGATTCTCATACATCATGCATGATGCTACTCATATTATTGCCCATTATGCAGCTCATCATGTTGCTCATAATACTGCCCATTATGAAGCTCACCATGCTGCTCATAATACCCTATTGTTGCTTCATAATGGAGGTCATATACATATCAGCCTTAGCTGCTTGCTATGGCTTGCAGCCTAGCAAAGCAGCTAGGCTATATTATTTCCATATAGGGTTTGCTCAGGGATATGACTGCATCCCATATGTTGAACTGGACAGCGTATTCCTTACACTTGTTGTCCTGACTGTACTATATATATATATATCGTCTATATGACTCCATGATGAACAACGTATTCCTTCTTACCTGTGAGCCTTGACTGCTCAGTGTATCCATGACTGCAGCGTATATATGACTACATAGCTTATCCATGATTGTGTTTCATGTAGAAGACTGCATTCCAATGACTGGGTTTACATGCATATATGTGACTGCTTTCTAATATATATTGTGTGGCATTATATTACCTACGTTCCAATATATATTGTCTTTCCATTATTTATGCCCAGCGTATATATTCCTATGACCAACGTTTCTATGCCCAATGTATATATATATATATATCTGGACTGTAATGTAAACATGAAATCCCGATGTAATATCTTCTATTGATGCGTATGTATATGTTTCCAATACACTGCCAGATATATGTCTTCATTACGCTGCGAGATATATGTCTCCACTACGCTTCCAGAAATGCGTGTTAGATCTTTTGTTAATGCGTATGTATATGTTTCCACTACGCTGCCAGATTATGTCTTCATTACGCTGCCAGATATATGTCTCCACTACACTGCCAGAAATGCGTGTTAGATCTTTTGTTGATGTGTATACATATATCCATGTTGCGCTGACAGACCTGCGTGTTAGGTCTTTGATGATGGGTATATATGTGTCCACGTTACGCTGTTAGACCTACGTGTCTTATTATATGACTGTGTTTCAATATATATATTGCATTATGACTGCGACTAGGTCTTCCAAGAACAACGTATTACATGAACGTATTTATTGGTTGTGTCTCCATGTGTTGCGTATATGTGCTGCGTATATTTCTCCTTGTGTTGCATATATTACTCCTTGCGCTGCGTATTTGTGTTGCATATATTAGTCCCTTTATGGCTTTGTATAGAAGCTCCATTTCACTACATTGAGGCTTAGACTCTACAGTGTTGAAACTTCTTCCATTAGCTGCGCTTATGCATCTCCATGATCAACGTGATAGATCTTCATGACTGCGTTGGTAGGGCATCATCATAAGGCCAACGTATTATTCTTGGTGTCTCCCTTCTTCTCCAAAAACCCAAGACATGGAGAGGAGGATATCACTCAAGAATTTTTGTGTGAAATGACTTCAAGTCCTTGCCAATTTATACTAAAACATAAGTGATGAATAGGCGTGACTATTGGGCTTTTGAGCCTACGCAAGAGCTGGTCGGCTAGATAATAAAACCATAATCTAAATAAATTCATATCTCCATAAATACATATCGGAATCAGATGATCTTTGGATCAATCCTACACCTCTTGACGAGAGCGATTCAATAAAAATATTAGCTGCCATAAATAAGCTGACCCACATGGAGTTTGGCCCTAGTTTCCAATTTAACAGTAAGGGATTATGGCTAAAGTAACAAAAGTTTGATGAGGGTTAAGAGTCCCGATAGGGTGTTTAGGGTGTGGCAGCCATATGGTTGCATCAAAATGCCTTCGAAAACATACTCATTCATTTGGCAATCAAGAAGCTCATACAATGGTGTGAAAATGAATATATCCCATCAGAATATGATGATTAGGAGGTGTTTTTTTTATGTTCGATTGAAGAGGTGCACAATGATGAAATGGAGGCGTTAGCCCCAAGGTTTTGAAATAACTGAAGAATGCAACATGAATGCTGACGATATTCAATTTTTTTCATCAACAATTCTATCTTCATTTTGAGATATTCCATCTTACCAAAGGAGGAGGTTTCATAATACAAAGGAGATACGTCATTGCAATCCATTATGGAGATACGTCATTGCAATCAATTACTCCTAGCTCAAAAGAGAGCATAGAAAAAGGTACTTAACTTTTAATTTCAAAAAAAAAAAAATTTAATCACCATGATGGTTTTGGAAATACACTAGGCCTATACTTATGAAGAATCAATGGTGCATGGAGACTTGATTATTTGTGTTCAAATTGGCCATATGAAAGTCATTAAAGTCTAAATGATGTCGTGTCATAAAGATTTGGAAATTAAAAATTTGTAATGAGAGTTCGATATTCTTTGAAATTCAAGTCAAGTTGGAAATTTGAAATTTGAAATTGAGTCAAAACCTAATTAGATTTAAAGGTTAATTAAGCAAATTGAAGTTAATTAAAACAAAAATACCTGGTTGTATTTCATTGAAACAAAGAAGGGTGCATGATTAGTGTTACACGACACTCTACCAAATTATGTAAAGTCATTACATGAGCATTGAAGTCTAGTTGAGAATGGGGAGTCATTAAAAATGTTAAGTCCAGTCTACAATCTTGATTAGAACAAAGTAAAGTGAAGTTGAAGTCATGTCATTGGTGCATCAATTAAGTTTGTCAAACTAAGGTCATAGGTCTCTTGTTGGATCTTGATCAACTCCAACAAGAAACATGTTTTATAAGCATGTAAATTTATGAAGAATATTGCAGGTGTCTTATTTGAAGGAGATGTCCCTCCTACAAGAAACAATTTATGCAGGTATAGTAAATGTTTTAAAGGGAGAATTATGCAAGAAGATGAAAAAAGAAAATGCAGAAGAGAGAAAAAGATGTAGACTCCATGAGGAATTGATGTCAAAGAACAAGCAACATGAACACAGAAGATGCGAGAAGAAGAAGAAATCTTTGTGAATGAAGTAGATAGATGAAGAGATAAAGAAGTATGACAAAGAAAAGTGTAAGCAAGATGTAGAAAGAAGATGATGACAAAGAGAATAGATCCCTAAACTTGAGAAGGCGAAAAGAATGAAGCAGCAAAAAGAAAGTGTAAAAAAAAAAAACTAAAGACAATAAAGAAAGTTTGATGCATCAGGGCAAGAGAAAGCAACAAAATGAAGCACTCGAAGCAATCAAAAGGAAGGCAAAAGAAGAATAAGAAGAAGAATATAAAGATTCAGGAAGAAGAACATGAAGCAAGGTAAGACTAATAGTATCATGTGTTCAAAATTGATATATAGATAATTCATGAAAACAACATCCCTAAAAAATTTAATGGTCTATAAATTTTGGATGACGAAAAGGAAATGCTAGGTTAGCCTAAGTAGAAATGTAAATTGAATGTATTAGATTCAATGTAATGTAAATCTTGATGATGCAAGTATACCCCCATTGAAGAGGCAGTGGTGCTCAATAACCACTTTTTATGAGAGAGTAAGTGGTGTTCAGTGACCACTTGTTGTGAGAGAGGTAGGTGTGTGGTCATCTGAAACCCCCTGATATAACGTATGTTTGTAGTAAGTTAAAACTACCTAAGGTTTGTAGGGTCGAGGGTAATCCAAGAAAACCCACGGTATGGTTACGGGTAAGCCAAAAAACCATGGTTGATGAATGATGATGTTATAGGGAGAGTTAAAGGTATAAATATAAATATATGTTGTTGAACCATGTACAAGAAGAGGTTTCTTATAGAACTGATAGATATGGCAGCTGGAAACCCATGCATTTTGGTGGATGGTAACTCTTTTTTATGGACTTTAGCAAACACAATATTTATGTTTTGCAGGTACAAGATGAAATTTGAATATAAATGAAGATGAAAGAAAAAGACCAAAGAAGAAGAGTGTAAAAGATTGAAGATGAAAATGGGACCAATTCAAAGGATAGCTAAAGATAGAGAAATCATAAATACTTGTTAATGGGGGGTATGAAGGAATAACTCCTACTTTGAATTATATTTAATCTCTAGGTATGAAATTAAAATGTAATAAAGTAGACCAACTATATAAGTCTATGTAAGAATAATATATTTGAAGAAATGAGTGATGTTAGGAATTAAGATGTTGGCATTATGGCCTAATGTGTTGGCCTTGATGTCAACCTGCATTTGTCACTACAATTTTCAACCTAGATTGTTTGGTGGCCAGCATTAGAGTTGCAGGAGGAGGTAGAGGCTTGGTTAGAAAATGTCTTTTATGCTTACAAAGGTTTTTTAAAGGTTTGCAGAGGCTGCAAATGCTTGTACAGGTGTTTCAATGAATGAGGGAGAGTGTTGGCAACTTAGTTACATGTTTAATTTGAAGAAGATTGAAAAATTTGAAGTTTGTGATACATGTGCTACTTCTATGAGATAAAATGTGTACATATGCAAATGTCAAGAACAAGAGTTGCATACACGACCCTATGAGCACAAAATAAAATACCACCAGCAAAACCAATTGTTTGCCCATGGAATTTATGCGCACAAAAAAATAGTAAAAAATCCAGCAAATGAATACCAAATATTTTCCTATGGTAATGAAAAGGGAGAAAGGCTATAAAAGGGAGGGAATCAAGTTCGATCAACTAGGGTGTGCAGTTGAGGATTTATTATGTGATTTGTTATGGAAGAGGTATGCACTGGGGAACAAGGATTGGAGATTACATGGGTGTGTGATTTCCTAGATATGATGCATATCAAGGAGACAATGTGAGGCAATGTCATATTTGTTATTTGCAGTGACTAACAAATGTTGATCCATGTGTTGCAAGGGTGTAATATTGTGTAATTTGTATATTTGAATGTAATGATATGGAGTATGGTCTATATTTCTTTAATAACATGTGATATTACTTCAAAACTATTATGCAATAATGACTAGTTCACATATCTTATATGGATTGACAAAAGTTTTATGGTAGAGAGTACATGTTTTATCTTGCAGATACTAATGATAATTGATGATTGATGAGAAATAGTTTAGAAATAAGTCCAGTGGCATAAATTTTGTGATCTTTTTTTCTTTATGTTCCTGAGTCAAATTGGATGAGATGGAATGATGCTTTGCTTTTGGGTATATGTATGTTGTTTTTCTATGAATATGGAGAGTATGGTTTAAGTCACTTTATTGATTTGTGATGAGCGCATTGTTTACTCTTGCATGCGCTAAGAATTCATTGCAAATATATGTGTGGCTAAGATTAGTGTGTTATTTGACAATGTATGCATAGATCATTGTGTTGTTTTGACAATGCATGCAGAGACCAATGTATGCAGAGATCGATGTGGCAGAGATATAAAATAACAAAGGTTCATGCATGTCGTTGCTTGTCTTATAATGTTTGATTTGATGTTGATTGATTGACAGAAATAGATTGAGTATCATGTCATTGAGATGTTTACCTATGGATTTTTATGGAAGGCTTGATAGTGAGCATTGCAAAGATCAATTCTAGAATTTGAGATAGTTGTTGCTTGTGATTCAGAGGTCTATTAGACCGAGGTTTTGGTTGATTAATTTTGAAACTTGAAATATGATGAGTTAATGGAATGAGTGTTGATGAGAAGACTTGTATATGATGTGTGTCTATTGTTTTGCTTAGTTGATAAGTTAGTTGCTACTAGTACTTGACATTTTGGTACAATTAGGGTTTGATTAAGCATTTGCTATAGAGGGTTGTTGTAGAATTGTCACATGTTTGTTAAGATGTATTGCATCGAGTTAATGGTTGGTTTACGAGGGATCTTATTGTACATTCAAATATTGTGTTTGTTGTAGAAAGGATTTGGCATAAAATATGGCTTGGCTAATAATTATCTGAGATTTGTACATATTGAAAAATGTAACAAGTTGATCTTGTTAATGTAATAAAATGTAATTTTCATATTTATTCATTATTATTATTTTATTTTATTTTCTGGTCAAAGCATACTCTTCATTCTTATAGAGTCAAAAGAATTTATTGTGAGGCAAAAAGAAAAATTTATTTGAGTCTAGTCCCATTTTGATTTTTTCAAAGAAAATAATTTTGAATTTTTGTTGAGTCAAAGTCCACCAAAATGTACAAGTCAACTTGGGCCTCCAAGAGCCACCCATTCGCCCTCTTAGATAGATATATATAGAGGACAGTTCAATTGATTTGAGGGACATCCATTCATCATCAGTATACATATCTTATGCACCTAACTAATGAAGAAAAGGACAAAGACGTAGGAAATAAAGAACTCACACAAGTGGAGAAATTTATGTGTAAGAAGGAAGAATTTCAGAGCTTATTCTAGGCCTAAAATTTCAGGAGAGAAATTTCAAGGAGGCCCAAAATTTCATGAGCGAAATTTTAGAAAAGTGACATTTTGACTTATGTTGACTTTGCATTTGGAGGTGACTTGGAGGAGGGCTGGACTTTGGAATCTTGGTGGTATTTATGGTCTTGGTCTTGGTCTTGGTCTTGGATATCTCATTTTGATTTGATTTTATAAGAGAAGGATTGTTGTTGGGTGTTCCCCTTTATGGGGTTTTTCCCTAGCTTGGAGCCTAATTAACGGTGTCTCTTGTCTCGTGTGCGTTGTGTTCTCTATTTTTTCTACTGTGTATTTTCTTGATGACAAAAACGAACATGAAAAATACTAAGAAAAAAATGCATATCAGTCACAAGTAATTACCATGATAAGAAATTTTATCATCCATAGGAATTTCAACATGGTATCAGAGTTAAGGAAGATCAAATAAGAAAGAAAGTCTACCTCATCCAGTGATGGAATTTTGTGACATCATTTCATTTTTTTGTAGATCTAAGACACAAATCCAAGTCCTCTAGTGACTTGACTGAAGTAAGCACTTATCTCTACTAAGGAGGTTGAAGTTAGCACTTGATAAGAAAAACTCGGGTTTGTAATCTGAGGTATATAAAAAGGTAATTTCTATGGTACCTTATATCTCTATGATGCAAGTTCCTAAGTCATATCTCTCTCTGTGATACGATTTTTTTTGTGATTTATCTCTCTCTATATAATGCAAACTACAATGTCTCTCTAATATGTGGATTTGTGGCAGTATCTCTATGTGATACAAACTTATGACAATCTCTCTATGATGAAAACTTGTGACAGTCTCTCTATGGTGTGAACATGTGATAGATCCTTCTATGATGTATGTGTGACATATGTAATGAACTAAGGAAAAATAATATGTTTGGCTTGTGAGAGAACAAGGACATGGAAAAATTTGGAGGGTTACAGACGAATATTTTGTGGAATGTGATTACCCTACCCTTGTGTACTATGGTATGGGAAATGCACCTATGGAATTATTCTTTTGCAAATTGGATCAAGACCTATAATACTTCTTTGAGGCAATATCACTATACAAGTTAAGAGACAAGCATCCAAACTTTTTTGAAAATCCACTATCATCTTGTGAAAGGAATGCAATTGGAACTTACTAACATATACAAGCACTATTCTTTGAATACAAAAGGTTTTATGGCATTTCTCTGGGGCATCCGAAGAAACATATTTTTTGAAGATTCAAGACATCTGAATTTCCTAAAGTTCTATACCAAGAACAGTGAAGTGTTTACAAAGACAAAGACAATGACCTAAACCTTTGACTAATCTAAACCTTACTGTGAAATTATAGTGCAATGGCATCCAAAAAAAATCGTTGATGCAAGTTCCTATAGCATCTATCTCTATGATAAAGAAGGTCTTCTATG
Organism: Pinus tabuliformis; assembly: GCA_031772625.1. Classification (NCBI taxonomy): domain Eukaryota; kingdom Viridiplantae; phylum Streptophyta; class Pinopsida; order Pinales; family Pinaceae; genus Pinus; species Pinus tabuliformis. The sequence continues at coordinate 277,098,400 of CM062805.1, read as the reverse complement.
AAACCTATATATCTACAACATGGCAGTCATATAAATAGTTAGGTTAAAGATCTTGTGAATGAAGCATGAATAACATACAAAAGAAATTTATGGGAATATATATCAAGCAAAGGAGCAGGTAAAAGGAGTTAATTAATTACAAATGTGAGCAGAGGTCTGAATTTTGTGAACCTGTGGTGACTTGAGACTCGAACAACTAAGCTTGTTGTAGAATTATATCTCTAAAATAAAAGACATTCATGATGGCACCTAGATTTGTGCTATTCAAGGCATCTTATTTCTTTGAAGTTTGAATAAGTCCATCTCGTTCTGTATATGTTTATACCAAGAACTCTTAGAACAATGTAATGAAAACAATGATTTGAGCCTATGACAAAACCTTTTGTGGAGACAATTCAAACCTTCTACAACATTGTGGTATATGAAATTATGTGGAACTGTGATATGTGAGTTTTTCTTGATGAACGATATTAATTGAAGGTTGGAACTTCTCAAGGATCAAGCATCAAGCCTCATTCTTATAACATACGAATTCTTGGAAGAATAACTAGACTAAGCATGGAAGCATTGCAAGGATATTTTTTTGAAGAAGCCTAAAGATTTGAAGGCCGAATATATAAGGAACCTATGTTAGAGGAATATGATACATGTCAACTAAAGAAAAAGGATCACATCTTTGCAAGAATGGTTTAGGTAATATTGTAAGAGGTGTGTATAATTCTTGTTCATTTGTGATTAATAACCTATGTCAATTATAGGAAGGCTAATATAATGATCTAATGCTCTTGAAATATAGTAGTACATTATATAAAGGATTTGTAAATTTGAAAGATCATTAATATATGTTGACACCTAATCATTGGGATTGGGTAAGCATTTGTAAATAATGTAAATAGTAAATAATGGAAAATGAAGAGACATCAGGAGGTGAAGCCCAAAATTCTCTCCCTCCTATATATAACCATGAGTAATCTTAATGAATAAACAATTTGATTTGAGGAGTTACCTCCTGTCTTGACATGGTATCAGAGCCAGCTCCATTTTTAGTTTTTTGGCCTTGTAACTCCTTCTGCCATTTCTGTAGTCTGTCATATTCTCCATTCCTATGCTCTTTGTCCTCTGCGTGTTTTATAATATGGTGTATATTCACATTTTCTTTAACACTCCCTCACCACTAGTTTATTGTGTGTTTGGTATCTGCGCACCCAATGGTTTCTCATACTTTGCCTGCACTGTTGGTCTCGAATTTTTTTACATTTTTTTAAATGTTGCATACTCTAGTTTCCATACCCTAGTTTCCATACTGCTATCATACACTCCCTCTCAGCATCTACTCCACCATTGACGTCCTACACACTGTGGGTTGGCCTCCATACACAGGTTAACATTTCCTTGGTATACATCGGCCTGCTTGACATACGTTGGCTTCCTTGGTATTCCCATTATGCAACAAATTTTGTCTCTCCACCACAGTCGAATCCCCTCTACAACGTTGAAAGTTGTCCTCTCCACCACAATCCACATACAATGCTCCTCCATACACGGTGCATGCCTCAATACACAAGTTAATATCCCAACTACGCACTAGCTCCATTGTCATACCACATTTCCACCTGCGTATTCCCACCGTCCTCACCTGCGTACCACTATGGTATATCCATCCTCCATCTTCTCCCACCCTTCCTCCTACACACTCGCTTTATGGACACACCTCCTATTATACATTGAACACTCAGACACACCTACATGTTACACAGTCCGCTTTCAACACTCTTCATCGGTCCTTCCTAGCCCATTACATTAATCGCGCCATATGCACCCTCCCCATTTATCCCCTCCTCCATACCACTCCTCCCCCATATAATACCTCCCCCAATAATACATTTTCCTATTGTTACCAGAATTGCATTTTTCATAATATTGCGACTACAGTGCAGTTTTTTTTTACATCAAAAGTGCATTTTTTTGCCAGCAAAAGTACATTTTTTTACACAGTACACATTTTTTAAATGAATTCATTGATCTTTATAGTTGGAGTAGTTCTCTCTAGGAAAGAGAACTATTAGAATGGTCGCGGAATATAAAACACACTCTCATTTTCCATGAGTTGTGGAAAGGAGTTTGTGTAGGAGAAGGAGATAATGAACCTGCAAAGCCTACCTCAAACAAGGAATTAGCATTTGAAGTCTTTACTTGTACATAAAGACTAAGATACTGAAATCAAGGAATGAAATGAATTCTATATAGCTTGCTAATGACATTTTTATGGTTTGTATATAAGTAGAACTTGCAATTTGTAAGTTGACAAATATTGAAGACTTTGGCATCTAGGGTTTGTAAACCCTAGAAAAGTTCGAACTAAGAAGAACCCTAGGAACAAAACCCTATCTAGCCGTTTTTGTTGTAAGAAGAAGATCTAACCCTTAATGATAACAAAATGACATCATGCTAATGTGAGAACAAGGTTGTTGAATGGGTCCAAGGTTAAGAGGGAGATTACCTTCATCAAAATATAAGTACTCTTCTTCTCCTTGAATACTACTACTTCTATTGTCTTTTTACTTTGCATTTTTTTTTCTTTTATATCCTTCTAATTAATCTTGCAAGTTAATACAAGATCTATCTAAATTTGACTAGTAGATGGAATAATTGGAAGAATGTAGCAAATAACGAAGATTTTGAAGAGGGAGAAAGATGTTTGAAGTATGCATCAAAGAAATAAACTAAATGGCACCATGAAAGAAAGACTTAATAGAAAGAGAAGAAGTTCACCCACCTCAGCTAGAAAGAGGGAGTTGCTAGATCTTGGATGGATACAATACAACTTGAAGTTTATCAAAAAAACTAGAGAAGCTTATGATAAAAAAGACAAGATGACATATCTATGAAAGAATTTGTAGAGTTATGATATTGTTGTATAGACAACTGATTGGTTAGATTCATAAACACATTGATTGGGTTACATTAGAGAATTTTTGAGGCTAAAAATGGGCCTTAAAACAAAAAATGTACAACCAAAATCAATTTTATAAGAACTAGTAGGATTCAAGATGATGATGTCAACCATGGGAGATGATTCACCATTTTTGGAGTAAAAATATAAAAAGATTAAAAAAACAAAAAATAAAAAACTACTTTTTCAACTTATGTCCATACGGTTTTACTCAAATTTTGAGCGAGAGAACTCTTTGAAATTTAATTCCTCATCGAAGGAGTACCCATGTTGCATACTTTCGATGGACCTACTATTAAAGGTAGATGTGTAATCCTCTAATAAGTGTACACATTATTCATTAACATTTTAATAATTTTGTAATATAAATATTTTTAATAGTATTATCATACAACTAGATTGTTTATGTGTTTCTTTAATTTGTTTATATATTTATATACACACACACATGACTATTTTTTAGTAAATATATTTTTTATTTGCAAGGTTAAATTTTCTATTGATTATTTTTGTATGCTTTCTTGGTGGTTAGAATTTGAAGAGAGTAAGACAAAATATTGATTCACAAGGTCCATTTTACAAATCGACATTCTGAGTCCAAAACATGACCCATCGTTAGAACAATTTTGTTGAGAGAAGGGATGGAATTAAATATAAATACAATGAAAGGAGGGGAAGAAAAGAGCTCATTTAAAAGGTCGATCAAAAACCCTAAAAACCTAGGGAGCATAGAAGACAAATGAAAAAGAAAACAAACTAACTAAAAGCTAAGATAATAAATAATAATATATTATCGGTAATACAATTACTATATATTGTTAATGTAATATATCCTATTGTTATTATTAATAATACAAACATTAATATATTAGATAATAATGTGTACTATTAATAAAGACTATCCAAGGATTCCGCATGCTGACGAGTGTGAGATCTCCTCGTGCCTTGTATTGTCTAGTGCCTTGATGTCATCTTACTCCTTGTCGCCCACTAGAGTCGATGACAAAGACATGAAAGAGAATGACTAGCATCAAGGGTGGGAGGTGCGCAAAGAGAAAGACTAGCAGTTGTTAGAAATTAAATAACGGAGTAATGGAACACATAAAATATTGCAGAAAAACAAACATAGAAAAGCATAAAACAAGAGAGACATAGATATAAGTGGTTCACTTAATATGGGCTAAATCCATGGAGAAATAGCAAGTCCTTATTTTTATATTATCCATCAAAATGAAGGGATGCAACCTACAACAAATCTATTGTAATTTCCTCTTCACTCTTACACAAGGTACTTTTTTTTCTCACATAGAATAATACACAGTCACAATAGAATTCCCTCATATAAACCGAGGGTTGCCTTCTAGGGAAAAAAACATAAATTAACATAACTTCTAGGGATTGTTCATATACCTACTCACAACTCCCACTACATGTGCAATATCAGGTCTTGTGCACACTATTGCACACATTAAGCTTCCAACTATTGATGTGTATGGAACTTTGACATATAATCCATCTCTTCATGAGTCTTGGGACACATATCCTTACTTTGAAATGGCTAGCCAAAGGTGTACTAAATGGTTTTGCATTCTACATATTAAATCTTTTCAACACCTTTTCTATGTACTCACTATGAGACAATGTTAATTTTTTTCCCTATCTCTAGTTATTCTCATACCAAGGATTTGCTTTGTGGCACTCAAATTGCATTACAAATGAATTAGCCAATTTTCCTTTGACACCATTTATTTCTTGCATGTTAGAAGCTGCAACAATCATGTCATCTACATGTAATAGAAATATAATATAGATGCCATCATTTTGCTTCTTAAGATAAACAGAATGGCCAAAGTGACATCCAGTGTAACCTTATTCAGACATAAACATGTCAAATTCTAGATACCACTACCTTGGAGTTTGTTTTAAGCCATGCAGGCTCTTTGTCAACTTGCACACTAATTTATACTTCCCTTTGACATCATACCCTTGTGACTATTGCATATAGATCTCTTCTCCAAATCCCCATGCAAAAAGGTTGTCTTTACATCTAATTGTTCAAGATGCATATCTTATGTTTCCACTAAACTTAAAATAGTTATGATTGAATCATTTTAACAACAAGAGAAAATATTTCATAAAAATATATACCTTTCTTTTATGCAAACCCCTTCCCAACAAGTCTAGATTTACGCCTCTTTTTTCCTCCATCTTCTTCCTTCAACTTGTAAACCCATTTATTTTGCAATGTTATTTTTCCTGCAAGCAACCTGACTAAGTCCCAAGTCCGGTTATGTACCAGGGAGTCCGTCTCATCTTTCATGAATTGTTCCATTATTTAGACATTCATTTGGCTAATTCCCTTTCTTATGATAGTTTTAACATATGATAGAAGAAGAGCCTTTGCAACACTTTTTTAAATAAGGAACTTTCTTGTGTTTCTTATACTTTTGCTTTGGGTGATCTGGACCAAACCTTGATAAACATGAAAAGGGAAAGGAATATGAAAAAGGCAATAGAAAACAGGTTGTTAATAGAAAGAGTTACTATAGTCATGAAGATAGTGATGGTTTATCTAATAGTGATGAAGATGAAATTGAACAAGATTATAAACTACTCATGGCCTATGACAATGATGATTTTTTGGATGCCTTAGAAGAGGAAGACTTTCTTGAAGAAATCACAAAACTCAAAATCTATTTAGAAGAAAAGAATATGATCATAGATATGTTGACACATCAACTCACTGAAAGAGAAAAGCACAATGAAAAACTAGAATGTGAAGTTGTGGTTCTAAGAAAAGAACTTGAGAAGACAAAATCTCTTCATCTTAGATTTGTTTAAGGATCAGAAACTTTAAATGAAATCATCAAAGTTCAGCGTTCTCCTCTTATAAAGACAAGTCTTGGATATACTGAAGAATCATCCCAATCTCAAAAGTCGTCAGTGATCTGAAAATGGGGCACTAAAGGCTTCTTGTCAAGCTTACAAGAACCTCTTCAACTTCCAAAGCTTAAATATTTCCAAGATATTATGATTAACCAATTACGGAATTAATATTATCGAGAGTATTTAGAGAAAGGATGAGAGCCGCTGCGGAGGATCGCGCTCAGCCTTAGCTGCTGCTGCAACACCCAGCGAGAAGTAGCCCCTGCTGCGCCTCAACAGCCCGGCTGTTGAGGTTAGATAATCAGGCATCGGAAGGAGAATACGCAGCTCCAACAGACATCTCTGCCCTAAACCGTAGCGGCCATTTGCTGCTGAGGCCTGAGCAATATGGATCCATCAGAGGATGAAGATCATCATTCAGATCATCAACAAGAAACTGAAGTAGCAGCAAAAGCCTTTGCCTCCCTTATCTCTGCAATGGGACTGGCAAAGAATAGACCATCAATCTCAAAGTTTGTTAAAAGAATGGAAGAAATACTAGAAATAACTCTTCCTCCTGCACTACCAAGAAAAGAAGCACTCTCTCTGGCAGAAAGAGGATTAGTAGGGCAGTTTACTAGGCTTTGGCCATCACCTAAGATTGTTCAGAAATGGGTAGAAAGAAATTGGGTTGCATCAATAAATGGGAAGGTCCCAATCAGGTTCTGTGGTAGAGGGTACTTCACTTTCCATTTCAAAACTAAAGAGGACCGAGATCTGATATTCAGAAACGGTCTGTATTTTATGGATACAAGGGGATTGTATTTAAATAGATGGACACCAGATTTTGACCCAGAGATGGATGTCCCAAATGTTGTACCTGTATGGGTAAGACTGCCGCACCTTCCCCTTCACTGCTAGGGAGACGATTCAGTAAAAGCAATAGGAAATTCGGTCGGAAAATACATAGACAGATGCGAGCCAAAAGAAAACATGCATGCATGTGCCCGAATCTGTGTAGAAGTGGATCTAGGAAAAGGACTCCCAAAAGCTATAAAAATCAAAGTGGACCAGTGGATGCACATACAACAGCTGGACTATGAACAAATCCCCTTTAAATGCAAGGTATGTCATGAATACAGTCATTTTGCAAATAGATGTACAAAAATAAAGAAAATGAAAGCGAAAAGAATGAGGATCTAGAAAATAAATGGGAACAGGTCAAACGAAAGAAGACAGCTAATAAACAACCAGCTCCGGCCTCTTCCCAACCCACAGCATCCATTGAAGCCCTCTCGTCGCTAAAAGTAGACTTTGTCAGCCATAATCCCTTTGATCCATTGCTCCCTTCAGCCCCCCCATCCCCTGGACCCAAATCTAGATCCAGATTTAGAACCCCTCGCTCTCCCAACCCCCCTCAGTCTCCCCATTCCCCCAGAGGATCAACTCCCCTCTCCCCTCCCCCCTCAATAGATCAAATATTAACCAGGAAGCAAGCAAAGGAAGCATTTCCAAATGCAAAAAACCAAAAAAAAGTTGGGAGAAAGACAAATAAAGAACTAAGGGATGAAGTAACAGCAGAAGAAATGGCTCTAGGAATGCAACAACCCATGGATACTTATCTAGGGAAAAGAACAGGAAATATGGAAAAAAATCCAGCACAAGGGGAAAGGAACCATGCACCACCCAACAAGTAAATAATGATAATAGTCTCCTGGAATTGCAGAGGAATGGGGACATCTTTTAAAGAAAATGCAACAAGAGACATTCTAGCAAAAGAAAACCTGGATATCCTTATGATCCAGGAGACAAAAGCAAACAACCAGGAATCTGAAAATGTAAAAAAAAAAAAAAATCAGACATTATGAAGGGGAAGCAATCCAGGCTACAGGAAAATCAAGGGGCATTTGTACAATCTAGAAAAAAGGAATATGGGAATTAATTCAAAAAAAAAACAGACCAGCATTGGATAATAACGGATTTAAGGCAAGTCAGCACAAAAGAGAGATACAGGGTCATAAATATATATGGCCCCAATCACTATAAGGAAAAAGAACATTGTTGGGCAACACTGAAGGAAGCATTACAAGAAACACAAGCTGGGAAAATAATTCTAGGAGGGGATTTAAATCTGGTCAGAAGTATATAGGAAAAGTTTGGAGGAAACTATCAAGTGGATCCATCCAGGAACTCTTTAGAAGAAATAATGGAGCAGCATAACCTTCTGGACATACCTCCAAATAATGGAAAATACACCTGGAGCAACAAGAGGGTAGGTAAAAGTAACATAAAATAAAGGTTGGATAGAATACTGATCCAAGAAAACATAGCAACAGTGTACAGCTCCATCAAATCAAAAATAATTCACACCACAACTTCTGATCATAAACCGGTTGCAATGGTACTGGGCAAAATGGAAAATCAAGGTCCTCTCCCTTTCAGGTACAGCTCAACCTGGGACAGCAGCACAGAAATCAGCGAATTAGTCAAATCAGCATGGGAACCAAGAATAACAGGATCACCACAGTACATTTGGGAGACAAAATTAAAAAATGTAAGATCTAAGTTAAAGGACTGGCCAAGATTAAAAAAAAAAAAAAAAAAAACTACAACAGATAATGGACAGCATACAGGCTGAAAAAGAATGTAAAGAAGAAAGCAAGCAAGATTATCTAAAAGAGAAAGAAATCTTCTGGGAAATCTATAGAGAAAACAGGAAAGAAGAGGAAGAGGTCAGACTGAAATCAAGAAGCCTATGGCTCAAGGCAGGGGACAAGAACACCTCTTTTTTTCACAACAACATGAAAATCAGAAGAGCAAGAAACCAAATAGAAAAATACAAGTGGAAAACCAAGAAGTCAAAGGGGCGGAAGAAATAAAAAAAGCAGCATACAAGCACTTCAAAAGTTTACTTTCAGCTACGGAAGAAACGGCTAATTATGAAGACATTTTGCAGCATACAAAGAAGAAAATCAAAAGAGAACAAAACAAGGATTTGTGCAAGGATTTAACAGAAGCAGAGATAGTGGAGGCAATTTGGAGTCTGCACCCGGGCCGGATGGATTCACAATAGCCATCTATAGAAATCACTGGCATACAATCAGAAAGAATTTTCTAAGAATGGCGAAGAATGTTTTCAAAAAAAAAGAAAAAGGGAAGCAACACAAAATCCTCATATCTTGCTTTGGTCCCAAAGGAAGCAAACCCCTCCACCTTCGACAGGTTCCACCCCATATCCTTGTGCAACTCTTCTTATAAGATAATAACAAAAATAGTGGCAAATAGAATCAAGAAAGTGTTGCCCCTAATAATCTCAGAAAATCAAGGAGGGTTTGTCCCAAACAGACAAATCATTGACAATGTTGTAATAGTTCAGGAAGCTATCCACTCCAGTATTCTAAAGCAAGAAAAAGGTATGATAATCAAACTGGATATGGCCAATGCCTTCGATAAAGTCAACCACCCTTATTTAATGGCAGTGCTTCAGAAACTTGGCTTCTCAAAAGAAATAACAGAAGTTATACAGGAATGCATCTCTACTCCTTGGATCGCCCCCCTCATTAATGGAAGACCCAGTGAATTTTTCCAAAGCACTAGAGGTCTCAGGCAAGGCTGCCCGCTGTCCCCATTCCTCTACATAATAATGACAGAGACACTAAGCATAGCACTGGAAACTCAGAGGAAAGAAAGAACAATCACAGGGATGAGAATTGCAAAAGGAATAAAAACCATAAACCTTTCCTTGTTTGTGGATGATACATTGTTGCTGGGAGGAGCATCAACAATAATAGCAAGAAGATTCAAAAAAATTCTTGATGCATTTCTACAGGTGTCAGGTGGACTTTTAAATAATAAAAAATGCAAGATTTATGGGTGGAACACTCCGCCAAGAACCATGCAAAGGATCTCACAAATCCTGGAAATTCCAGCACATGAAAACTGGAATCACTTCTTTTACTTGGGATTACCAATAGCAAAAGAGAACATGAAGGCAGAAATATGGACAAAACAAATTGAAAAAATGCAAGACATGATTAAGAATTGGGGGATGATGTGGCTAAATATGGCTAGAAGGGTGATATTAATTAAAGCCCTCCTTGCTGCACTACCAATCTACCATTATGCAATAATCATGGCACCAGCAAGTGCTCACAAACAAATGGAGTTAATTATAAGAAGCTTTTTATGGCAGGGTGGGAAGCAGGAAAACAAAAAGTTCAGCTTGGTCAAGTGGGAACAAGTAGTGCAACCATATGAACAAGGAGGCATGTCCATTCGGTTACCAGGGTTTATGAACACAACTCTGGGAATGAAAATAGCTTGGAGACTCATAACAGGTAAAGAGAGCTGGTGGAAAAAATCCCTCATGAACAAATATATGGATGGTTCCAAGGAAAAATTGTTAAATGGAAACATTCCTATAAGACAAAGCACCCAAGTATGGAAGCTAGTTAAAAAAGTCATCCCTATAATGAGTAGCCACATATCCAAAATCCCAGGAAATGGGAAAAATACATCAATTTGGGAAGACAGAATCATGGGAAAAGACCCATTACAGGAGTATACAGAACTAGAAGGCATTAAAGAGTGGATGAAAGGAAAAGGCTTTAACACTTTACACTCAATCTCCGTGTGGAATCAACAGGAATGGCAAGAATGGAAAATGCCAGCACTTCCTGCAAACCTGGAAGGACAATGGAACAAAATTCGGCAGCACTTAAAAGGGGCAGCACCAATCCATTATGATGAGGAAGATAATTACCTCTGTGATCCAAGTAATCGGCAATATACAGTTAAAACTGGGTATAAAATTCTCCAAGGCCAAGCCAATCAACAAGACTGGGATGCTTGGAAAATTGTATGGAAATCTGAAAGTTTGCCTAAAATAAAAATTTTCATTTGGACTCTATTAAAAGGAAAGATCCTGACTAGCGAAAATTTAAAAAAAAGAGGATTCCAAGGGCCATCACGATGCCCATTATGTCAGCAGGCGGAAGAAAGCATTCAACACCTATTTCAAGAGTGTAAATTCTCAAGAGAATGTTGGGAGCAGCTTATGAGCCCGCTGAAAGTGAATATAGACTATGGAAAACCATTGTCGGAGTTCCTCGGAGCACTAGAGAAAGCCTATCCATATGCAACAAAGAAGAAATTCACAATTATAAGAATATGGGGATGCATCCCAACAGTTCTATGTTGGCAAATCTGGCTGACTCGAAATAAGTGCATTTTCAAAAATCAAAATCCAAGAATTGGGAAAGCATTAATCAAGACCTGGGGACTAACCTCTGAAATCCTCAATGAAAAAGGAACTACAGCAACGGATTATAATATACTCCAACAAGAAGAAAGAGATTGGCTCAGCAAAGCCATAATAAACAACAATGGCAAAAAGGGACAGAGAAAAGAAAACTCAGGGAAGAACTGGAAATTAAGAATGACTGAAGAAGAAATTGAAAGTTGGAAAAATCTCCAAAATAGACATTGTCTGCAATTTGATGGTGCCTCCAAAAATAATCCAGGGAAGGCAGGAGTAGGGGGAATAATTCTTGATCCGAATGGGAAAGAAATTGTTACTTATGAATGGGGATTGAGGCAAATTTCAAATAACGAGGTTGAAGCCTATAGCCTGCTAATGGGGACAAAATTGATTAGAAAAAGAGGAATACAAAACCCAATAATCTTAGGAGATTCAGCCATCATAATCGAGGCAATGATCAGAACAAAAAGCCCAAGTAATGAATTTATGAGTAGAATCATCAAAAGTATCAGAAGGAATTTAGAAGGCTCTGGCAATGTAACCTTCAAACATATATTGAGAATACACAACCAACAAGCATATTATCATGCAAATCAAGCAGTGGAAAAGAAGGAAGGAAGAGTACGGGAGAACAAAGAAGAATACTACCACTCAGTGCCATAAGCTCAAATTAAAGATGATAAGATTAAGGTTCTGGAAAATCAAGGCACAAAGCAAGAAATATAAGAAAAAAATAAAAAAACAAAAAACATAGCACATCAAAGGACACACGACGCAAAAGAAAATCAGAAAAGCATGGGTAGGCAGAGGAAAAATCATGGCAACCGGGAGCTTCACATGAGCAATGTCAGAGAAGACAATCTTGATCACAAGGTAAATGAGACTGCATATCTATGTTCAGAAGAAAATCGATGCATTCAGGACGATCACACTCAAGTGGTTGTCAAGTGCATCATATGGGGTGATCGTTGCGGTTATAAGAATATTGGTAAGCCAAAAAACTTCAAGCAAACTTGCATTAGCAGAGTGTTCATCGTTGAGAGCAAACGAATTTCGCCTGGTCTAAGTCCCTTCCTCGCATCTCTAGATCGCTTGAGCTCTGCGATCAACTCCCGGACATTTGTTTCAAGTCACTCAGTCCAGCCTCCCCTCAGTGCAATCACTCTTTGTCTTACTTCATCCCCTCAAAATCCCCAGACTTGCTATATGGCTTTTTGCACTCTGTTAATCCTCAAGCAGCCTTACAGTATCCCCTGCAGCTCGTTCTACCCTTCAATCTCTCCAAGTCGGCAAGCTCTTCTCATCTCCAGCCCTTTGTTCACTTCCTATCTTCAACCAGGAGAAGATTGCGTGCTGGGTGATATCTTCAATAGCAAAACTCAGATCCAAGGTAACATCATCGTATTATTTCGTTGTTTTTATTCACAGTTACAACTTGAGATCGGCTTTAGGACTGATAAAATTTAAGTGTGGTTTTGTTTCATGGTTATCGGCCTCATAGACCCCATCTGAGCTTCATTTCGACCTCTGATCCCCTCCATCATCACTTCACTCTCTGCATTAACATCAAAATCCAGCTCTCTGACCCAGAGATCATAATCCGCTCCTTCCTTTTGCTACATAAGAAGAACATTTTCCCACTCAATAATACTCAGTGGGTTTCAAAAATTCCGCAGCACTACAGGACCAACAAGGAACCTTTGAAGATCACTCAAATTGTTCAGAAGGAAGCCAAAAGAAGCAGATATAAAAGAAGGAATCAACTCAAGCAAAGAGAACATTCTCCAAGCAAAATTCATACAGCTGATAAACCAAATCAGAAAGGAAATATGTCTTGTAATCCGCTAGAAAAAGTTGAAAAGAACGAGAGTTGTCTGATGTGTCGGGCTAATAGATTTATGATAGGTCACTTCATTCAAACTCTAAAATATCTAAGATCCGAGATGAAGATAATAAATGTCCACAAGCAAAGCGAAATTGACAAACAAAGAGCAGAAATCGAAGAACTGAAGGATAAATGCAAGCACTTGGAGGATGTCGTGGATTACATCAATTCACTGAACCAAAGTCAGCAGGGAGAGACCTCCTCAAGGTACAGCAAGAAATGAGGCCAGCAGCCAGAAGAATCTGTGAACCAATTTTGGTGAACATCATGCAATCATCTCACTATGATTTGTAAATTCTGTTTGTTACTTGGGCAGTTTGTTAGGCAATATGCTTTCATAATTTTCCAAAACTTCATAAACAAGGTCTCAAAGGCTGAGGTAGGGACTGTGCTTCCATTTTGTGCCTCCCTTGAGAATATGCAGTTTCCGAAATGTAACAGAGCTTAGTTCCTTCCCTTTTTTTGTAATACAAAAGTAACTGAACTTGTTCAAAAAAAAAAAACCAATTGCGGAATTAATAATGCTTGAAAATAGGTGTATGTTGGTGTTTGTTTTTAACTGTTCAGTGCTTTAAATTCGGTTGTTTATGTTGATATGTAAATACATGTGACAGTAAATAATGCAGCAATAAAACAAACACACAGAACAACAATATAATATGGAGTTCACCCAAAACTCTTGGGCTACGTCTCCTTGAGCTCTAGTCAACTCGACTAGGCTCTCTGGGATTATGGCATAAGTCCTTTTACAAGCTCCACGCTCAACTCCACTGGTTTACACAGAACACAATGGGCTTAGAACACCATCTTATCCCTGGCTCTGAAGCTCTCCGGCTTTCTGGCTCTGGCTCTAGCTCTGGCTCTTGGCTTTAGCTCGTGGCTCTGACTCTCGCTCTGGCTCTGGCTCTCACTCACGATCTTGGTTCTGGCTTTGGCTCTGGCTCTCGCTCAGGATCTTGGTTCTAGCTTTGGCTATGGCTCTGGCTCTTGGCTCTAGCTCTGTGAGCTATCAACAGTTCGCTCGACATTCAAGCAACTGTCTCAACAACTTTCAACTCTCTAGTTTTTCGCTCAACCTCCAAGCGACTCCAAAAACTCCCTCAGCTGCTCTGCATTAGCTACCTCATCAAATAAGCTCTCTCACTTTCTTGAGGCATCCTTCCGACTCTGCGGCTTCCCCAACCGTTTCTCTGCGTGTAATCATTCCTCTACGGCTCTGCGGCTTCTTCTGCTCCTTGTCTCTTCGACTGGCCATCTGGCTCTATGGCTCTATGGCTCTCTCTGCGTTACAAACGCATAATTTTCTATAAAACACCCGCATGTAGTGTGGCACAATGATCAGGGGCAGTTACAAAGGAATCGGGGCATTCCTTCAGGAAAAACCTGAAAATGGAACAAAATTCCAATACACAGAGTTTTACTGGAAATACACTATCAGGCACGAAATCCGGACTTCAAATTCTATGAAATCACCCCTATAAACCCATTGGGTCCACCATTCTATCGCAAATCTCTATCGCATGGTGTAGGGCTTAAAAACCCAATACATGGATAATACACAGAAAATTCGAAAAACCTGGATTTCAAATTTTATGCAATCAGGGATATAATTCCCATCGGGTCCGGCCCTTATCAGCTTATCGCAAGTTGTGTGCCCAATGACCCTTTATATCGGGGATCACCGATCACCCGATCACCGATATCGGCATATCGCTATCAGCATATCGCAAGTGCAATGGCCCCGAGGGTTCCTTCCTTTGGCTGTGCCGACTGCCGATCTGCTGATATTGCCCATCGTGTATCGCATCGGCGGGGTCCATATCCCTGCTCCTCCGATCGCCGATTATCGTAATCGCATAATCGCATTATCGCAATCGCCAAGTTTGGGGTCCCAATATCTCACACATGCCTACCTCCGATGCGATGAGTCAAAGATCGTTGATCGGGGGTCCTTCTGCCCTAGCCTTAAGTTTGCACTTTCAACCTTTTGCGATATGATTTTTCCTTTATAAGGCCTTTTATGCCATTGTTAGAAGAAATGCCTCCTTTTCAAAGGATAAAGGCAATCTTCCTTTTGCGATAACTTCATCATCCGAAGTCTGTTTTAGTCCATTCAAATTGCATCAAATTCATAATGAAAAGATCTATGCAATGGGACTATCTCCAGGAGCAGCCCTTGATTTTCATTTTCCTCTGTGAGGAACACTTTAGACTTAGAAGTCTATCCAAGATCCATTTTGGATCACGCCTTCCCACTAAAAGAACTTTTGGTCTCCAAAACACTGATATACTGATCTGAACAGTAAATGAGAGTAACAGCACTCTCTTCTTTCAGCCTCCATACACTTTCCTTGCATAGTGCCTCTAAACCAAAGCCTTTGATTGCTTTCCTTCCTAGATGTGATGGTCTTCCTGGGAAGAACTGTTTTCCTCCTTGACTTCCTGCAAAACTCCTGCTGAGAAGTTTACAGAAGGTAGTTTGAACTTCTCTTCCTTGATCATTGATCCAAGGTGGCCCAAACAAATGTGAAGTTACATCTGCTTCACAAAATTTTTGTTTGTACCTGTTTGACAAGCTGTCAACAACAACTGTTAACAACAACAGAAATATAGACAACAACTGGATGGCCTAAACTCCTGCTTCAACAAAAGAAACAACTTTTCACATCTTGTGAATAACTCCATGTCTTACATCTGCATACAAATGATGGACTAGATAACAAGCCCACAAAACATGCCTTTAAAACAAATGACCCTTCAAGTCAAGCATGTAGAAAAGATCTCAAGGATTCTTTTCAAAAGATGAAACACTTCATCATTATCTCCATATTGGAGACCAAATCAACTTTTCTCAAGTCAATATTACATGCATGCCAAAGAAATCAACCCTTCAAGTTAATTACACATACATGTTCAAATACAAGGAGATCATCAACATCCATGTGTTCATGCACATCATTCTTATGCATGCATTTCATCCTTCATCTTTCGCTTAAGCACACTGTACTTTCGAAGCTGAAATGAAATATAATGTTGCAACAACAAAGTGAGTCTCCTACTCAACTTTTCCATTCACCTTCTTGGTAAAATCCCGCAACTTGCATTCCATTAACTAAGAAATGCAAATAGATGCATCAAATCAAAAGACATGCATTCTTTAATTGGATAAGAACTCTAACCGTTTCTTACCAATCCATTTCAAAGGTGCTACCTTTGTCTGCACATCAGCATCAACATGTGAATCATCCTGAAATACATCATCCATGGAAACTTCCTTTCCATTTCTGCCATCTTCTCCTTCCACTTTCTTCAGCTTTTGTGGAAGCATAGTTGGATTCAGAGTCCAACATTTTGCAGCAAGATGCCCTTGCTTATGGCAGTAAGTGCAACACATGTGCATCCTCTTGACAACATGATTTTCCTTGTCCAATGGACCTTTGGCTTCTTGCTTCCTTTCCTTCAAAATTTTCCTGCATGTGGCTATCCTCTTCCAACATCTAGAAACATTATGGTTATCCAAACCACAAAAGGAACATGTAATTCTTTTCCCATATCTATGTGGAAATTTACCATGCTGAACATAATCAAAAGGAATATGGTTAGAACTAGATTTATACCTTTCTCTTTCACCTTTATTGCCTTCGTGAGGAGGTGAATCAAATGAAGAAGTGGCTCCCTTTGAAACACTATCAATCTCTTCAAGGCTTTCAGAGTTTCCACAACTCTTTGGTTCAAGTGTGTGCTTCTAAACACCTGCATCCTGCAAATGATGTTTCAAGCTATTGCATTCCCCATTGCTATTGAGGTAGAAGACCTGCAATGCAACTCCTTCTTGGAGCTGTTTCAATGGCCTTCATGGTAGCTTTGGAACTTTCTCCATAAGACTGTCCATAGCAAAGACCCAAATACTTAAGCCTTTCCTCAACTATTATTGGCTCAACAATACCTTATGCATGTTTGACCAATCCCTTTCCTTCATAGCCCATCTTGGACATTAGCTTGGAACCTATGCCTCTGGTATGTTTTTCAAAAGAGCCAATACAAGCATTCTTAGAAGAATTTGAAGACAAACAGGAATGGTTTACCTCTTCTTCAAGCTGATACTTGACTAAGGCTTCTTTGGCAACAAAGAGCTGTTACTCCAACTCATGCATCCTTTTCAGGTTCATATTTGCAATATGAAGTTGTCTTTCCATTTCCTGCAATTTGTCAGAAAGAAACTGCTTCTCTTCCTCCACGGAATTCAACTGCTCTCTAAGTATGTTGCTCTTCCTTCCATCCTCATATGTTTCTCTCACCATATCCATCATGGTGAACAAGTCTTGCTTCTTGTCTTCATCAAAGAATCTTGTGAAGAAACTAGAATTTGAGGACTCACTTGTAGAAGTTGTCATTATACCAATGAACAAAAGAACTTCAAACAAGATTAACAAAGAGCTTATTCAGAAACCTTTTGCAACAAACCTCTTGTGCTTCAAGGATTGCCTTGAGGTCCTTTGGGATAAGAAGAATGCCTTCAGCCCTTCTTCCTTCTTGTCCTTCTTGGACTGAGTTATCAATAGCTTTCCCTTCACCTCTGCAAACTCACACAATAGTCAGTCTGCAACAAGCATACAATCAATCCTTGACTGCACAAACACCTTTCAGACAAGCAATCTTTGCTCTATCAATCAAGCATTTTGCTTCATGATACCACTTGCTCTGGTATAACCAGCTTTGATATCACCTTCTTGAAGGTGAGGTTAACTAATCTTAAGCTCCGATACCACCTGATCTGAAAATGGGGCACTAAAGGCTTCTTGTCAAGCTTACAAGAACCTCTCCCGCTTCCAAAGTTTAAATATTCCTAAGATATTATGATTAACCAACTACGAAATTAATAATGCTTGAAATAGGTGTATGCTAGTGTATGTTTTTAACTGTTCAACACTTTAAATTCGTTTGTTTATTCTGATATGTAAATACATGTGACAGTAAATAATGTAGCAATAAAACAAACACACAGAACAACAATATAATATGGAGATCACCCAAAACTCTTGGGCTACGTCTCCTTCAGCTCTAGTCAACTAGGCTCTCTGGGATTATGGAAAAAGTCCTTTTACAAGCTCCACGCTCAACTCCATTGGTTTACACAAAACACAATGGGCTTAGAACACCATCTTATCCCTGGCTCTGAAGCTCTCCGACTTTCTGTCTTTGGCTCTCACTCTGACTCTTGGCTCTGGCTCTGGCTCTGGCTCTAGCTTTGGCTCTGGATCTTGGCTCTAGCTCGTGGCTCTGGCTCTGGCTCTCGCTCTCGCTCTATGAGCTATCAGTCGTTTGCTTGACCTCTAAGCGACTGTCTCAGCAACTTTCAGCTCTCTGGTTTTTCGCTCGACCTCCAAGCGACTCCAAAAACTCCCTCAGCTACTCTGTGCTAGCTACCTCATCAATTGATCTCTCTGGCTTTCTTGAGGCATCCTTCTAGCTCTGCGGCTTCCCCAATCGTTTCTCTGCGTGTAATCCTTCCTTTGCGGCTTTGCGGCTTCTTTTCCTCCTTGTCTCTTCGACAGGACATATGGCTTTGTGGCTCTGTGGCTCTCTTTGCATTACAAACGCATCATTGTCTATAAAATGCTCACTTGCAGCGTGGCACAATGATCAGGGGTAATTACAAAGGAATTGGGGCCTTCCTTCAGGCAAAACCCGAAAATGGAACAAAATTCCAATACATAGATTTTTATCGGAATTACACTATCGAACGCGAAATCCGGACTTCAAGTTCTATGAAATCACCCCTATAAACCCATCGGGTCTTCCATTCTATCGCAAATCACTATCGCATGGCATAGGGCTTAAAAACCCAAAACACAGATAATACATAGAAAATCCGAAAAACCAGGATTTCAAATTTTATGCAATCGGCCTTATAATTCCCATTGGGTCCAACCCTTATCGGCTTATCGCAAGTCACGTGCCCAATGGCCCTTTGTATCGGGGATCATCGATCACTCGATCGCCGATATTGGCATATCGCTATCGACATATCGCAAGTGCAACAGCCCCAGGGGTTCCTTCCTTTGGCCGTGCCAACCGCCGATCGCCGATATCGCCCATCGCGTATCGCATCGGCGAGGTCCATATCCCTGCTCCTCTGATCGTCGATCTGTCGATTGCTCTGATCGCTGATTATCACAATCGCCAAGGCTGGGGTCCCGATCTTGCATACATGCCTGCCTCTGATGCTATGAGTCAGAGATCGTTGATCGGGGGTCCTTCCGCCCTGGCCTTAAGTCTGCCCTTTGAACCTTTTTCTATGTGATTCTTCCTTTATAAGGCCTTTTATGCCATTTTTAGAAGCAATGCCTCCATTTTCAAAGGACAAAGGCAATCTTCCTTTTGCGATAACTTCATCATCCGAAGTCCTTTTTAGTCCATTCAAATTGCATCAGATTCAAAATGAAAAGATCCATCCAATGGGACTATTTCCAAGGTATCCCTTGACTTTCATTTTTCTCTGTGAGGAACACTTTAGACTTAGAAGTCTATCCAAGATCCATTTTGGATCAGTCAGCCTCCACCAGAAGCTATCTTGATGCGGCAAAGACAGTGAACGGTATGTCAATCGTCAACAAAATCCTAAAAGTACTCATCAGGTAAATCATGCTCAATTTAATCCAAGGATGAACATCAATGAAAGCATCAACGAACAGGTAAAAAATGCCAAAAGATTCTATGATCGCATAAACTTCTTTAATGGACAATTTTTTTCATGCCATAACTTTGGACATAAGGCTGCTCAATGTGTTTCTTACAAAACCATCATGACTAGAGAAGCACGAAATCAAAGGAGTGTCACAGGAATCAAGAAAAGTTCCTATAATAAGTTTTCTCCTCTTGAAGATGAAATAGAATGTTCGTTTTGTAACAACTTTGGTCATGAAGAATCTGAATGCAGGATCAAATTTCGACCAACACTTCAAAAGGAGAAAACATCATCAAATTCCAAGATATGGAGAAAGAAGGAATCTCAATCAGAAATATGTGGCATAGATCTGTATGCAGAAGGAAAAGAGAATCAGTGGTACACCAACGGCAGATTATCCAAACACATGACATGTGATAAAGAGAAACTTCATTCATATAATGCTTTAGAAAATGAAAAGAATATCTCATTTGGAAATGACACGCTAGTTGTCATTAAAGGTAAAGGTTCTACTTTCTTGAAAGAAAAGGTTAAAGCTGGAAATGTCATGTATGTAGATGGTTTAAAGCATAACTTGTTGAGTGTCAATCAAATGTGTGATCAAGGAAATGAAGTTATGTTTCGATCAAATGGATGTGTGGTTCATGAGCTTGATATAGGAAAGACCGTAATCAAAGGTACAAGAACTCCAAACAATTTATACATACTCAAAGGAGGACAACAACAATGCTATCTAAGCAAAACAGATGAAAATTGGTTATGGCACAAAAGATTGGGGCATCTAAGCTTTTCTCAAATAAGAAAAGCATGTAGGCTCAAGGCGGTCCGTGATCTTCTAGATATCAACATTCTAGAAAATACCATATGCAAACCATGTCAATTCAGTAAACAAACCAGAGTTCATTTCATTGAAAAAGAAGGATCAACAAGTAAGCCTCTTGAACTCATCCATATTGATTTATGTGGACCAACAAGGAAAAAGTCACCTCGTGGAGAAGAATACTTTATTTTATTCATTGATGATTTTTCTAGAATGTGTTGGATAGGTCTACTAAAGCATAAAGATGAAGCATTTGAAAAGTTTAAAGCCTTCAAAGCTTTAGTTGAAAATGAATCAGATCAAAAAATAAAATGTCTCAGATCTGATCGAGGGGAGAATTCATATCAGATGAATTCTTTGATTTTTGTGAACAACATGGAATAAAAAGGCAGTTCTCAGTTGCCAGAACTCCTCAACAAAATGGCGTAGTGGAAAGAATGAACAGAACAATTCAACAAATGGCTCGAGCTATGCTTGATGAATCTAGAACTCCTGCAACCTTCTGGGGTGAAGCTGCATTTGCCGCCGTGACTATTCTCAACAAAGCGAATGTTCGAGTAAATATCGATCAAACTCCATATGAACTTTGGTATGGTAAGCCTCCTACTATAAAACACTTTAGAGTTTTTGGAAGCAAATGTTTCATCAAAAGGACTGATGAAAAACTTGGTAAGTTTGAACCCAGAGAAGACGAAGGAATTCTTCTTGGTTATTCATCCAGAAGTAAAGGATACAAATGTTATAATAAAATACTTCGGAAAATTGTTGAATGCATTGACGTTGTAATTGATGAAGCATGCAGAAATCTGGAACACATGAAATCAACAGAGGATTATGACAATGAGGAAGACGGTGAATGCTTTCCCGTATCAAATCAAAATGATATAGAGGAAGAAACCAATGAAGCACCAAAAGAAGATACAACAGACAGGGAAAAAACTCCATCCAGGTATGTTCAAAAGAATCATCCAGAATCTCAAATTCTAGGAGAAAAAGGGTCTGGAGTACAAACAAGAAGAACTCTTATAGGGACCTCAAGTTATCTTGCATTACTATCCTCCATAGAACCACAGAATGTAAATGAAGCTAGCAAAGATGAATGTTGGGTTAAGGCCATGGATGAAGAACTTGACCAAATTGAAAAGAATGATACTTGGGAATTAGTTCCTAGACCTCATGATAAAAATGTTATAGGAACAAAGTGGATATTTAAGAATAAGTTGAATGAAAATGGAGAGGTTATTAGAAATAAGGCAAGACTTGTTTGTAAAGGGTATGCTCAACAAGAAGGTATAGATTTTGAAGAAACTTTTGCACCTGTTGCCAGACTTGAAGCCATAAGAATGTTTCTTGCTCTTTCTAGTTTTCGAAAATTCAAAGTATATCAAATGGATGTAAAATCAACTTTTCTTAATGGAGATTTAGAAGAAGAAGTTTATATTGAGCAACCAGAAGGATTCATTCTAGGAAATGATGCAAAACTTGTATGCAAGCTCAAAAAGGCTCTTTATGGTCTGAAATAGGCTCCAAGGGCTTGGTATTATCGCCTTGACAAATATCTACAACAACAAGGTTTCACAAAAGGTTCTGCAAACAACAACTTATATACAAAGATTGAAAATGATAAACTACTAATGTTGATGATATCATCTTTGGTAGTAATGAAGAATCTATGAGTTAGAACTTTGCTTCGGTTATGCAGCAAGAATTTGAAATGTCCTTACTTGGTGAACTTACTTATTTTCTTGGTCTACAAGTACAGCAAACAAAAGATGGTATTTTTCTTTCACAAACCAAATATCTCAAACAGATCTTGAAGAATTACAAAATGGAAGATTCTAAACCAGTATGTACTCCAATGGTAACATGATGTAGTCTCATTTCTAACGATGAATCAGCAGCAGCAAACCAACCAACTTACAGATCTATGATTGGAAGTCTGCTTTATCTAATAGGTACCATGCCTGATATCATGCATGTAGTAGGAATAGTTGGAAGGTTCCAAGCAAATCCAAAGGAATCACATCTTCAAGCAGTAAAAAGAATATTCAAATATCTCCAAGGAACTCAATATTTTGGTCTATGGTATCCTAAAGATACAGACCTTACTCTTCGTGCATATACAGATGCAGATTGGGCAGGAAATGTTGATGATCGAAAGAGCACTAGTGGAGGTGCATTTTATATGGGTTCACGGTTAGTGTCTTGGTTCAGCAAGAAACAAAGTTCGATTGCCTTCTCTACATTTGAAGCAAAATATGTGGTTGCTACATCTTGCTGCACAAAACTACTTTGGATGATGCAAACATTGCAAGACATTAAGATTACATGTACTCCACCCATCTCCATTCTATGTGATAATACAAGTGCCATCAGTATTTCGAAAAATCTTGTCGTGTACTCCAAGACAAAGCACATACCCATTAAGTACCATTTTCTACGAGAACAAGTGCTTGAAAAAAGGGTTAAATAGGAGTATGTTCCCTCCAAAGAACATGTTGTTGATATATTCACCAAACCGCTTCCCAGAGAAACATTTGAATATCTCATACAAATGCTGGGAGTAGTTGTTGTATCATCCTGTTGTTAAATCCAATTTTTCAGAGGAAGGTTCATATACGCGGGTTTGATGAAGGATAATCGCATATATATGTGGGTTTCTGTGGCTGCAGAAGCGTATATGTTTTTTCTGATAGAAAAACAGTGGGTCAGACTCTGATATGGGTGCTCAGTCTGATATTGATGATTACAATCTGATGATATGCTTTGTTCATTGTTTTTTATCTAACTGACAAAGATGCCTTGATGAATGTTTTGTTGACAATGCACAAGTAGCACAGGTTCAGGGGGAGCATTAACCTTCACAAAAATTATGCATTGTTGGCATTATGGTCGTTGATTTCAGCTCTAGTTTTAGATATTCATATCAATTGTTGCATAGGTCATGTAAAAATATCTAAGGGGTAATATCTCTGTCTATCATAGTCTATTTTTGAATGAGTCCTATTGGACATATGATGTAATTTTGTATCCCCACTATGCATGGGAAGGATGATGTAATAATTCCTATATTTCAATTATGTATAAACAATTGGTATATCCCCACTTGGTTGGGTGGATGAGTTAAATTTGATGTATCCCCACTTGGTTGGGAGATTGATGTATGTATGAGTCTTTGGTCTTAGGGAGGTCATACTCACTTAGTTGAGTTATAGAGTCATGTTATTCTTTTGAAACATATCTCTGCAAACTCTGCATGTACTCAGGGGGAGCATGGATAGCATAATGTATATCAAAGGGGGAGAGTATCTTGGTCCGCCCTTTGCCCTTGATGTCAAAGGGGGAGAGTATTTTGGTGTTGCTTGTTATCTTTAATAGTTTCTACAACTTGCAATAATCAACACCAACATGGTTGCCATCAAGTCCAAAGGGGGAGATTGTTGGCATTATGATACAAGTGTTGTCCTTGATGGCAACTCACTCACAGGTCAGTTCAGTTTTTGATAAAAGGCAACTCACAGTGTAACAGATCATTTCAAAGGTAACAGGGCATTGGTACAGAAGAACAGGAAGATGGAACTAAGGTCCACTAATCAGAATGAAGAAGTTGAAGGAAAAGGATGGTGTAAAGCAGTTTAAGATGTATACGCAGGTCCACTTTGTCAAAGGAGCGTATACACGCAGGTTCACAGAACAAAAAGAGTGTATACGTATGCACACACTTTCACAAGAGGAAAAGCGTGTATAGGTTGGAAAATCAAGGAAATTCAAGAGTAAAGAATACTAGGGGTCAATACCATGGTATTAGCCCACAATATTGAGCGAAGTAATGACTATTTGATCCCGTCCAAGAATACCACAAGTCCTAAGTGTGGTTTTGGTCCGAGGTATTGAGATAGGCAAAAAATTATATAAGGAGGAGAAGATCAAAGGCCAAGGTGTGCAAGTGAAATGGTTTCTTGGGAATACTTCTATTTGAAGTATATTTTATGTTGCTGAGGCTATGTTTTTGATATGATCTAAAATATTTTGTGCACCTTGTATTTAATGTTGGATCAGGATCATGAGACCTGAAATGACTTATCATTGAATGATCTGATTTTGGTTGGGCTAGATCTGATTGCATACACCTGTTTTATTCTTTAAATGTCATGATCTAGGTATGTCTGAAGTCTAGAATAGCAGCAAAGTTGTGAGTTAATATTTGCAGATCTATACGTTGGTTCGCCTCGGTAAAGGCGCGTATACATGCAAGTTCGACTCTTCCAAGTAGCGTATACAAAAGAAAAGCCTATTCTTCAAAAATGACTAATCTATCTGATCAGTTATGTTGTTTTACTGTTGTCTGTCAATGAAGTCTTCTTAGATCTGAATGTAAATCTGAATGCATAAGGAGTTTGGTGTCTGATTGATTGATTGTTTAAGTGAGAAGGGTTATCTCTGCTACTGCCTATCTAGAGATTTGTAAATTGATAGTAGATGTTCAGTATATTGCTGGTTGGCACAAACTTGATTCAGAAAGTTTTAAGTTTCAGTAGTTTTGAAGGTGTACGCAGGTTTGGATAATGGAAGTAGCATATACACGCAAGTTAGGTTTAATAAAGTAGTGTATGCATTCTGATGTATGATTTTTGAGGTTGCAGTTGGTTTTGAATGGTGATGCAGGTTTTTGGGTTCAGCACGGTGTTCTAGTGACAGTGATCTGATTGTTCGGATTAACTGATTGTTGGTTGATGCAGTTTGAGTGTCAAAGTTTATGATGGGTCCAATATGAAAATTTGATGAAACGAGGCCTTCATTTCTATTGTTGTGTACTAGGAGCATCCAGTCTGAAAATTAATGAAACGTGGTCCTTGGAGGAAGAGAGAAGGTCGTAGCCTTCTGTAGGTCGATGCCTACGTACTAGTAAACACATTGGCTAGTGCAAGAGCTAGGGAGTTGTAGCTCCCTTCCAGTAGAATCTGGAAAATGAGAGAAGGTTGTAGCCTTCTACAGGTGGGTGCTTGTGTACTGGTATGAGTCTGCACCAGTACAAGATTGTAACCAATTTTTCTTTATATTAAAAGAAGACAGAGACGATGACAGCAGGGGATTTTTCTCCCGCATTGGGTTTCCACCTTAAATCTTGGTGTTCATGTGTGTTGCTTATGTGTAATGGTTTATTATGTTTTTACTGCACATAGTTACTGTATAATAAGTTAATGTGCACTAATTAAAGATCTACACATGGTAAATTGATTAAATCCTAAGTTCTCTAGATATACATTGGTTTCTCTAATCACAGTAGCGTGTACACACAAGTTCACTTCACTGAAGTAGCGTATATAAATCTGTTTGGGAAATGAAATACTATTGAACTATAAATATTGATTCACCCCCCTCTTAGTATTATTTCCAATAGTTGCACAAATAGGAATTTGTATGTAACTCATAATGCAACCATATCCTCCCCCTGAGACCATGTAGGCCTCAGTTTTTGGTGGAATATCCTTACTGCTCTTTTCTCCTCCAAATTTTTAGCTGATGATCCTTGTTCTTCTTATGTTATTGACCTTGTAGATTCTCCTCTCTCTGGATGGATTTCTTGAAACACATGGGCAACTCGCAATCCTTGGCCTTGTGGCCAATATTGTCACATACAAAACATGTAATTTGACTAAGGAAATGAGGAATATGTTGATATCTTCTGTTATTATAATTTCTATTCCTTGCATGTGCCCTATAGTCAATAACCCTATGGCCAAAATCATTGCATGAGAAACAATGACCATAAAATTAACTATTATACCTAAAATATGGATATCTTCTTTGCATGCATGGCTTCTCCTTTTGATAAGAGAGTTTGATCTCTCCATTCCTACAACTTGTTGCTATGTGTCTACGAACACCACACTTGTAACATTTTCCAATTCTATTTCTCTTCTTTGGCCTCCTTCTCTTCTTTTGCTGCTTCTTGCATGGCTCATGGATCTCAATATTTTTGTTGCAACTAGGTGCTCCAATAATTTTTAATTTGCTTGTAGCTGCTTGAGCACTAGTTTTAAACCTCTCCAATTCTTCTTTTGCAGAAATTTCTTCATGCTTCAATTTTTGGCATTTATCCTCTAGCTCATTGTATTTCTTCCTCGTACCAATCTCAATCTTCATTCCTTCTTGTAGCTAAAATTTTAGATCTGAAATTTCTTCCTTGAATGCACACTCCTTTTCATCAAACATTTGCAGCAGCATTCGTTGATCTCTATTTTCAGTCTTGAGCCTTTGAATCTCCACTTCTAGTGCCATTATCTTTGATTGCTCGTCATTTTTGCAACTAATGCTTGAACTATCAATAGAATCACTAGTGCCTTCATCTTCTTGTGAGGAGGATTGATTAGTTGTTGCAATAAAAGTAAAATCCCTTACATTTTTCTCCAAATCTAAAAAATGGAATTTTCCCCAAGATACAAATTCTCCAACCCATCCAAAATTTCTTTGGTAGTCTTATAATTTTTCACAATCTTGCTATCATATTTTGAAATAGCATTCAAAATAATATTTCTAGCTAAATCATTAGATTTATCTTTAATTCCATAATCAACTGATATCAAAATATCTTGATCAACAGATAAAAAATATGAATCTACTTTCACTCTCCAAGTTGCAGATTTACCTTCATGGAGAACTAGAATACCTTGTTGATCCATTTCAGTAAATTTTCAAAAATTCAGCCAAAATCTCCAGATCCACTCTCTAGCGATCAAGTTGGAATCGAGAGCCCCACTCTGATACCAATTGTTGGAAATATATTCACTACTGGGTGGGGGGGGGAGGGGGGTGAATCAGTAGTGTGGTAATTTTAAACTTTTTCTCCAATTATTTAAACTTTAAGCATGCATAAACTGAAACACATAATTAGAGATTAGTGCATCACAAATAAGCATGCAACTGTAAAATCAATCAACACATAAACACAAGTGTTTCTAGTGGAAAACCCATCCCGAGAAAAAAACCACCGTGTTGTTGTTGCGATGCTTTTATTAATCGTCAAGCAAATTACAAATGGATAAGCTCACGCTAATGAGCCTTGAAGACTTGCTTCTTTCATAGTCTTTTGGTCCTTTCAAACAAGAACTTGTTTCTCTCTCGGATCTATGAACTACCATCCGTTGAAGGCCACCATGATCAGTCGATCCTCGCCCCACTTTGATGGGACTATCCAACTCCTATTGGATGGAGAAAACTCTTCCTTCTACTAAATACAAAAAATCATTGTCTACCCAAAGCCTTCATGCCTTCACTACCTCCATGCGAGCCTCCTTTCATCTATTTTCAAACTGGACTCTGAAAACTTGCTCAGCATGAGCACTACAGCAACATATATCAAAGCACAAATAAATTTGCAATAACAGTTTCCATAAAAAATCCAAACACAAATCTCTAAACAAGGAGAAAATCAATCTCCTCAATCACTACTCCAATCATGCACCAACAACTCGCTCATTGCATAAGCATAATGGTTGAAATGTGCTTCAGCTCTCTACTATTATCACTGCAAAGTAACTCAGAAAATCTGCATACTATGAGGCACATGTAGTTTATAGACTCTCTTCCACATTCACACACTCACAACTAAACTCGACAATCAATCATCTCATGATGAGCTATCTTCACTCACTCTCCAAGCTCTCACACACACAACTCAACTAGACAATCAATCATCTCACAATGAGTTATCTCCAATATATAAATGAACTCAAGTGCTCAACTCAATAATTACTCAGAACTACTGAGCTCAACAATCTTGTTCATATGCTTGATTTCGATCCGGGATAAGCTCATTGACTCAATCAACCACTAAATCCACTAGCCTTTTTTGATAAGTTCAAACTTAATTACTTTCTGGAAGCAAATCGAATATGGAATTGTAATTGGGGCAATTTGGAAAACGACCACAACAGAAAATCTACAAAAATTGCCTTCAAAAAACCTTTCGTTTCTCTCAATCTAGATCGAATTTTGAAAAATTTCTCATGATTAAACTAATTTGGTTCATTCTGCAAAAACCCATGTCTCATAATTTTTTGATTCATCCTCATTTACCCATAAAATCGTCCACAAAACTATCACTTCTTTATCCAATGAATTTCTGAGTTGGCATGTTTAAACAACAAAATATATACGAAATTTTCCTTTGAATAACCTTTTGTTTCTCTCAATCTAGACCAAGTTTTGAAAAAAATCCTCAATGAAAAACTAATTTGGTTCGTTCTAAACAAAACCCATGTCTCAGAATTTTGAAATTCGTCTTCATTTGCCCAAAAAATCCAATCAAAAACTACCACTTCTATCTAAACACCATACTCAACAATTGGACCTAAAACTAAAGTAAAACCTTTTTTCTTCAGTCCAGAACCTCTGCCACCTATCCATCATCTTCCTCTACTCTTTTACACTCATCCAAGCCTCTGATATAGGTCTGCAACTGATAATAAGCAAGTAACAAGTCTATGGTATGCTAGACCTATTCTGCAAACCTTAGCACTAAAACCAACACCTCCATCTCCTCAAGCAACGACCTCAATATTTCTGACACCTGTAGCAGCATCTCTATCCTCTATAGCAACATCCTCAAGTCCTGAAACATCAACAACATTCCATGCAACTGCCTCCAACACTGGTGGAATCACCTCCAACACAAGCAGTCTTAAACCAACACATGAAGTAACAAACCAATGTCTCCAACACAATTAGAGACATATGCATCACCAAGAGATCAACACTCCAACCACCTATAGTAGCAACATCTCACCCCATTTGCATCTCGACATCCTCCTACAGCAGCAACATCTCCAACCAACACATCATGTCTGGAAACCATCTCCTTAGTAGCCACAACATCACCTCTACTAGTTCTAATCATAGGATGTTAACATCAATACCAACTAACAATACTATCACCAATAGTGCATTCATCACTCATGCATATGACAAGAAGCGCCAAGGGCTCATTCACATCAATGCCAACAAACAGTTGGGGATGTAGGCTAGAGCACTCCTAGGATTTTTGCAGTAGTGGATAACAGACAAGGAAATCATCAATCATTCATTATCAAAATGGAAGGTAAGATTTGTGATCAAGTTGTTTCCATTTTGATTGACCATGAATCGAATTATAGTTATATTAGTGTTTACCTAGTGGATCAATGTTGGTTAAATAAGGAAGTGCATACATAATCTTGGTTCATGAGCCTGGCTACAAGGACCAAGAGAAGAGTTCATCATTAGGTAAAGTCTTGTGCATTTGAGCTTAATGGCATGCCTACAACAAACACCTAAATGTGATTCCTTTGTGGTTCATATAACATGTTTTTGGGCATGGACTGGCTATTTATTCATAGGACTAAGGTAGATTGTTATGAGAAGGCCATTGAGTACCTAGATGATAATGGAGAAAAGAAAGCCTTGCAGGGAAAGAAGAAGCCTGCCTCAGTGAGAATGGTTACAACCATGCAAGATAAGCGTAGTTGTAAGAAAGGGTGTGTATTGTTTGCAGTTCATGTTTCTAATGACAAAGGGAAGGACGGCGAGGATGATGAAGTCCCGAGGAGGTATCCTGTCTTGCAGCAGTTTCAGGATGTGTTTCCTGCAGAGATTCCAGAGCTTCCTCCTCATAGAAAGGTGGATTTCTCTATTGAGTTGATGTCGGGAGCAACACTAACATCTATGACACCTTACAGGATGAGCATGCCCGAGTTGGTGGAATTGAAGTTACAACTTAAAGAGATGTTTGATAAGAGATACATAATGCCAAGTGTGTCTCCTTGGGGTGCACCAGTTTTGTTTGTAAAGAAGAAGGATGGCACTCTTATATTGTGCATTGATTACAGACAGCTGAATATGGTGACTATTCAAAACAGGTATCCCTTGTCTCAGATTGATTATTTGTTTGATCAAATGAAGGGGGCAGCAGTATTTTCGAAGATTGATCTGAGATCAACATATCATCATGTGCGCATCAAAGAAGAAGACATCTACAACACTACATTTCGTATAAGGTATGGGCATTATGGCTTTCGGTGGTTCCTTTTGGTTAGATTTCCAATGCTACAATCACCTTCATGTGTTTGATGAACAATGTTTTGCGCCCTTATCTCAATAAGTTTGTGATAGTCTTTCTAATGACAGCTAGGCCGCTTTTATGCAACAAAGTTGTATCTTTACATAATTTACGTGTGTGGACCTATGGGTTATGGGCCCATGTATATATCAGAAGCAAACAAATAGCAGAATCACACTAAAACCCGACCAATCAACCAATGAACGATTAAGACCGGAACCCAAATAAACTTAACCCTCTTTGATAACATATCGGGTCCGCCCAATGTGTTAACTTGTACGCACATTCGAGCACGATTATCGTCCGATCAATCAACTGTCGAATGGTCTGGATGGCGGGAACTCAACGAGGGTTAAATCTCGTTGTATAATCCCTTATCGCGTCCGCTTTTGGAATTAACAGCCGCACTTGTTGGCACGCGATATGCATTCGATCACCCATTCAACGGACGGTCCAATCCTTTGGAAGCTTAAAGTCTTTTAAATGATTTTCTTAGGTCCGTTTTTAGAATTAAACTTCAGTGCTTGTTACCACATGATGACCGTTAGATCTATTGGATCTGTTGGGTCTGTCCGATCAGACGGATATGATGGTTCCTCCAAGTTTTCATGATTTTTTGTTAGGGTTCTCTCGTTCCATCAATATTATCCATCGATCTACCATTTTCAACGATGAAACTTAATTTCCACCGTTCTTTCTCCCTACACTGTCTCTTTACAATCCTTTAGGAAATAAAGAAAAAGCCTGCGTCCTCCACTATAGAAGATAATTCTCAATCTTCCTCTATCTACTGTGAAAACCAATTACCCTCACTTCTGGCTAATCCCTCCATCCATTTAAAATGGAAATCCCGATCTCTACATGCTTATACATAGGTTTTATTAGACAATTAAATACTAATCCCGTAAAGGAAATTTCGTCAATCATTCATGCTATTCAACACAAAATTCCACAGTATTTCTCAGATTCACAGTCAATGCACCATAAGACTATACAGACACAAATTCCCACACATGATATATACAAATCCACACTGTTTTGGTATTTTTATAAAATATTTACAAGGAAAATAGTCACATTCGATTGTTTTAGTTCTTTTCCATAAAATCCATCTACTGCTCTTCCTAACTCCTCACTCTTTCTCTTACTATCTTCTTGCTTTCTAACCCCTAGCTAGCCTCTAGTTAACCTCTAGCTAACCTCTCGAATTATTCAAAAGATCACAATTTATACAAAAATGGATTCATGAAACAATTTAGTTTAGATCCAACAATCTCTCACTCTCTCCCAAAGTATCTCTCGAGCTCCACTCTTTTCTCAAATGTAATCCAAAATTAATCATTTAAATCCCTCAAACCCTCACCCTTCATAGGATTACTTAACTATCTCTAAGATCTTTACATTCATGACATATTCTCCATAAATAAATTTACAATTAAAATCCCCTCAACTCAACTAAACTTAGGAAAATAAATAAAACGATTAAAAAACCCACTCCCTTTAGTAAATGTGAAATAAGACTCATGGTTCTTATAGGTTTTGAAGAATACTCCTGCATCAGACTCCCCAGGTTGAAATAATTCATGGACTCCTGTTCATGAGTCTTCCCACTTCCTCTATTGTGAACTTCATCAGATTTCATCTTCCAATTGGTTGTCTGACCTTTTTCAATTGCAGGTGCATTTACTACCTTCTCTCTTTCTCCTGGATGCCAAACTCTGTGTTTTGGATGTCCTTTTGCTCTGCTTTCATAAGCTTCTCATTTGCATAATGTTTTCGTGCTGATATCCTTCATAAACAACTCCTAAAACAACATAAATTTCTGCTCCTCTGTCTGTTGTTGTCTTGTCATCATCTCAATAGAATTGAGCTCCAACTGTTTCCTTTATGTTGTCCTGTATATCCTTCCATCTTTCCTTGACTTGCTGACTTTGACAATTCCTCATGCTCATCACCTTTGTAGTTTTCACCATCCACCTATCCAATATCTTGAGTAGAATCCTCCCAATCTCAAAAGAAGATTGTTTCTTGTTTGATACAAGAACATATAACCTTTCAACCACATATTGTCCATCAGTTGCAAATATTTTAGTTATTGAACCTTGTTCAATTGTCTCCATATTCATATTAAATTTAACTGAACTGTTCATCCCAATTTTCATTTGCAAATTCAAAATAAACTCTCGATATTCAAATCTTCTTTGAATCAAGAACAAAACCTGTTTGTGGACTGTACTTTCACATCCTTTGTAATTTTCTTTCTCTTCTGCAATGACTTGTTTAAGAGCTATGCCAACTCTCCTTCCTTCATCCCGAACTTCTGAGTCAACTAGTTGCTTACTCTCATCTTCTTGTTTCCATAAGGAAAACTATCTTTCTGCAATTCTGGAACTTACATACTCCTTCATGTTTACTTGTGCAAACATATCTCCAAGAGAAGTTTGTCCTTCATCCTGAAAACCACATTCAACAATTAATAATTCAAAATCAGAAAATACATTACATTTTCCATCTCTTTCCTCATTAACTCTGCTCCAAGTTTTCTTTGATTTGTCATCCTCTTGATATGCATATGACATGCCAAACTTGTCATGTTGTCTTGTCTTGAAAAAGTCTTCTTGGTCTTCACTTTGCTCTAAATGCTGTCTAATTTTTGAATTCTGTTTTCTGCTCTTCTCTTTCGCCTTCCTTCCTTTCACACTTCTTTTCATTCTTCTTGTTTCTTCCCTACAAATCTGTAAGCCACTAAGTTGTCTTTTCCATTACTCCTTTTCAATTAAAGCCTGCCAATCTCTAATTCTCTTTGTTTCTTTACAGGAAAAAAAATCACCACATACAATAGATTTTTCATTCCACTGTAGATTCCCTTTTACAACAGTAAAAATTACTGTCAACACCATGAATATCACATTCCACTAAACCCCTTTGTTTCTCACTGCATATGCATAGTTCACGAAAGCATCCTTGCCTTCATCCTTTGAGATTGCTTGTCTCTTTCCAAGTTGTTGATTACATTCACCCTTACTCTTTTTGCAATTTGTAAAAATAACATTGTCTTCAATTTTCTACTGTGCATCAGTCTCTACCAACCTCTCTTTAAGTTCCTGATTGTCCTCTTTTCCTCTCCTCTTCATAGCCTTTTCTAGACTAACTGTACCTCCTTGGGATGAATTCTCTTTATAAATCTCTGTTCTACTATCTTCCATAGTACATTCTTTAGTAAGAGTCCTTTCCATTAATGTTCCACTATGTCCTTCCAAGACAATTTCTTGTCCATTAACTATCAATACAGGTTCATAATTTTTGAATAAAAATTGAAGAGATAATTCCATTACCTCAAGTGTTTGTACTGCACATACACTCTTGCTTGCTCCTGTCATAAGGTTATCTTCATACCTCTTTTCTACTTCTCCTTTTGTAATTTGCACTTTCCTTTTGTCTTCAGACTGTCTGCTATCTTTTTGCCAAGTCTTACTAGATTCATCATCCTCAGCCTCCTTAGTAGTTTTCAACATTTGTCCATGTTCAGTGTCTTTGAATACATTTTCAATCAAGAACTGTTCTATTACATCCATCCCTTCTAACAATTTCATTTCTTCAGCAACCTACATAAACATATCTTCTAAAAGTTGTTCATCACCTGCATACATACACAAATCATCAGTTTCAAAAATACTAGGCTCCTCTTTCTTTGATGTTTCAATCATCACATCTCTCTGCTGATTCGAACTTGTCCAACAGTTCAGGAAATCATCAATGATTCCTTCCTCAGCAAGGTAAACCTCTTGCTCAGGTCTACAATAGCTATCTTCCATCTCTAACTCAGCTGCTCTGAGTTCTTCTCTTAATTTGATATACATTCTCCTCCTTATTTTTTTCTGTAACAACTTCCACTTTATCTTCTTTCTTTTCATAGTCCAACCATACCTTTGGTCCTTTTCACATTTTTCTAGCTGTTAGCTCTGCTACATATTGGGATACTTTGAAGGTCCAATGCAGGCCTTCCCGGGTTGTTATGGCTAAAAAGGGACTTGCATCAGTCACCCTCCCCATTCTCCTTCACTCCGCTACACTCTCATAACCCCTGCTACCCCCACGTTGCCTCTAAAACCCTGTATAAACCCATTTTCCCTCAGGACCCTGGGCGCAAAGTTTAAACCATCATATGACCGTAACCGCATGACCACGAGCCTACGTAGATTCTTTCCTTGTCACATTCGACATAAAATCACGCGATCGAACCCACGCCGTCCGATCATCTCCGCCGCGATCAGATGGCAGTCGCTCCTCCCGCGCCTTCGAACTGCCCACGCGTTAACTCTCAATCAAGCGGTTTTTGTCCCACCCCGTCTGCCACACGTCGCCCGATGATAGGTATCGCAAGCCATGGTATGATTACCACTTTCCCCCCGACGGCGGTGCGAAAAATACCGCTTACCGCCCGTCCGCCGGTCCCCGCCGATTAACCCCCGCGTATCTCCTCCGCCTGATGGCCGTCGGATCTGTCCGCCCAATGGCTATCGGATCTGTCCGCTCGAGATCCGATGGCTCACAATCGCCTGCTCTCGCTTCCGCCCAATACCTCCTGCCGAGAGATCTCCGTCGTTCATGCATTTGATCCAACGGCTGATACCTATTCTCTGCCCTGCTCGTACATCCGCCATGCAGTCCTCTCATCCTGATCACGTTGTGCACCCGAAGGACGAAGGCGATCACCTACCAGTACCCGGCACATTTCATCTTCAACAACTGCATTCAAGAAACAGTATGGCCGAGGAAAAAAGGACAAAACCCGAGCAGGTAAACACATTCAGCAGTTATGGAATTCTATCCTCTACGACACTCCACCTGCCTGAGAAATACAACAGAGCGTCCAAGAATATCAATTTTGATCACTATAGCAAGCAATTGCACTCAGAAGTTCTGCCAGGCAGTTAAAGTGGTTGGTGGTCCATTATGGCCCCTCCAAACCGGATAGCAGGACATTTTTGTAATCAAACTCTATATATACCCAAAAAACAGATGTAATCAAGGTTGATGGTTGTTGTTTTGATGTAAGGTTCAACTTCTGGAGACTGTAACTACTTTGATACTTGCAGCGTCTCGTCGGCATTTTCAACTAATACAAGCTTCTTTTGTTGTTAATTGCTCACTTTCCACCTCTTTTCTGTTCTAGGCTGTGCTTGATTTGCATTTTTTCTTGAACTCTTGATGTGTAGCATTAGAGGAGCTATCATCCTACCTCTGTGTTATAATCTTGCATGTATCAATGAATGTATTGATCAGGTTTCTTTTCACTTAGTGACAGAGAGCTGTCATCCTGTCTGTGCACTAGGGAATTAGATTTGCAGACCTCTTTACTGGTTGCAGCCGACCATCACAGGGTCCTGTGCATCTGCTGGTGTGGTCAGTATTCTCCATATCCACCCAATCCTTAAATTGTGAGTAATTGGTGGTCTAAAGCCTTGTAGTCTGGGGGTGTTCACGCATGTCTGGAGTCAAGCAAAGTAGAAGTGGTTATCTGGCTTGAATATGCATCATTCCTTCCATTCATCCATTTCCAACATTTAGTTGAGTTTGTGATATCCCGAGCATCTCTGAGCTGCAACCTAGGAGAGTTTCTTGGGGTGATAACATCGATTGGCGCTATTGCCGGGGAGAGGAGATTGAAGCTCAGCTTCCCTGGGAGAATGACACAGTTCCAGATTTTGATGATAGACAAAGTCTGGGCACATTTTTGGTTGTAATCATCTATCTGGTGACTCTACTGGAGAATCTACCTGGTGGCAACTCCACATTTCAGTTCTGGCTCAATTTGTGAGGCATACTCAGAGAAATCCTCAGAAATCACCAGCTGACCCAGTGCCTGACCCTGAGAAGATTGCTAAGCGAGGAAAAACATCACAGAAAGGAGCATCAAGATCAGGTAAGCCTAAGAAATCCTATGCATCTCTGAAAGAGAAAGTTATAGCTGAGGATATACAGTTTGAAGATTTAGAGCCCAACATTGTTAGTCAAGAAATTCCTTCAGAGATTCATACAGCTCCTTGTTCAGTCAGTTCCCCTTTGGATCCCAGTCCAAAGAAGGCCTTCCACACAGTCCATCATTTTCCCTCAGTTCTGTCATCTATTTCATTACTTCCTACCATTCAATCTGCCAGTAGCCTTCCACCTATCCCAGTCATGGCAGGCCAGCAAGCTCCCACGAAGATGGAAAGAATTATAGCTGCTAGGTATGGACCCCTGGTCTTGCCTATTCCTTTGAATGCCATGCCTGCAGGAGAATATCATAAATATATGCCCAAATTCACTGGTACAGAGGGGGTAACAGCTGAAGAACACCTTGAGTCTTTTTACAGTTATGCTGATAACTTAGATATCAGTGAAGATGATGTGTGGATGAGAGTGTTTGTCCAGAGCCTTGATGGAGAGGCTAGAAAGTGGTTCAGAGAATTGCTCCATAGGTCCATAACGGACATTGAGGCATTGGATGATGCATTCCTGAAGCAATGGGGAGATAGGAAAGACCTGCTCTACTACCATACAGAGTTTGGAAACCTAAAGAGGGAAAATGGGGAATCATTGCCTGATTTTAATAAAAGATTTAACCGTATGTATAGTAAGATACCAGCTGAAGTAAAGCCTACCCCCACCTCTGCCAAACTCACTTATGCCAATGCTTTTGACTCTGATTTATGCCTGCTTTTGAGAGAAAGAAGATGTGCCACTCTAGCTGATATGCAAGATGCAACACTAGAGGTGGAATCAAATATTATGGTTGCAGAAAAGCTTAAAAGTCATGCTGATAGAAGAAGGCAGAGAGGTGAGGCTTCTTCTTCCTCTGCTTCATCTTCAGAACCTAAATTAGATAAGATGACTAAGATGATAGAGTCATTAGCTGCTGAGATATCTAAGCTGAAAGTTGAGCAGAGTTCTGGGAAAGCAAGGTTTGAAAACACATTTGCTCCAAGAAATCCGATTCCGTTCAGAAGAGCAAATGAACAATTGCAAATCATTCAAAGGGGTAAAGAAGCAAATGAAGAACAGAAAGTTAAGGCTCCTTTCCAGAATGTAGTCATGGAGGAGGAGCAGTTTGAAGAAGAGAATGAAATTCATTGCATATAAAGTAGTGCTACCTTTTTGACATTGGCTGCATATGAAAAGTCATTACTGCAGGACCAAACCATCAAGAGTGGGACAGAGAGGCTGTTTTGCAGACTGGTGAACAACAAAGATATAATCTGAGGTCAAAAGCAAACAATGTCAAGGAGAATCTTTCCCAAAAAGCTACTGTCCAGACAGAGTCACAGAATATCAGACAGAAGAAGCCAGTAGCTGATCCAGTCATCCTCAAAGCACCAGCTCAAGAGGTAAGATGTCCTGATAAGTCCCCTTCCCCTTTCAGTTTTGAGTCAAAAGTCCAGAAGTTAAAGATATTTGTGCCTCTGTTAGAACTTGTAAGGAGTGAAGTTTTTAAAAAGCCTATCCTTAAGGCTCTTGAGCTGAAAGCCATGCAAACCTCCACTGACTATGTCAATTTGCAAGATGACAAGCCTGTAGTTGTGCTTAGCCCTATGATCGAACCTGCTGATAATAATTCTCCATTATTTTATGTCTCCTTGACCATTCATGACAAAATCCTCCACAATTACCTGCTAGACACAGGGGCTAGCCACAATCTGATGCCTAAAGCTGTCATGGAAGAGTTAGGCCTTGACATCACCAGACCATATCATGACTTATTTTCATTTGATTCAAGAAAGGTGAAATGTCTAGGGTTGATTAAAGATCTAGCCATTACCCTAACTCAGTTGCCCATGAAGAGCATGATGATGGATATTGTGGTGGCAGATGTCCCTCCTAAGTTTGGCATGCTGCTGTCCAAAGGGTGGATTAAGAGACTAGGTGGGACATTGCAGAATGATCTATCTTATGCCACCGTCCCAGTTTTTGGAGGAGAAAGCAGGAGATTGTACAGAGAAGCACAGCTGGCATACATCATCAGTGATGAGAAGAATCCTTCTAATCATCCCATTTATGCTGTGGACACCGACTTTGGAGCTTGTATTCTCCAAATTGAAGAATCCCAGAAGGCCTCAATGCAGATCAAGAAACTAGTCAATCAGGTCGAGGGGGAGCAGGGAAGTCTAGTTTGGGAGATTTTCTTTGATGGAGCATGTTCCAGGGAGACTACAAGAGCAAGGGTGGTGCTAATATCTCCAAAACAAGAAAGCACACATCTGTCTTTTAAGCTGGCTTTTCAAGTCACGAACAATATAGCAGAGTATGAGGCTCTGATATTGGGGCTCAATGCAGCTAAAGACAAAGGAATTAGAAACATAAAGGTGTTTGGAGATGCCGATCTTATCATTCAGCAAGTAAACAACACATTTCAAGTGAAGCACCCAAGGCTGAAAGCATACAGAGATGAGGTATGGAGACTCAAAGATTCTTATGATAATTTCTGTGTCTCATACATCCCTAGAGCCAAAAACCATCTTGTTGATTCCCTTGTTGTGTCTGCTAGCATGTTTATTCCTCCCATGCCTCCCAGACTAGTTTATGAAGTCCAAATGAAATATAGGCCATCCTTGCCTGATAATGTCCAGCATTGGAAAGTTTTTGAAGATGATGATGAAGTGAATAGATTCTTGCAAGTCATTGATGAATTTTCCGAAATGCAAATTGACCAAGAGAATGAAGACTTGGAAGAAAGTCCCCAATCCCAGCTTAGAAACAAAATTGGCAAAGATAGCATTGTCCAACCGCCTAGCCATCATATACCTAAGGGTCTGGTTCCATTAGAAAAGTTGTTTGACCAAAATGATGTGCCTTATAAGGCTGCCCAAAAAGAGGACCAATCTGCAGTCTGTAAGCATAACATAGGGAGTCCAGGTTAGCCAAGGTACATAAATCTGTCCACCTGCCTATCTGCTGACCAAAGTGCTGAATGCCGTAATTTGCTGATGTCTTTGCCTGGGAATATAGTGACCTGAAAACATATGACAAAAAAATTATCCAGCATAAAATTCCTTTAGAGAAAGACACCATCCCTTTTAAATAGAAGCTGAGACCAATAAATCCTTTGCTCCTCCCGCTGATTGAAAAGGAAATCAAGAAGTTACTGGCTGCCAAGATCATAGTCCCTCTTAGATATTCAAAATGGGTAGCAAATTTGGTGGTGGTGAGGAAGAAAAGTGGAGAAATCAGACTCTGTTTTGATTTCAGGAACTTGAACAAATGCTCTAAAAAAGACAACTATCCTCTACCCAAGATGGAGCATTTGCTGCAGAAGGTCTCAGGAGCCAAGGTGATGTCTTTCCTGGATGGATTTTCAGGCTATAACCAAGTTGTTGTACATCCAGATGACCAAGAGAAGACTGCATTCACCACTCCTTGGGGCACTTTTATGTATTCCAAGATGCCTTTTGGGTTGATGAATGCTGGAGCCACCTTTCAGAGAGCTATGGATATAGAATTTGTGGGGGAGAAGGACAAGTTTGTCCTTATTTACCTTGATGATATAATAGTATACTCCAGCAGCCATCATGACCATTTGCAAAGTTGCAGAAGGTTTGGGATTTCAGTCAATCCTAAAAAGTCACAGTTTGCTTTGGAAGAGGGCAAGTTGTTAGGACATGTTGTTTCTGTTGCAGGTGTCAAAATTGACCCAGAAAGAGTAAGAGCAATACAGGCCTTGTTTGTCCCGAGATCAAAGAAAGATATCCAGTCCTTTCTAAGCAAAATAAATTTCTTGAGGAGGTTTATCCCAAAATTTGCAGAACTTGAAAAGCACATTACCTCCATGTTGAGAAAGGGGTCGAAGATCAAATGAACTGATACATCAAGAAGATCCTTTGAGTCCATTAAGAAAGCTATTATGGAAGCTCCTACTTTAATCAGTCCAGATTACAGCAAGGAGTTTCACATATTTTCATTTGCCTCTGAAGACACCCTTGCAGCAGTTTTATTGCAAGCAGATGAAGAAGGCTCAGAGCATCCAGTGGCATTTTTCAGCAAAACCTTAAGGGATGCTGAGCTGAGGTATGATATTATGGAGAAACAAGCATATGCTCTTATCAAGTCTTTGAAAGCTTTCAGATTTTATATCCTGCATTCCAAGATAATTGCATATGTACCCTCTGCTTCAATAAAAGATGTCTTAACACAGCCTGATGCTGATGGAAGAAGGGCTAAATGGATTGCAAAGTTGATTGAATTTAATATAGAATTGAAGCCCACCAAGCTTGTCAAAGGTTAGGGCCTTGCCAAGTTATTGGCTGAAGAAAATTACAGAACGCTGGACATAAATCTCATGGGCACAATTGCAAAAAATGGTCAAACAGAAGAAGAGGAAGCAGCTGAACCAGGGAAAGAACAGTCATTAGTAGAAAATCTAGCTTCTTGTGATTGGTACTCTGCAATAGCTAACTTACTGCTGAAGCTAAAAATCCCTCCAGGCCTTAGTTCAAGCCAAGCCAGAACTATTAAGATCAGGGCAGCAAAGTATTGCATTCATGAAAATCTGCTTTATTGGAGGGACCCATCTTGAATGCTTTTGAGGTCATGCAACAATTTCATTCCAACATATGTGGAGGGCATCACTATTGGAAGTCTATTTCCCACAAGATCCTCAGAGCTGGGTACTATTGGCCCACCTTATTTTCTGATGTGTTTTCATTTGTTAAATCTTGTGACAGGTGCCAAAGATTTGAAGGAAAGCAGCAATTGCAGTCCCTGCCCTTGAAACCAATACATGCAAATGGTCCTTTTCAGCAGTGGGGCTTGGATTTCATTGGATAGATCAATCCACATTCTAGTGGCCAGCACAGATGGATCTTAGTTGCTACTGATTACTTCACTAAGTGGATTGAAGCAATCCCTACTAGGAAGGCTGATCATAATGTGGTCATGAAGTTTTTGACAGAACATATCCTCATCAGATTTGGTTGTCCACATAAATTAGTCACAGACAATGCAGCAGCCTTTAGGGCAAAAGGATTGGTGGATATGTGTGACTCAATGGGCATCAAGCTGGTTCATTCCACTTCATACTACCCTCAAGGCAATGGCTTAGCAGAATCTTCCAACAAAATCCTGATAAGGATAATTAAAAAGTTGTTGGAAGACAATAAAAAGAATTGGGATTCTAAGCTCAAATATGCACTGTGGGCTAACAGAGTGACCATTAAGAAATCCACAGGCAATTCTCCATTTAGGCTGGTATATGGCACTGAAGTTGTATTCTCGATTCAGTTAACTCTCCCTGTGGCAAAGTTCCTACAAGAAAAGCAGAATGAGGAAGAAGACATGGCAAAAAGGATCACTGATTTAGCAGAGGTACATCAAATCAGAGAACAGCTGGTTGAGAAGTCAGAAGCACATCAAAAAAAAAAAAAAAAAAAAAAAAAAAAAAAAAAATCAAGGAAGCTTTTGACAGAAAGACAAAAACAGATAATTTTCAGGTTGGAGACTTGGTTCTTAAGTGGGATGCATTGAAAGAAAAGAAAGGCAACCATGGGAAGTTTGATGCTTTTTGGATAGGGCCTTTTATCATTTCTCAGATTCAAGGGAACAATACCTTCATGCTGAAAAGCATGGGAGGAGAAACAGTTTTTGATGGCCCAGTTAATGGGCGTTTTCTGAAAATTTATGTGATTTAAGGTCTTTTGGCCTTAAAATTGTAAATATGTTGTTTTATCTACTTTAGTATAGGCTCAATTAGACTCCATGCCCAATGGAACACTAGGAAATTTTGCTAATTTGTTTTCACAGGAAAGGCATTGATCTGCAAGTTCTTGAGACCTCACAGGGAGGATCTCATCCCCAGAAGGAGCCAGTGTTAGCTCTGCTACATATTGGGACACTTTGAAGGTCAAATGCAGGCTTGGCCGGGTTGTTATGGCTAAAAAGGGACTTGCATCAGTCACCCTCCCCATTCTCCTTCACTCCACTACACTCTCATAACCCTTGCTACCGCCGCGTTGCCTCTAAAACCCTGTATAAACCCATTTTCCCTCAGGACCCCGGGTGCAGAGTTTAAACCATCATATGACCATAACCACATGACCGCGAGCCTTCGCAGATTCTTTCCTTGTCACATTCGACATAAAATCACGCGATCGAACCCGCGCCATCCGATCATTTTTGCTGCAATCAAACGGTAGTCGCTCCTCCCGCACCTTCGAACCGCCCGCGCGTTAACTCGCGATCAAGCGGTTTTCGTCCCGCCCCGTCTGCCACGCGTCACCCGATGATAGGTATCGCACGCCATGGTACGATTACCACTTTCCCCCCGACAACGATGCGATAAATACCGCTTACCACCCGTCCGCCTGTCCTTGCCGGTTAACCCCCACGTATCTCCTCCACCCGATGGCCGTCGGATCTGTCCGCCTGAGATCCGACGACTCACGATCGCCTACTCCCGCTTTCGCCCGATACCTCCCGCCGAGAGATCTCCACCGTTCATGCATTTGATCCAACGGCTGATACCTATTCTTCGCCCTGCTCGTACATCCGCCATGCATTCCTCTCATCCTAATCACGCCGTGCACCCGAAGGACGAAGGCGATCACCTACCAGTACCCGGCACATTTCATCTTCAACAACTGCATTCAAGAAAAAATATGGCCGAGGAAAAAAGGACAGAACCCAAGCAAGTAAACACATTTAGTAGTTATGGAATTCTATCCTCTACGAAACTCCACCTGCCCGAGAAATACAGCAGAGCGTCCAAGAATATCAATTTTGTTCACTATAGCAAGCAATTGCACTCAGAAGTTCTGCCAGGCAGTTAAAGCGGTAGGTGGTCCATTATGGCCCCTCCACGCCTAGGATAGTAGGACATTTTTGTAATCAAACTCTATATATACCCAAAAAACAGATGTAATCAAGGTTGATGGTTGTTGTTTTGATGTAAGGTTCAACTTCTGGAGACTGTAACTACTTTGATACTTGCAACGTCTCGTCGGCATTTTCAGCTAATAAAAGCTTCTTTTGTTGTTAATTGCTCACTTTCCACCTATTTTCTATTCTAGGTTGTGCTTGATTTGCATTTTTTCTTGAACTCTTGATGTGTAGCATTAGAGGAGCTGTCATCCTACCTCTGTGTTATAATCTTGCATGTATCAATGAATGTATTGATCAGGTTTCTTTTCACTTAGTGACAGAGAGCTGTCATCCTGTTTGTGCACTAGGGAATTAAATTTGCAGACCTCTTTACTGGTTGCAGCCGGCCATCACAAGGTCCTGTGCATCTGCTAGTGTGGTCAGTATTCTCCATATCCACCCAATCCTTAAATTGGGAGTAATTGGTGGTCTAAAGCCTTGTAGTCTGGGAGTGTTCACGCATGTCTAGAGTCAAGCAAAGTAGAAGTGGTTATCTGGCTTGAATATGCATCATTCCTTCCATTCATCCATTTCCAACATTTAGTTGAGTTTGTGATGTCCCGAGCATCTCCGAGCTACAACCTAGGATAGTTTCTTGGGGTGATAACACTAGCAACATGATTATGGCATCCATACTTACTTTCAATTCTGCAATGTATCTGTCAAATATCTCTTGACTCATCTCCTCTCCTTTTCCATTTTCCTTGGCATCTTTCTTTCTTCTGTTGTGGCTTCTCTATGAACCCCTACTATGACTATCAGTAGTCATTTCCTCGTTATCTCTATGAGCTCCTCACACACTATGAGCTGCATAAAGCCTCTACAATAGCAAGTCCTCCCTGTTGTCACTTACCTCACCAATCCCCTCTCTGGACTTGGTCTTTTGGTAAGCACTGGTTCTCTATCTCTGGAACCTCTTGAGCACTCTCTTCTACTCTCTTTAGGCTTATATCCTCAACTCACCTTCTCTTGAGAATAGTTTAATTGTCCTCCTTGTCCAACTTTCAGCTAGAATATTTGGGTTCACTACCACTGACACAACTCCTCTCTTTCTTTACACAGTCTACTACTGTGTGTTACCATTATCATTCTCTTCCCTTATAAAAAAAATTCAAATGAACCACATCAAAATACAACTCATACCTGATGATCTATCTCTTTAACCTTTCACTGGCTTGGAAATACACATGATGCTTTACTTTTCACTGTCTGCACTTCAGTTCTTCTTTCAACTGAATTTCTTTTCTTGCTGAGTACATCCATATTCACTTTAATTCCTTACAGTATCTCTGTTGCAATTTCTTTATTTGCTTCTTTGTCACAACTACTTGTTGGAACTTCATTACCTGCTACTTGCATTCACCTACACATATCATTAAAGCTTTTTAAA
Source organism: Pinus tabuliformis (assembly GCA_031772625.1). Taxonomy (NCBI): domain Eukaryota; kingdom Viridiplantae; phylum Streptophyta; class Pinopsida; order Pinales; family Pinaceae; genus Pinus; species Pinus tabuliformis. The sequence goes on along the minus strand of CM062805.1, from coordinate 277,053,552 downwards.
ATCTGTAAAACCTTTACCTGATCCTGTCTTTGATGAAATGCTGAAGTCCTCATTGTCTGCAACATCTCAGGTTTCCTCTATGCATAAATTATTGTATCCTATTCTCCCTCTGTATCGGATCCATTACAATGCAAATTATATATATGCTGAGAATAAAATTCAATCTCTCAACCAATCTCCACATAGCATTAGTCTAGCTCTGATACCAAAATTGATGACAGCTAGGCCGCTTTTATGCAGCAAAGTTGTATCTTTACAATTTACGTGTGTGGACCTGTGGGTTATGGGCCCACGTATATATCGGAAGCAAACAAACAATGGAATCACACTAAAACCTAACCAATCAACCAACAAACGGTTAAGACCGAAACCCAAATAAACTTAACCCTCTTTGATAATGTATTGGGTATGTCCGGCGTGTTAACCCATATGCACATTTGAGCGCAATTACCGTCCAATCAATCAACCGACGAATGGTCTGGATGGCCGAAACTCAACAAGGGTTAAATCTCGTTGTATAATCCCTCATCGCATCTATTTTTGGAATTAACGGTCACGCTTGTTGGCACGCGATATGCGTCCGATCACCCATTCAATGGATAGTCCAATCCTTCAGAACCTTAAACTCTTTTAAATGATTTTCTCGGGTCCGTTTTTAGAATTAAACTTCAGCGCTTGTTACCACGCGATGACCGTTAGATCTGTTGGGTCTGTCCGATCGGACGGCTATGATGGTTCCTCCAGGTTCTCACGATTTTTTGTCAGGGTTCTCTCGTTTCATCAATATTATCCATTGATCTACCATTTTCAACGTTGCGACTTAATCTCCATCGTTCTTTCGCCCCACACTATCTCTTTACAATCATTTAGGAAATTGAGAAAAAGCCTACGTCCTCCACTATAGAAGATAATTCTCAATCTTCCTCTATCTACTGTGAAAACCAATTACACTCGCTTCTGGCTAATCCCTCTGTCCATTTAAAAGCGAAATCCCGATCTCTACATGCCTCTACACAGGTTTTATTAGACAATTAAATACTAATCCCGTAAAGGAAATTTCGTCAATCATTCATGCTATTCAACACAAAATTCCACAGTATTTCTCAGATTCACAATCAATGCACCATAAGAATATACAGACACAAATTCCCACACATGATATATACAAATCCATAGTGTTTTGGTATTTTTATAAAATATTTACAAGTAAAACAGTGACATTCGACTGTTTCAGTTCTTTTCCATAAAATCCATCTACTGCTCTTCCTAACTCCTCACTCTTTCTCTTACTATCTTCTTGCTTTCTAACCCCTAGCTAGCCTCTAGTTAACCTCTGGCTAACCTCTAGCTAACCTCTCAAATTATTCAAAAGATCACAATTTATACAAAAACGGATTCATGAAATAATTCAGTTTAGATCCAACAATCTCTCACTCTCTCCCAAAGTATCTCTCCAGCTCCACTCTTTTCTCAAACAAAATCCCAAATTAATCATTTAAATCCCTCAAATCCTCACCCTTCCTAGGATTACTTAACTGTCTCTAAGATCTCTACATTCACGACATATTCTCCATAAATAAATTTACAATTAAAATCCCCTCAACTCAATTAAACTTAGGAAAATAAATAAAATGATTAAGGGAACCCACTCCCTTTAGTAAATGTGAAATAAGACTCATGGGTCTTATAGTTTTGAAGAATGCTTCTGCATCATTTTTTATATATTGGTATATTCGAAGAATGAGGAGGAGCATGCAGAGCACATGGCAGTAGTATTGAGATTGTTGCAAGAGCATTAGTTGTCTATTAAGCTCAGCAAGTGTAGCTTCTTTCAGACTCAAATTCATTACTTGGGACATGTTTCCAAGGAGGGGATAATAGCGGACCAGGAAAAGATTAAGGCTATCATGGAGTAGCCAACTCTGATGAATGTGGATGAGGTCATATCATTCATGGGTTAGCATGTTATTATGGAGGTTCATCTGGAACTTCTCTAAGATTAGCTATTTTATCACATCTTTGTAGAGGAAATGGAATAAGTTTGAATGGACTGCTAAGTGTGCGGCTAGTTTTGAGAAGTTGAAGCAGTTGCTTACCAATGTTCCGTTTTGAAGATTGCAGATCCTGATAAGGAGTTTGTGGTTTATACAGATGCTTTTAAGGAAGGACTTAGTGGAGTCCTGATACGGGAAGGATAGGTGGTTTTCTATGAATCACAGAAGCCAAATGAACATGGGAAGAAATATAAAACTCATGATATTGAGTTGGAAGTTATCATTCATGTGTTGAAGATGTGGATACACTATCTCCTTGGCAGGAGGTTCGTTTTGATGAGTGATCATAGTGGACAGGAGGTACTTGTTTGAAAAACCCAACCTAAATGTAAGGAAAGCTAGATGGTTGGCTACTCCTAGCGAGTTTGATTTCGAGATCAGGTACATCAAAGTCAAGGAGAATCGGGTTGTGGATGCTCTCAATAGGAGAGTGGAGGTGAATCATATTTTAGTTGTGATCTCTTATGGGACATATTTAAAGGAGGAGATATTACATTTAGGACAACATGATGAGAAATACCAGCAGCTGAAGCAGAGATTGCAACAGCAAGGTAAAGGTGACACGGATGAGGAGTATCACCTCATGACAAATGGCTTGGTTAGATTTAAGAGCAGGATCTATGTGCCTAACAATGGTGAATTGAAGAAGCTTATCTTGAGAGAGTTTCATATCAAGCCATATTAAGGCCACCTAGGATACCAAAATACTTTGAAAACTATCAAGAAGTTCTATTATTGGCCAAATTTGAAGAAATAAGTGGCTAAGTTTGATGTAAGGTTCTTGGAATGTCGGTAGTTAAAAGCTTAATGCAAGCATCTAGTTGGTTTGTTGCAACCTATTCCAATTCTAAAATGGAAATGGGAGGTTATTTCCATGGATTTCATTACAAGTTTGCCTATGACATCAAGGCATCATGACTCCATCATGGTTGGGGTTGACAGGCTGAGCAAGGTAGCTCACTTCATTGCAATGAAGTCTATTAATTCATCTAGTGAAGTGGCCGAAGTCTTCATTAAGGAAATAATGAGGTTGCATGGATTTCACAAGAGGATTATATCAAATAGAGATGCCAAATTCACTTATAGGTTTTGGAAGGAGTTGTTTGCAGGTTTGGGAACATAGTTAGCCTTCAATACAACTTATCATCTACAGACAAAAGGATAGATAGAGAGGATTAACAAGATTCTTGAGGATATGTTGAGGATGTATGTCACGCATCGATAGAGGAAGTGGGAGGAGTATCTTCCACTAGAAGAGTTTGCTTATAGTAATGAGTATCAAGAATTCTTGAAGATGAGTCCATTTGAGGTTTTCTACAAGCGGAGCTGTAATACTCCTATTAGTTGTAGTGATCCAATGAACATGGTGTTGATTGGACCTAATATGTTGGCGGAGATGGAGTAAGAGATGCAGGTTAATAAAAGAAATTTGAAGGAAGCAAAGGACAGAAAAAAGAGTTATGTGGATCAACATAGAGCATTCAAGGAGTTTCAAGTTAGGGAGCATGTGTACTTGTGCATCAATTCCAAGAAGAGCTCCTTGAGGATTAGGTCATGTGCCAAGTTGGCACCTCGGTATTGTAGGCCTTTTTAAATCCTTAAGAGGATTGGACGAGTGGCCTATAAACTTGCTTTTCCACCACCAGTCAAAGTGTATGATGTTTTCCATGGTTCATTGCTTAAGATATATGTACAGGATGTTGATTATGTGATTGATTGGTTTTGTATTGCAGGTGGAACCAGAGGGATAGTTCCCGCCATAGCCACAATGCATATTGTAGTGGAAAAAACTAGTGCTTTAGAATCGAGTAATAAAGAAATTTAAAGTGCAGTGGAAGCACTTTGGGCCCAATGAAGCTACATGGGAGATGAATGATCAAATGCATGAATTATATCCTTCTTTATTTCCTAGTTGAAGCAAATGAGTTTTTTAGGTGTGTATGTGTGTGTGTGTTATAAAACCAACTCACAAAAGAGAAGAAGAGATAAATAAATGACTTTGGAATGAGCCTCTTCCACGGAGAAACCTCCTTTACATTACACAAATGAACAATTCTTGGATGATACAAATGAAAAGACCTCCTTTCTATATATAGGAGTCTAAGGGGCCATAATATATTCAGAGCCTATATAACAATAATATTGTAAGGGCACAACAATAACAATAGTGGGCTTCTATGGGGCACAATAATAACAATATGGGGACTACATGGGCGCAACAATACAATAAGGGGGTTGTACTAATAACAATAAGGGGTTACATTAGTAGTATGGGGACCTAACATGCCCATCTCCTTCAAAAAGGTGTTGTCCTCAACACTTGAGTAGTTGTAGATGCTTCTATATAAAATTCTCATCCTCCCATGTGGAATCTTCAGCAAGTAAGTTCTTCCAATTTATGAGATACTCTGAAATTGATCGATTTCATAGTTGTCGGGTTCTTGTTTTCTTGACTGCTTCAGGTTCCAATATGATTTTTCCTTCCGCGTCAAGTTCCAGCAATATTGTTTGAATTGAGTGCTTGTCACCTATAACCTTCTTTAAGCATGAAACATGGAGAACTGGGTGCACTCGGGAAGATGCAGGAAGCTCCAATTTGCATGCCATAGTACCAATATTTTGCAACACCTTGTAAGGACCATAGTACTTTGATGATAATTTATTATCCTTCTTAGCTTGCTTGAGGGACATTTGTTTGTATGGTTGTAGCTGTAAAAATAACCAATCGCCTACATCAAAACTTCGTTCGCTACGATGTTGATCTGCCTATTGTTTCATTCGATTATGCGCCAAAGTGAGGTTATCCTTTAAGAGTTGGAGAACTTGTTGTTGATTCTTGATGTGATATTCCACTGCTTGAACCTTATAATGATTGTCCAAGACTTTTTGGAGATCTAGAGAAATATATGATTTCACTATTTGAACCTCTAGTGAACATAATTGTGAAATTACGCCCCATTGTTATTTCTTTAGAAGCTTTGTCATGCCATTAGAGTTGATTATCTTTCCTGGTTTCCCTACGATACCCTTTAATTTAACTTCCTTTCCTTCCCAAAAAAAAATCAAGAAAAGTTCTTGAAAATTAAAAGCTATCGTACCCAAAGATTGTAACCATTGGACTCCTAGTACAACATCAGCGCCACCCATTGGAATGGAAAGCATTGGACTATTCAATACATATTATCCCATGGATATCTTGATATTATGGCACTTTTTAAGCAAAGTCTTTCGGTAGAAATCACAAAAGAGAATTTTTGGCCGACGTGTTTCGAACCAACAAGTGTGGTTCATCATCCGGACCAGATGAAGAGGCAGACCATGGCAAAGGCTTAAATAGAGATCTGATCCTGGTGATGAACCACACTAGTTGGTTCAAAATGTGTCGGCCAAAAAATTATCTTATGTGATTTCTACCGAAAGACTTTGCTTAATTCATTATGGATCACAAAAGCTTGAATAGAGAAATTATGTCTCTTTCTAGAGCAATTTATGGTTCCTCGATTTGAAACCATCACTTGACACTCTGGTGTTGGATACAGGAAGCAATTCAATTCCTTAGCTATCTTACAATGAATAAAATTATGGGTACTACCCAAATCAATCAACATTATTACCTTTTTCTTCTTGATATGTCCTTCTATCTTGAGAGTTTTGAGGAGTGGTAATTCATGTCAATGCATTACAAGATATGGTCAGATTCATTTATTCTTTCTCTGGGTTGGTTACTGGTGTATATCCTTTTCTTTTGACATTTCTTGTTCCTTTTCTTCCTCCTTTTCCCAATTTATGTAAATTAATTTCTTCTCAACACACTTATGACCTTTAGTGTATTTTCTATCACAACTGTAACAAATCCCTTTTTCTCTTTTTTCTTTCAATTGTTTTGGTGTCAACCTTGTAGGTTGTGGAAGGCTAGGAGCAACAACACTTCCATCTTTATAGTTGTGAGTGGTAAGGTTCCTTGCTGCCATAATTTTGCTTTCATTTTTTCTTGCCAACCTAAATGCCTTCTCCAATGAATCAGGTTCCCAAAGACAAACCTCATGTTGGATGTTATCCTTTAAACTCCCTAAGACATCAATCCTATGCTCCTCTGAAATATCATTTACCTTTATATTTAATTTTTGGAAGTTCTCAATGTGCTCCGCCATTGAACCCTTTTGTTTGAGATTTATCAATTAGCTAAATAATGTGTTTCTCTTTGCATCTTCATAATGTGCTATCATTTCCTCCGTAAAATAGACCAGGTGACAAGTGGTTTACGAGAACAAATCCATTTATACCATACAAATTGATTGGGTTCTAAATATAAATATGCAATACGCGCCTTTTGTGAGGGTTGCACATCATGTAGGTCAAAATATTGCTCCATCTGTAGTATCCAAGTTACCAGATCCTTTCCATCAAACTTCCTCATATCTATCTTTTGAATGTGGTGGTTCTTAAACCCCACATTAGAGTCTTTAAAATCGTAATTGATATTCCTTTTGTCTTCATCATGATTTTCATGGATTGCCTTGTCACCACTAGGACACTTTTCTTCTAGCAACTTTGTCAAACCTTCCTTCAACCCCTCTATCTTGATATTCATCATTGCTTCCATGTCTGCTTTTAAACCATCATTCAAAACTCCCATGTCCCTTTTTATACCATCTATATTAGCTTCCATGTCATTCTTCAAACCATCCATCTTAGCTTCTGTTACTTTTTGTGAGAGCGAAATTTGTTGCACTTGGTCTCGTAATTTTGATATATCATGTTGCATTTTTTCCTCTTCTTCATGAGTCATAGTAGAGCTTTCGGGTTGCTTACTAGGTGTTTCGATTTTCTTTCTTTGAGTCATCAATTGACGATATTTATGCTTCAATATTCCCTTTGAATCATTTCAAACTAATTTTTCAAACAAAACTAATGCAAAGTTTTAAAAAATACACACCCTTTTCTTGCTTTGTAGGAGCTTGATATTGAATCTATTTTATCTCTGTAATTTCAGATCTCCAAGGTCTGAAATTTTGTCCTGCAGCAGCCCTTTGAGTCCTCTTTCTGTCCTTTTTTACGCAATTTGAATATGATGCCCAGAGATAAAGTTATGATGATTTTCCCAAGGTCCCATGTTTGAGATGGAATTCGAGATCCTGCAAAAACCATAACTTCCTTGGATCACATCTAAGAAAATATAGCGAACCAAGATATAAAGTTTTTACGTGAAGTTCATCATGATTTTGGTTCCTTATGATAAAAATTTCAGCTTCTAAACCTTCGTAGAAAAAATGTTATAGCAAAAATGCCACGATGTCCTATTTGTAACAGCGAAACCCTAAAATCCAAAGTTTTGATACCAAATGTTATGCAACCATCTCACAAAAGAGAAGAAGAGATAGATAAACGCCTTCAAAATGAGCCTCTTCGAGGGGGAAGCCTCCTTTACATTACACAAATGAACAATTCTTGGATGATACAAATAACAGGACCTCATTTCTATATATAAGAGTCTAAGGGGTCACAATATAATCAGAGCCTACATAAGAATAATATTGTAAGGACACAACAATAAAAATAGTGGGCTTTTATGGGGCACAGCAATAAAAATAATGGGCTTATATGGGGCACAATAATAACAATATGGGGACTACATGTGCACAACAATACAATAAGGGGGTTGCACTAATAACAATAAGGGGCTACACTAGTAGTATAGGGACCTAACAATGTGTGTGTTTGTCCTTGTAAATAATGCAACAAGTTGTGTTATAAAGCTCCAGTAAGCAATATGTTTTGTTTTCAGTAGTTTTGGTTGGCCATAAGTATCATAGAACATCGAGGACAGTGTCCCCCAAGGGGGAGGGGTTTGTAACAACCCAAGTTAAGTTTCCATGTAAATAAAATAAAACCAAGATCATGGGACACATATTCCAAGTTGAATGGGGGAGATAAATATTGCATTAGGAATCACTTATGGTTTATTATTGACTATGGAAATTGGCATTGGCAGAGGCAAAGGGAAATAAATGGAAATTAATTCAAGAAATAAAGGAAAATAGGAGAAAAGGAAGATGAAGAGACAAGAATATGCATGTAAGGGAAATTAAAGAGAAAATAAAGGAAAATGAAAAAAAAATGAAGAAAGGGAAAGGAAGAGACACCATACATCAATGATAAAAAGGTATATGAGAAATAGTTGACAGATTTTGATCAGTTTTAAGTTTTGACAACTTTAGTTTCGTTAAAGAAGAAATCGAACTCCAAGAGAGAGAACAAGCGAGCAATGAAAGCAAGGGGGTGCAAGAGGAAGTTGGAAAACAATGAGCAGGGTCAATAAATAACTATGGATTTGCATGTAATAGTGTGCATGTGTGATTTAACATGCTGGGATTTGATGCATGGCATATGCATTGATTTATTGTTTGTGTTTGATGTCACTGGCATGGGATTGCCGAGATTGACAATGGTGTATAGCCTTGCCTTTGCCATTTCCTGGATAGCCATGATGTAGTGGGTTCCCTATTTTGGTTAAGCTTTAGATTGCTGGTAGATTTCAGATCTTGCTTGAGGTGGTCTTAGGAAAATTCCCGAGGGTTGAAGGTGGAGTTGGTTTTCTCATGGAACTCTTAACAGATGGGTGGAGACAAGAAAATTCCTCTAGGTATGGTGAAGAAAGTTTAAGGCATCCAAGCTTATTTGGTTTTGGTGATTTCTAGACCAGTTGAGGTGAAATCACTGTGGTTGAGGGTTGAGGTGGTTTAGCCTCTGGAATCCCTAGTTGGTTTTGTTTTGGTTTATCCCATGCGATCCCACATTCATGCTTATAATATGGCACTAGGGTGATTGGCTGAAAGAAAAAATTAGTTCAACCCAATCTATGGTTGGGTGGTACTTGAAAGTCCCTGACTTAGCTGGAACTATGCATATGTTATTATGTGTTATCTCTTACTGAGATTAATGAGCACATGTTTGGATTTTATGTATGACTTTATGGTTGGTTTGTCGTGGTTCTATTCTAGTTAATGTTGGTTACATGCATGGTATATTTCTCATTTATTATGTGCTCTTGTTGTGGATCCACTCCATGGTTTGACAAGATCTTGGTTATATATTCGAATGCGTGAGCTAATATGTATTTTTGAAACTGGCAAGAGAGGAAAGTAAGCCTTCTTAATGATTCTCCAATGAAACAAAGGATACAATGAACATATATGTGTTCATGACCTATAGGTGTTATGTTCATCAAGTATTTGCAAAAATGATCATAATGTATTTTCCAAGTTTCGAGCAAAAGTAGAGCTTGAAATTAAGTATACAAACACACAAACCTTGTTGACAATGTTCTAGAAGGTTCTCGGCAGATCTGGGTAGTTAGCCTGAAGACTAGCCCAAAAATTCGAAATAGGGCATCTAGTTTCACCTGGAGAATTTCAGTTGTAACTGCATGGAGGGAAGCTTATGAGTGCGGATGGAGCATTCTAGTTGCATGCACTGGCTTGCATGAGTGCGGCTAGGACGCAGAGTGGGCGAAAAAGGTGGTTCCAGCTTACAAAATCGTCACCAGTGCAAAAAAAAATTATGTATGGGTAATCATGTGCCCTTGGAAGATTGCAGTAAGTTTTAGAATAGTAGACCCCACTTCCATAACTGGAACTTGGTTGTTGGGAGTAACACTACTTCAAATGGTTTAACCATAATTTTTTTTTTTTTTTATTGCTATATATGATATATACATATTTTTAAATATAATGTATACATAGTTGACATTAAAATATTTTACATAACATGTCCATTGAGACATTTTATTTATGGACTACATTGTCCACATTAAAACGATTTCTTTTGTTATTAACATATTTTTAAGTATACATCAATATTACTTAATTCTACATATTAAAATATTTTATTAATGACTCACATTGAATTTTTTATTACTATGAATATTTTTAAGGTGTAGTCTAACTTATAGACGAAATAATCTTTTTCATCGCTTTTTTTTTTGCTCGGAGAGATTTTTAAAAGTTTGTTTAATTTGTAGAATTTGAGTTCCCATAAGTTTTTTAGGGTGCTAAATCCATTTATGCATTCAAAAAAATATTTTAAAAGAAAAAAATCACAATCTTGCTTGAAATTGTATCACTGAATTCCAGTGAAAAATGTTATTTCATCTATAAGTTAGACTATGCCTATTTTTAAATGTCACATATTAGTTTTATATTAAGAATTGAATAAATTAAATGTTTTGTTATTATGAAAAGTTTTAAATGTCACATGTTAATTTGAAATTAAGAATTGAATAAATTTGCCTATTTTTAAATGTCACATATTAGTTTTATATTAAGAGTTGAATCAATTAAATATTTTATTATTATGGAAAAATTTAAATGTCACGTGTTAATTTAAAATTAAGAATTGAATAAATTACACATCTCCCTCTTATTGTTATCCATGTTGTAGGCAAAGGATATTGCGTTGAGTTTATGGTCAAACTCATATTACTTTGGGGTTGACTTAAAATATTTGTCAAATTTCCATAGTTTAACTTTGTATATTGAAATTTATTATTTTTTGACAATATTTTAATTTATTTTTTCTGTAAATTGGCTATGAGAATGAACATGTTATTGCTTAATACATGGATTAATGAGCCAAAAGTATAAATCTCCCATCATAAAATATGGTCCTGCAATATATATTTCACTTATTTAATAAAGTAGGTTAACATTCTTTTTGGTTTATAGTAAAAAATCAATTCTACAGTTATTTCTCAAGATTTTATTCCCTCTCGGCCAAGGGACATGTCATCTAAGTCCACATCCTACCGACATGTTAGTCGATTTTGCCAAAACGAAAAGACATTTACTAATATTGTATAACATCTTGCTAAAACGAAAAGACATTTACTAAATATTGTATAACATCTTGCTAAAACGAAAAGACATTTACTAAATATTGTATAACATCTTGCTTTTGTCTTAATCAAATTAGTCCCGACATTCTCGAATTTCGAGTGAGATGATGTTGATTAAATAACATTAATACGAATCAAAAAAATATTGGAACTTTTCAAATCTATGTTCATGGCCTAAAAAACATATTCCGGTCATGCTTAGAATTTTGATTTATTTTTGTTTGTTCCTTTATTATTTCTCTGAAAATATGAATTACACTTAATTTTGATTTTGATGAGTGATATTGATATCTAAACATTAAATTTATAATTAATTATTTTTATCGCTGTAATTTTTTATTTTTTATTAAAAATCAAATACCTTTAGAAAAAAAGAATTTATTATATAATGTTGTATTTTTTTTAATCATTAAAAACTTAACTTTTATTTATCTTTTTATTCATTCATAATGTTATACTTTTCCTTTTCATAGACTAAATAACAAATGATATATATAGAGCATTTACTTTTTCTATGAAGTAATTAATATATTCTTTGAAGACCCCAGATGCGGGTGAATAGATGGCTCATAGGTACGAATCCGGCGTGGAGGAGGGGCGCGTGGCCTTCCGCAAGCGCCAGTTGTTACGGAAGCAGGTGGGCGACATGGTCTCGCACATACCATTTAATGGCAGTGTTAATGCTGCCCCTCCCAGAGTTAACGTTATATGCAATGGCGCCTGGATTATTAACCCACCAGGCTTCTCCTCTGCGCGTCTTCAGACTTAGCAAGGTTGCAGCTCCCGGCTGCACCTCTTCCGCCAATTCCCACATCCGCAAGTTGTCAGCTCTGAATCAGTGGGCTCAGTCTCCACCTTATGCGGTGGGCTTGCTCCTCAAGCGTTCACCTGTCATTCCCTCTGCGCTTGTCGGTCCAGCTCGTAGCAAGATGCCAAGGGAGCGACCCAGAATGGGTTGCAGACGGGGCAGTTATCGCGGTCGTGGCTCCCGCCAGTCCTCTTCAACCACCTCAGAACCTTCCTCGGACGCCTCGGGGTTCTGTTGCTACAGATACCCGGCCACCAGAAGCGACAGAGGCAGAGGAAGGGGGCAATCAACAGCGGAAGTCTGCGCGCATCACTCTCATACACACACTGCCTGTTTTCGCATTCCTTGCTCACTGGGAAATTCTTCTTTTATTGTTTCAGTCTCTGTCGAAATGTGTGAGGCAGCAGTCAGCTCAAGGGAGGTTAATCCTGAGGCTCCCCCGCAGCAGAGAATGGCTAATCAGAGCGTCAACCAGCGCCACGACTCAGGTGGTTTGCACACTATGCAGATAAATGCAGAGGCCGGCCCAAGTGCGCCCGCGGGAGGTGACCCTTCAAGCTCTGCTGCTCATCATTCTGACTCAAAAGATGCAGATCTCTTTGTGTGCAGAATAGTTGAAGAACAACCATCAAGCTCGGAAGATGATTGATCCTGCCTGCGCCTTCAGTTTCATGTTTGGTCAGTTGACAAAGAAAGATGCTTGTTATCTCGTTGATTCTGGTCTTAGTCCTTTTTACCTGATGGTCGCTCCTAGGAAGCAGTGTTTTTCTTATATGTTAGTGTCTGTTAATGTTTATGCTTATGGTGGTACTTGTCCAGTACTAGATGCGCACAAGTCTATCCTGGTTACTGTATGGGTCAGTTTTTAGTTGTAGTCTAGATCAATTTTGATAAGGTCATTGTCAAGTTCTGGAATTTCATGCTCTCCGAGACAGTAATTCCTGATGCAAATCATTATGTAGGTTCTCAGTTTGGCAAGTTAAGAGTCTTTTGTAAGAATGCCAACTCCATGGCTAGAACTCTTGTGGCCTCGACCTCTCTGTAATATCAATTTGTATTAATATATGAGTAGACTAATTGAGGGAAAAAAAAATTATTCTTTGAAGTAATTAATATATTCTATGTTTTAGCTATATGTATATATATATATCAATCATTTTTAAAATATTTTTAATTATTTTTTTAAATGATGTACTTTCTTATGTTTAAAAAAATCATCATATTTAGTTGTTAATAAGTAATGAAAATAGGATTTCATTATTGAATGGACTTGGTTCAATCGGGTAACCTAATGGTGGCTCTGTAATCTAAACTAGGGTTTGAGTTAGGGTTTGGCAGCTGGTAACCATGGCGGGACGTGGAGGAGGGAGTTATGCTCCCTCCTACAGTCAAGTAGCTGCAAACAGAAGCAAGGGAGCTGGTCAACATCGCTTCAAGAAACCAACGGAGGTGACAACTGAGGATATTAACATAGGAAATATCAGACCTCACAGACACGAAGAGAATCACGAGGACGATAGAAGGGAGAAGAGGACAGGGGGTAGTAGTCAGAAAGCTGCACCTATGAATGCGACAGGGGTCTGTAAACCCAAATTGACCATTATTCCTCGGGTAGTTTTAAGTGACCCAACAATACAGATGCACATAGATCACATAGTTGACCATGCAGTTATATGCAAATTTATGGGGATTTGGCTAACGGAGAAGGCTTTGCACACATGGATAAGGAACCACTGGAAACCAATGGGAGAAATAAACCTTCACCTTGGGTCCAAGGGCTTCTTTACAGTGGTGTTCACAAGCTTAGAGGATAAAGATAGAGTGTTCGAGGGAGGACCCTATTTTTACGCTGTTGCAGGCCTTTACATGTGACCATGGGTGATGAATTTTGTCCCAGAATGAGAAACGTTCACTTCGGTACCGGTATGGATAAGACTTTACTCCCTTCCTTTAGATTATTGGCTGTCGGAGTCTCTAAAGGCTATCGGCAACAAGCTAGGGCATTTTATAAAGATATCAGATGCGACTCTAAGAGGAAAATACACTTCCTTCGCCCGGATTTGTGTGGAAATGGACTTATCTGGGGCACTTCCGGATGAGATCATTTTAGAAGTGTATGACGAAGAATGGGTGTAGGCGGTGGACTATGAACATGTCCCATTTAGGTGCCGTAAGTGCCATGAACACGGGCACCTATACAGAGACTTCCCATCAAACAAACTGGAGAGCAACACGAAAACCACCACAGGAAAAGATCCCAAGGGTTTCACTAAGGTGGGGGGTAAAGGGAAAGGAGGAAAGCGGTACCAAAAGAAAATCAACAAGGACGGGCAACCAAGCCACAATAGTTTCAAGATCTTAGAAGAAGAAGTCGGAAACAACGGGGCAAACCAGGAATCAGAGACTAATCCCACTGAGAAGGAAAGGGATGCTAGCATGGAGGATATACCAGAGAACAACCAGCAAAAGGATGATATACCGAGCATTATGGAGCTCAGTAGGGACCATGAGATGACCCCAAGTGAGGCAAGAATGGAGGACCATGAACTGCAGGAGATTCTAGAGAGGGAGAATTTAGATCTAGAAAAGTTTCTGGAGCAGGGAATTACCAAAGGGGTTGACTCCCTGCCAAAAGAGGAGTTTGACAGGGTTCAACAACTCTTCCTCTGGAGATCCCAATCAAAAGGTTCTGGAGTCAAAAGAAACCATGACAGCCAGGAGAATAGAGGGATGAAAACAATGGAGGAAACACCGGGGCACTCTTCCAAGAACCCGAGTAGGAAAAGAGGAAGGAAAAGATAGAATGAGCTACTGACCGAATGTGGGAAACTCATGATTAACTCAGGTAAGATGAAAGATCTCACCAGTTACTCCTTTACAAACCTTTCTTAATGAAGCTTACAACCTGGAACATTAGGGGTCTAGGAAGTAAAAGGAAACAAAGAAATCTTAGCAGTAGAATAAAAGAAGAAAAACCAAATATGGTTTTTATTCAGGAAACAAAGTGTTCGATGGACAAGATCAGAGAAATACATAGAAAATGGTTAATCAAGTATGAGTATCTAGAGGTTAAGGTAGATAACTCGGTGGGGGGGATTCTTACGCTTTGGGATCCCTAGAAACTTGGAATCCTGGATGCTGAAGCGTCCAGGAACTATCTATCACTGGTGATTCAACCTTTGGGTGATAAAGAGATCTACATGATTACAAACATCTATGGTCCTCAAAAACTAGAAGACAAACTCAAGCTTCTCACCTCCCTTGAGGAGCTGAGAGAGAGATATCCTGATATGCCCTGGATTCTGGCAGGGGATTTCAATATGATCAAATCTCTTACAGAGAAAAATGGTGGCACCAAAATACTAGACAGAGACTTCATTGCCTTCCAGAACTTCTTAAATAACATCGGACTAGTGGATACTGAAACAATAAATGGAACTTTCACCTGGAACAATAAGAGGGGAGGGGGTTCTCAAGTTGCCTCTAAACTAGATAGATTCATAATCTCAGAGAACCTCCTTCTCACAAGCCTTGACATGTCAGCTTTAATCCTTCTCTTTGGAGGCTCGAACCACTGGCCTGTCCAACTTGAAGCCACTTTTATGGGAACACCGAGGAATAAACCTTTTAGGTTTGAAAATGTCTGGTTCTCTCACCCTGACTTCACCAGGAATATTGACAAATGGTGGATGGAAGATATGCCCGTTCAAGGCACTAAAATGTTCATGCTGCAACAAAGACTTAGACATATCAAATCCAGATTTAAAGATTGGAACAAAAAAGAGTTTGGTAATACTCAAGTCGATTCTCTTCAAAAGGAATGGGAAGATAGGTGCATGCAAGAGGATATTTTCTGGAGACAGAAATCGAGGGTGCAGTGGATCAGAGAAGGGGAAAGAAACACAAAGTTTTTTCATAAATCAACTTTGGATCACAGGTCACATAACAGAATTTCAAAACTCAGAGATGTTCAAGGGAAAGAGCTCGTCTCCCACAAAGAAATGGAATTTGTCCTAGTTCAACACTTCCTTAGCATAACAGAGGAGCCTCTCCTCGACAGATCATAGTTCATTAACAATTTCACAAAGTACATTCCCAAGCTTGTAACTAGGGAAGACAATCACAATATTAACAGACCAGTGTCTGAAGATGAGGTCAATGAAGTTATCAATGAGATGCAAAATTGGAAAGCTCCTAGCCCGGATGGTTTCAATGTGGACTTCTTCAAAGCATGTTGGAAAACAATCAAACAAGACATCCTTGATGTTGTGGAAGACTCAAGAAGATCCAAAACGGTTTTGAAGGCTCTCAATGCCTCTTTCATAGCTTTGATTCCAAAGAAGGAAAAAGCTATGACACCGGACAAATTCAGACCCATAGCTTTATGTAATGTGGTGTACAAAATTATTTCCAAAGTGATCGCTAACAGACTCAAGCCCCTTCTTCCAGCTCTTGTCTCAGAGGAGCAAACTGGTTATGTGGAAGGAAGACATATTCTCAATAACATCATACAAGCTCATGAGGTGGTACACTCTCTTAAGAGCATTAAGCAAGCTGGTATGATCATACAGCTTGACCTAGCAAAAGCTTATGATAAGCTAAGTTGGTCTTACATCAAGGCAATGCTAAGAGCTTATGGTTTCAACCACAACTGGATTAGATGGGTTATGGCCCTTGTATCCACGGCTAGTTTTTCAATCCTGCTTAATGGCTCGCCCTCCAGAACCTTTATGCCTTCTAGAGGTCTCAGACAAGGATATCCGCTCTCCCCTTCCTCTTTGTGCTCATGATGGAAGGGCTAGGCAGAGCGATCAAAATGGCAAATGTTGAAGGAAGAATCCAGGGACTGAAACTAACCATAGATGGTGCTGCTTTGACTCATCAACAATTTGTGGATGACACTATGCTGCAGGGTATTCCCACGGTCAAGGAAGCCAAAGCTTTCAAACAAATCTTGAACGACTTTGCTATGGCCGCTGGTACAGAGGTAAGCCTTGACAAATCAAAGGTTTTCTTTTTTAACACTAACATTGTTATTCAAAGGAACCTCACCAGAATTCTCGAGTTTCAAAGGGATCAGTTACCTTCTAAATACCTTGGAATGCCTCTTACGGACAAACCTCTGAGCAAGGGTGTGTGGGAGCCAGTAATTAACAAACTTCAGGACAAGATCAGGAAATGGACTTGTAGGTCTTTGAATTTGGCAGGGCATCTTGTGCTTACAAAGGCTGTCCTGTAGGCCATACCCATTTTCATGTTGTCAGCTCTTCCTGCTCCTAAAGGAGTTATGCAACAGATCAGGAATATTCAAAGAGATTTTCTTTGGGGCAAAGGGGAAGAGAAAAAGAAGTGGGCTTTGGTAGCTTGGGACAAGCTCTGCAAACCTAAGGCCCATGGTGGTTTGGGGCTTCATGACCCTGAAACCCTCAGTAGAGTTTCGGGGGCAAAACTTTGGTGGAGGTGGCTTAAGGAATCAACAACCCCTTGGGCCAAGCTTTGGAAATAGAAATATGCAAATAATTGGCAGGAGAGGGATCATATCCGAATGTCTGGGCTTATCAAGGGCTCCCACATTTGGAATCTTGCTTGGGAAAATAGAGCCATTGTCCAGCAGCATAGCTTTTGGGAGATCCGAGTTGGGAACCTGGCAAGATTTTGGGAGGATAACTGGCAGCAGGAACCAATCTTGTTTAGGGAAGACTTCACCGCTCTCAAGAATGACATTGACAACAAAGGTTTATGTATGGTAAATGACTTCTGGGATCAAGCAAGGAAAAATGGTAAATGGAGAATATGGAAGGATATGGGCTATAGTGAAGAGAGCCCTTTGAAGGCCCAAGCAAGCTCTCTTGCTCTGGACTTGGAACAGAGGAAGATTTTGGTATCATCCTCGTCTGACCAACTGAGATGGGGAAGAAACACAGAAGGTAACTTTAACCTCAAAGAAGCTAAACGATTGGCCCTAGGGTTTGACTATCAAAACCCTGATAAGGTATGGAAGGACCTTTGGCAGCACCCGCATTGGATGAAAATAAAGTTGTTTATGTGGTTGGTTCAACAAAAGAAAATTCTAACTTGGGAAAATCTTCTGAAAAGGGGTTTTGTTGGCCCATCCAAATGCCATCTATGTGGTTTACAAGAGGAGACAATGGAACACTTACTCAACCTCTGCCCATTCACCTCTACCTTGTGGGATTGGGTGGCCTCAGTCTTCAGGAAAACTGACAGGGATAGACTCAGTATCACCAACACTTTGAAGAATTGGAGAAAAGACTTCTCAGGCAATGAAATCATCAACAAAGCTTGGACTCTGGTTCCAGGCTTTATAATCTGGGATGTTTGGAAAGAACGCAATGGCAGGATTTTCAAGAACAAAACTAGCTCAACCCAGAACATTATTACACAAATATTACGACAACTCAAAGACACTGTTGGAGCCCTTTTGTGGAGACCTCTTGAGGACCCTACTCTGCCCCAGGATGCTCGCATACTGCTGCAATTGGGTCTCCATTCGCTAGTTCCCCAGAGCATAAACAAGGGTGTGAGCCAAATCACTGCTAGTAAAGACTTCTGGCAACCTCCCCCTCATGGTTTCTTGAAAATCAATATAGATGGAGCCTCTAAGGGAAACCCAGGAATGGCTGGATTTAAAGGGGTCATCAAAGATGAGCAGGGGCGCATAAAGGATATCTTTCATAGTCATTTGGGGACTGCCACTAATAACATGGTAGAGCTCATGGCCTTAGAGCAGTGCCTGGAAATACTAATCGAGTCAAATCTACACAACACCATCATTGAAGTAGACTTTGAATTGGTAATTAATGCGGCCAAGAAGATATGTAATGGAATGACACCTGGAAAAGTTTCAAAACATTGGCGGCTTTTGTAGGTATTTCAGTGTATTCATTCCCACCTGCGAACCCTGAGAACGGTCAGCTTCATTCATGTGCGAAGAAAAGCCAATATGCTAGCTGATCGTCTGGCGAATGAAGGAGTGCTTTGCAAGGAAAGTTATAGTAAGCATGCTTGGGATTCGACACCCTCGAGGAAATTGCGTGATGATTGTCAAAGATAGGCGGCCAAAGACATGGAGCACTTCCAGACCATGAGGAACGAATAGAAGGAAGACTAGTGGAAGCAGGAGAAAGTGGAAGCAGAAGTCAATCATATTCGTTGATCCCACATAGAATGCTTAAAACAGAGTTAATTACAGGGGAGGGGTACTTGGTAAATAGCGGGCTTGTTGGAAGGTCGCCGACCACAGATTTTGATGGCCTCCGTCATCGAATGGCTATCAAGTTGGAAATTGATCGAAGGTTAAGTCTTCAAGCGGACCCGAAGATTTATAGATCAGTGGTTTATAATCCTCATCGAATCCGTAAAGAGGGTAAAGATCGAGCTAGTTTCTGTTCTGATATCTCAGAGGACCGTCAGATCAATAGGGGCTTGATTGTATGGATATCGAGTTTTAAAAGTGTTCGGAGGTTAAGTATTAGACTGGACTCGAACGTTTATACACCAATGATGTATAATCCTTATCGATCCGTGAACCGAGTAAAAGGGGTGCATGTTGCCGAGGCGATATCATTAATGACCGTCGAATCTTATGGGATCTTGATCGAAAGGATACCAGGTTTCAACATGGGCGGAGGTTAAGTCCAAGAACGGACCCGAAGTTTTATTCATTGACAGTTTATTTTCTTTGTCAGCTCCATAAAGCAGGTAAGGGTCGCGCAAGTCTCCGAAGCGATTTCTTTAAGGACCGTTGGATCACTGGGGTCTTATCGAATAGCCATCGAGTTGGATATTGGGCGGAGGTTTTTGTGTAAGATTTATGTGTAAGGTTTCTGGTTTTGTTGATGGTTATTCATCAACGGGTTTGCCCCTTGTTGGTCTTTATACTTGTAAAGACATGTAACATATGTAATATTTCCTGCGGTTAATTGAAGGCTCTACTCTTACTTGACCAAAAAAAATAAAAAATAATAATGAAAATAGTCATTTGTAAATTTTAGTTAATAGAGTTATTATCATTATTTAGGGAAAATCTTGTTATTTGAAATAATTTATTAATGATTTACATGGTTTCTTTTTATTTGAGGAAGATGAATTCTTAGGTAATCAAAAAGTAATTTTAAATCTTATTTTAAGATCAAATGTGGTTTCAGCCTAGCAATATTTTCAACAAAACTAATCTCTTTTGAGTATTGCTCATATTACTTTTAATGAAATTATGTATTTTCTAAGTCCAACAAACTCAGGGGAGAATAAAATCCAAGTGAAGTAAGAATTAAACTCACTAGTTACCACCCAAATTATTATCTTTAAACCAATTTCATAATACATAACCTATATAGTATTATGAAAAGTTTTAAATGTCACATGTTAATTTAAAATTAAGAATTGAATAAATTACACATCTCCCTCTCATTATTATCCCTATAGTAGACAGAGATTTGAGTTTATGGTCAAACTCATATTACTTTGGGGTTGACTTAAAATATTTGTCAAGTTTCCATAATTTAACTTTGTATATTGAAATTTATTATTTTTTGAAAATATTTTAATTTATTTTTCTGTAATTTAGCTATAAGAATGAACATATTATTGTTCGATGCATGAATTAATGAGCAAAAAATATAAATCTCCCATCATAAAATATGATCTGCAATATATATTTCACTTATTTAATAAAATAAATTAATATTTTTTAATCTAGAGTAAAAATTCAATTCCGTGGTTATTTTCCATCTTGGGCAAAGAACATGTTATCTAATTCCACATCCTACCAACATGTTAGTCGATTTTGCTAAAAAGGAAAAGACATTTACTGAATATTTCAAAACATCTTGCTTTTGCTTCAATCAAATTAGTCCTCACATCCTCGAGTGAGATGATGTTGATTAAATAACATTATTACGAATCGGAAAAGTTTGGAACTTTTCAAATTTATGTTCATGGTCTAAAAAACATATTCCGATCATGTTTGGAATTTTGATTTATTTTGTTTGTTATTTTATTATTTTTTCTGGAACTATGAATTATACTTAATTTTGATTTGAATGAGTGATATTGATATCTAAATATTAAATTTATAATTAATTATTTTTATCGCTGTAATTTTTTATATTTTATTTGTTTATTAAAAATCAAACACATTTCAGGAAAAAAATTATTATTTAATATTATATTTTTTTGTTAATCATTAAAAACTTGACTTTTATTTATCTTTTTATTCATTCATAACGTTATACTTTTCATTTTTATAAACTAAATAACAAATGATATATACAGAGAGCATTCACTTTTTCTATGAAGTAATTAACATATTCTTTGCTTTAACCCCTTGTGTGTCTATATATATATATATCATTTTTTAAAATATTTTTATATTATATTTTAAAAATGATGTACTTTCTTATGTTTAAAAAAATCATCATATTTAGTTGTTAATAAGTAATGAAAATATTTAATTTTAAATTTTAGTTAATCGAGTTATTATTATTATTTAGGGAAAACCCTGTTACTTGAAATAATTTATTAATGATTTACAGAGCTTCTTTTTATTTGAGGAAGATGAATTCTTAGGTAATCAAAAAATAGTTTTAGGTCTTACTTCAAGATCAAATGTGATTTAAGCCTAATAATATTTTCAACAAAACTAATCTCTCTTTTTATTATTGCTCATATTACTTTCAATGATATTATGTATTTTCTAGGCCCAACAAACTCACGGGAGAATAGAATCCAAGTGAAGTGAGAATTAAACTCACTAGCTACCACCCAGATTATTATCTTTAAACCAATTTCATAATATATAACCTATATGTCTTACATTCTTGTCTTGATTAACTTTTCATTTAAAAATTTCCAAATATATTATCATATCTTATCATCATAATTTTAGATAAATATAATTTTTCAACTCTTTAGTTCACGCTTATTCTAAAGTTAATGAATGTTAGGATCGATTTCATGGCCAATGGGAAGTATATAGTACAAATTAATAATAAAATTAACATATTCATAATTTTAGATAAATATAAATTTTCAACTCTTTAGTTCACACTTATTTTAAAGTTAATGAATGTTAAGATCGATTTCATGGCCAATGGGCAAATATATAGTACAAATTAATAATAAAAAATAACATATTTCACATTAACATATATTTTAATTTATCTATATTTAAACTAAATGGCAGGGACTAGCTACTATGTAGCACTTGTGCTCATTAGGACATACTTGATATTTTTTATTTTATTTTTTAACTTTTTTGGGGGACATTAAATATTTTATTATATACAACATTACCATATTTTCTTTTGATATCTTATTTTTATATACAGTTGTATATGAAGTTGATATCGTTGTATATGAAGTTGATATCTACGTAAATTCGTTGACATATATTTTCAAATAGTTTATTTAAATCATGTGTTGAAATATTTTTGAAAGGCATAAGGTTTGAACATTTTACTCACATTTGTTTTAACATTTTATCTCTTCGAATTCAAGCTTCTGTGATCCATAACTTGTTAATGAATTTTTTTTCGGAAAAAATCACATTGAGAATATTTGGTCAAAGATAACAATTTAGTTAATTTATAATATATAAATATGCTAAGTAATATACTATATAATTTTCCCTCCCTAGTCAAATATAGTCGTTTTCCTCTAGCCGTTAGGTTGACCTTTCCCCTTATTTAACCTGCCTCTGAGATTTGCCTCTTCATCTATTCCTGAAGATGAACCACACTGGCTGGTTCGAAACGCGTCGACCAAATATTTTCAATGTGATTTTTTTCTGAATAAATTTCATTAACATTTTATCTCTTTTCAAAAGCTCATATGAAATTATATTGTCATGCCCACACGGCATAGAATAGACTGTGATGGAGTGTACTTGTAAGGAATTTCGTGATGTGAAGGTCATTGGTTTGAAACTCTCTGGGCAAAAATCAAGCCATGTTAAGGGTAATGTGGCCCAGGCAAGGTGTAATCCCTGAGTCATTTTGACGACTTAGATGCCCCCTGGGTCACGGTTTCTCAAGCCAAAGGTTAAGCATGCAATCATCTCAAGACTCACAGGACTTAGCAAAAATAAATAAAAATTATATTATGTCATGTGGACATCAAAATATTTTCTCAAGCAAAAGCTTAAGCATGCAATGATCTCAGGACTCACAGGTCTTGGAAAAAATAAATAAAAATTATATTATGTCGTGTGGACATCAAAATATATATTTTTTTATGACTGAGAGCGAATGAAATATTTTTACCACATTGGGTTGTAATATCAACCAGCCTAGATCAATCTTAACTCAGGATATACCAAGCGCCAAGAGGGATGAAATCTCTTTTCACTCTAAAATAGGTTTGCATGTTAAGAGATTTGATCACTCTTGGCACTTGGTAGATCCAGAGCTAAGATAGATCTAGGTTGGCTTAGTTTCCCTCTTTAAAAATGTTATATTCCACATGAATACTATGGGTCATTTTTATTTTTATTTTATTTTTACATGGTTATTTTTATTTTTATTTTATTTTGACCGAGTTAAAATGTTTACATTGTTGGAAATACTAAGAGGGGAGTGAATTAATATTTCTTTTTAATTGATAATTTGTGTCAATTAAGATCATTAAAACATAACACGAGATGTGCGTTAGAAGAATAATTCTATTAATAAAATAATTAGGACTCTAATCTTGTGATCAGAACTCAAGTTCCAATTTGTACAATAAAAACTTATAACTATTTCAGGGCTCATTCCTAGATGAAGGCTCCAATATTCAATTACAAACCAAGCTCCAATCTGTAAAATCCAAGCTCCAACTTGGGCTACTTGAGGACTCTAATCCCCTCAATAATTTTGGCTCCGAACTCGTTTTCCACAAGACTCCAACCTTGTGTGAGGAATCCAATCCTCTAAGGCTCCAACTTTGTGTGAGGAATCCAATCCTCTAAGGCTCCAATCCTTTTAATCTGTTTTAGTATTTCAAGGTGGCTTCAATGCTTTCTTCAAGGCTTCCAAAATCTTCTCCAACAAGTCTTGAATGATTTCTTCAACAATGTTACTACTCCAATGCCTTATAAATAAATCCAAGATATGTTTCAGATAATGCCTCAAATGGTCTCCAAAATACTTCAAGGGCTAGCTCATCAAGGTCAAGTCTAGAAACCCTAGTATGTGTATCCAAGACTCTTCATGTCTCACAAATAATCTTCTACAAAGCTACTTCATCAGAGAATCAACAATGGCTTCAATAATGCTCCAAGGTATGCTACGCAAGTCTTCAAGAATTTCTTTAAGCCTGCTCAAATTTTGTAAACACAGTTCTGCAACAATGTCTCTAAGGGATTCAAAAAATGTCCTTCAGGACTGCCTTTGGACTCGCAGTATCCCACAAAAATATATCAGAGATCAGTGTTTTTGGAGTGTCGAAACGAACAAAACTGTAGGCTATATTTCACCATAATCCGGTGCGCCGAAACAAATACAATTTTGACAATGAACAGTCTAGAATTTCACAGGAGTATTCGAAGTTAAGAGGGGATGTTGTAAATACCTTTGACCCAAAAATAAACAAAATAGATCATCCTATAGACCAGCGTAGCCCAAAAATTTATGCCTGAGATAATTTACAGAAGGATAGATAATATCAATGCATCAGTGATATCTTTTGTCTGTTAGAACTTCACTATATATACTTCGCTTGAACATAGATATGATAGCCTCAAATTTTTTACTTGGACAAAGATAATAGCCTCAGAATATTAGCTTGAACAAAAATATGATAACCTCATACTGTTGTTTACTTCTCCATAGATACATTACAAACTTTTGTTGGCGTCTACTTCCAAACTTAATCAAGAAACTACCACATTTGTTGCTTGGTCAAGTACAGTTATAAAGTGAGGTCGAATTAGCATTTATTTATAAACATCGAGCCCAATTGAATCATCATATCTCTAAGGGAAAGTCGTCTTTTCATTCTATTTGAGTTGACTTGTCATTTGACTTGAGTGCTTGGTCTACTTTTGGATTATCTACAAGAACGAGGTTTGATGGCCTATTTTCTGTAGCATAATTAATCGCATTACTAAAGAAGAGGCTGGATATGGATTATGGTAATTTAAATATGCAACAACAACCATCATAATGAATCCATAATTTAAATAGATTCTTTTAATTGACCTTGATTACACAGGGTTTTAACTTGGTATTGCTACCATTGCAAAAAAAAAATCCCTTTAAGAATAATACAATTGGTTTCTTTCAGAATTGAGGATATTTGCATCTCTTTATAAATGTTGCGGCACTGTCATGGTTATGAGTCGAAGCTGCCTAATTTTATAACCGCATGGTATGGATTTTATTGCTTAATGGCATCAGATCCTCACAATTCCATGTTTTTTTAATAATTCACTATCAATTATATTCATGACCAAGCAACATTCTACAATAGTATCTCTTACACATCTATCCCTTGAATTAATCCCTCAACCCCATGACTTTGGCCTCTATATCCAATAATTAGCAAATTCTAATATGTGCATGCTTTATGTGCACAATTTGTGTTGGTTTTTCTCCTCCATTTTCCATAAGTTTTCAAGGTAAATTGTAGAATTATATTGAGCAGCTCGTTGGCATCAAATTTGAGTGCACATGTAATGTTACCATTGTTTATCTAATATTTCTCAAGTTCCATATGATCTGGGTTGTCATACTTTTGTTTGGTATCAGGGGTGCTATATTTCCATGCATAATGTTGCCTCTAGGTGACAACTTCAGTGGAGGTAAACTCAAGGAGCCAAATTCAATTGGGCCATCAATGACAACAATGACTGCATCTCGACAATCTCCCCCTTTGTCATTGATGGAAATACACCTGCCATTACTCCCCCTTTCAATATTCTCTCCCCGCTTGACATCAATGGAAAATGGGATGCTCCTCTCTTTGCATATTTTCCATGTGACCTATCAGGTACTCCCCCTATTATCATTATCCCCTTTTTCAAATTACAATAGACATCTCAACAATGGTATTCCTAATTTGGCTCAAAATGGTAGGCAAATTCAACATTATGATTGGGAATTTTGTTCACAATATTTTTGTCAACTACTTCCCCTAATAACAATGATTTTCTTGTTGTCATGCTTTTGATCCTTCTCCCCCTATTTTCATCAAGGATAGCTTCCCTTATCATTGTGTTGCTCCAAAGTTGACTTTACACTATTCTTCTCTCCATCAGGGTGTTTTCTAACACATCCTCCTCCCTTTATTCCATAAGTGCTAAGGTTATCCTTTTCAAGAAGAATAGATAGGGTATGTTTAATGTCACCTTCATTTATTTGTCATGATCTCAAGAGCTCACATTAATATCTATCTAGGAAATATTCCAACATTGCTCAAAATGAGATTTCAATTAACCTTTCATTCTCACTACTGTAATCTATATTTGATGTACCCAAAGAGCCATCCTTGTGATGAATTTTACATTTTGCATCCATATCAAGTAATTTTTTTAAGCTCTTTTGAACATCATACACATAGTCACCTAAATATCTTTGATGGTAGTCATGTCTAGTTGGAAGCCATCTCCCACCATTGACTCCAAAAACTCCTTGATATGTCTTTGTTACATTAAATCTATAGTATTTGTCAAGTCCTGTGATGTAGCAGTTCCATCAACCTAAATTTTCTTCAGTTCTTCCCTTTATCTTTCCATGCATTGACTGCTCCTTTTGCATTATCCTGACAAGGCATGACCCTTGCATTTTTACTTCCAAGAAAGATTGAAATAGTGCCCGTAGCGAATGAAAGTTATTTTCTTCTTCTTCCCATTATTAATTTTTTAAGTATGGCCATAATTCATACCTTTCTGTCCATAAATATATTTTTTCTTCGGGGGCTCTCTCAAAATTAAATTTTCATTTGTCAGCAATTGTTCCACACAAACTAGCAATAGTATTGTTACTTTCCAACTTCATGAGGATCTCAACAGTTTTGTTGGTATCACAGTTTTGCCTCTAATAGACTAGCCAATGAATTTTGTGTAGGCACATTATTTTATTGAAAGATTTCAAGCATGATATTCCTCCTTCTAATAGGAAGAACCTCAAGACCAAAACATGGAAGAACATGGTGTCTACCTATGATGCCCATATTTGATCAACAATAAGGATTAATGCCCTGAACATTCAAGGCACACTCAAGATATTATTTTTCTGGTTCTTGATTATCTTTGTGCTCTTGGTCACCATCTTCTAAAACTAAGGTCACGAGTAAAAGTCCTTTTGAGTGAAGATCTTGAAGATTCTCCCAAAGCTCTTTTGTTAATGAGCTTTTTCCCATATTGGCTTTTAAAAGATTTGGAAAGCTACTTAGAATGGTACTCATTACTTTTGTATTGTATTCCTTTGACTCATCTGTAGTTGTGTCTCCAGTAACCTCTGTCTCTCATACTTCATAGCCAAGAGACACAAAAAAGAACTCCATTCTGTTTCTCCATGCCACATAGTTTGGTCCATCCAATGAGAGAGTTTTGTCCACCTGATTTACTTTTGATTTCGTGATTTAGGAGGAGATATCTTCTATAACAGCCATGGGTTAAAAGTTCATGTAATAAAGTTAATAAAGGCAAAAATAAGACCAAGGTCATGGGACACGTATTCCAAGCTAAATGTTGGGTAAAACATCCTAGTGGGTGTTCATTTGGTTTATTACAGCTAAGGAAATTGGAAAAGGCAATGACAAAGGCCTTGAAAAGGCAAAGAGGCATTAATTGGCATTTTAATTATTAAAATAAAGGAAAATAGAAGAAAATGAAGGTGAAAGGTCACAGGTTGCATGTGAGGAGGAAATTGAAGGAAAATTAGTGGAAATTGAAGAAAATAAATGCCTTATTAATAAAAAGGCTTCTAAGGATCAGTTCACAACCTTTTTTCAGTTCAGTTTTGGAGCTCTCTCTCTATTCTCTCTCTTCTATCGTACTCTTGCACATTTAGAGAATTCCTGGAGCACTCTATCATTTAAGGGAGGGAGGAAAAGGAAGGGAAAGAAAGCAAAGGAAAGAAAAGATCAATCAAGGAAGAGTTGGATCAAGCTAATACAACGAGATTGCTTGCAAGTATCGAGTTGCATGTATGATTTCCTTACTATTTTTGGCATGCACGATACATGCATGTGTGTATTTGGTTCTCTTGCTATCGGTAGCATGGGTTTTTCCAGGTGTAAAGTGGTTTTATCCTTGCCTTGCCATTTCCTGATAACCATGGAGTGATGCAGTTCTCTCTTTGGTTGAGCTTGGATTGTTGGATGTTTTTGGAATTAGGTGAGGTGATCTCAGGAAAATTCCCAAGAGCCTAGAAATCCCTTGATCAGTAATGGCGGGATATGTTGTAAAGCTTGAGGGTGGAGTAGAGAAAATTCCGTAAGGTATTGGAGAAGAAATCTGGAGGCATCCATGCTTGTTTAGGGCCTAGTGATCCCTTTATCAGTTTTAGCGAGATTGTGGTAAAGCCTGATAGTGTATGTTTCTTTATTTGATCCTAGGAATCCGTTGACCAATAATGGTTGGATTGCGGTAAAGCCTGGTTGTATAGCTGAGGGTTCAGGCCTAAAAATCCCTTGACTAATAATGGTGGGATATGTGCTAAAACCTGAGGAAGCTCTAGTTGTTTTTTCATGAGTCCCACATTCATGCTTGAAATATGGCACGAGGATGATTGGCTAAAAGAAAGATTTGGTTCAACCCCATCTATGGTTGGGTGGTGCCTGGAAGTCCCTGACTTGGTTGGTTTTTGCATATGTTAATAAGAGCTCTTTTCCTCTTGTATTTTCATGAGTATTCATACTTGTTATTATGTGGTTTTGATGGTTGTTCTATCACTATTATTGTTCTGGTTATATGTTGGTTATAAGCATGGTTTTATGACAGGCTTTAGTTATGGCTCTCATCATGTTTTGATTAGTAAATGAATGGTTAATTAATGCATGAACTAATAGACGTTATTGCAACTATTGTGAGAGGGCATTAGACCTTCTTGATGATTTTCAGATAAGTATGAGACCCCTATGCGCATATATGCATTTATAACCTGTAGATTACATGTTCACAGTGTGTTTGATGAAATGTTTGTTGTGGTCAAGCCTGATTAGGTCAAGTTCTTGTCTATGTTTTGCATTATTGGCTTTGTCCTTATGTCATTCATCATTCTAGAAAGTTCTATCAAGTTTCGGATAGAGGTATGGATCCTAACCCTAAAAAAGAGGCTCAGACCTCTGGGTCGCAGGCACAAAACTGAGTAAATTAGACTACAATCACTAGGAGGTAGGGTTATCCATGCGACTGAAGGCTTACAGTCATTGGCTTGCCTTGTTATGCATGCAAATGGTAGCCTAGATCAATGAAAAAGCAAGTTAACTCAGGGTTATGGCTCCTGGAGTAGTTGGTTGGCTTCTCGGGGTCCTGTAGCTCCTGAGGGTGGTCAATAAAGTTTTGGTTGGATAATTCCACTTCCTTAATTGTACATAGGAGGTTGAGTCATATCATAGTAACTCTTTGTCACATATTTACCTCGGTGAACAGGTGAACTTAGGTAAGTGTGGGAGGAGGGTGTTACATATTCAAAAGATTTGGAGCCTTTCCTTCTTTAATTTTCCATTTGTGTTCCTTGGACATACCTTCCAACTGTTAGGTTGTACTTGAAGGTACTAGCTCTGATTCCAATTATTGAAAATACTAGGGAGGGGGGTTGAACCAATATTTCTTTTCAATTGTTAAATTATGCCAGTTAAGATCATTAAACCAAAACACAAGATGTACATTAGAAGAATAATTCTATTATCAAGTTCCAATTTGTATAATAAAAACTTATAACTCTTTCAGGGCTCCAATCTTCAATTACAAACCAAGCTCCAACCTGTACAATCCAAGATCCAACTTGGTCTACTTGAGGAATCCAATCCTCTTAATAATTAAGCCTATGTCTTGGCTTTCCACAAGGCTCCAACCTTGTGTGAGGACTCCAACCCTCTTAATTTGCTTCAATTCTTTAAGGTGGCTTCAACAATTTCTTCAATACTTCCAAAAGCTTCTCCAACAAGTCTCAAAGGATTTCTTCAACAATTCTACTACTCCAACAATGCCTTATAAATAAATCCAAGATTTGTTTCAAATAATGCCTCAAATGGTCTCCAAAATACTTCAGAGGCTAGTTCATCGAGGTTTACTCCAACAACCCTAGTATGTGTCTCCAAGACTCCTCACGTCTCACAAATAATCTTCTTGATCCAGATTTATGTAGGAAGGAAATGAAATACAAATATAAATAGAAACACAGAGCTACAGTGAAAACAAAACTTTAATTCATTAATAACAAAGTACTAAAAATTGTTACATGAAGAATGGAAATAAGCTACTTTGAGCGATGGTAGCTTATCTCTGAGAAGAGAAGTGGCGACTACATGCCTTCTGAACTATGTTACAATGAGGTTCGAAGGCCTTTTTATCATTAAGGAACAATGGGAAACCCTAAGCATACAAAAACCTAACCCTAGGAGATGAAGCGCCAAAAGCTTGTAGGCCCTATTGGGGTTAGTTGGAATGCCAAATTCCTGAGGTCGTAACTTTGACATACGACCTCTGTTTTACTATCAATGTCATAATACCTTGATTTGAAGATTTCCAAGACGAGGCTAAAAGAAGACAAGTAGACCAATCTTGCACTTTTTAAGTACTCAGTTTTCCCAAAAAATGTCTTTTAGGCCCTTAAAACGACTCTGGAAGTTTAGGACCCGAAAAATTGCCAAAATAGTAAATTGTGATACAATTAAGGAAACTAAAAGAAACATTGGTGGGGGTCCAAGTGGAATAGTAAGGTGGAGACCAATATCCACCTAGATCAATCATTTTCCCTTAGGAAGCAATGGTCCCCATTGCATTTAGTGCCTCCATGAAATGGGGAAACTTCTATTGAACTTGGTCCCTGGTGAGCCACTTCCCTCGGTGCAGGAGTTGTTTAACTTTGACAACTCAATACAATTGGATCTTCTGTTGGCAGGCGGTCTTGATCTGTGTGTCCATAATCCGACCAGTTGTAGCTTGTTCCATGCAAAATGGGTTGATCTTTATTGACGTTAGTTGTTTTGCAATGTTTGATATGTCTAGCAATGGTGGAAAGTATGGCCAAATGCAATCCACATTGACCACTGGGTGCAAGCCAAGGAATGGGGGGATGCTGAGCTCGAAAGCATTGTCACCTAAAACTTTGGTGATGGTGTAAGGCCCGTATCAAAGTGGTCGGATCTTCTGATGGGCTCTGGAAAGACATTCTTTCTGCAAATCCAATCAAACTTTTTCAACCACCTGAAACTTACGTGGCACCCGATGTTGATCATGCCACTACTTGTACTTGGCATTGGACTTCTCCAATATGTCGTGAACCTGCTGGTAGATGTGTTGGATGCATTCAATAAATCTAGTTGCTTTATCAGCTTCTGACTGTACATATGTGGATTTTGTCAGTGTAGTCATATGAGGCATGACAACATCAATTAGACACAAGGGTTGAAATCTCATACCCATTTGAAAGGGAATGTGACTAGTCGAGTTATGGAGAGCTATGTTATATTTATATTGCACATAGGGAAGGCTCTGATCCTAGGTTCGTGGATTCTTGGAGTTGTACATGTGGAGTATGTGCACTATCATCCAGTTGATGACCTTTTCCTGATCACCAGTTTGGGGATGGATGCAGTCGACTTGATGAGCTTGGTGTCTAATAGTGTCCAGAGGCTTGACTAGAATGTGCTCATGAACTTGATATCTCGATATGATAGAATGGTTTGTGGGATCCCAAAATGTACCCACCCTCATTCAAAGAAGAGTTTAGTAAGATCCTCAACTGTAATACTCTTCTTATAGGATGCCAATATAGCCATCTTAGAAAATTTGTCCACGACCACAAATACACAGTCGTTATCATGCTTGGTAGAAGGGAGGATAGACAAATAGTCCATGGAGATGGATTCCCAGGGCTGGTTGGGAGTAGGGAGAGGAGTTTACATGCCTTGATTCTTGATGGTTGGCTTGGCTATGGCACAGGTAGTGTAGGATCTGATATATTTTCCAACATCTTGTCGGAGTTTTGGCCAATAAAAATACTTTTGCAGTACGACCATAGTTTTTTCCACGCCAAAGTGTCCTGTTACCTGACTGTAGTGCGCCTCCCAAAATAGCATGGCACACTCATTTGAAGGAACACAAAGGTGGCCCATGTAGCATAATAATGCGTCCTAGAGGTG
The DNA here is from genome assembly GCA_031772625.1 of Pinus tabuliformis. Taxonomy (NCBI): domain Eukaryota; kingdom Viridiplantae; phylum Streptophyta; class Pinopsida; order Pinales; family Pinaceae; genus Pinus; species Pinus tabuliformis. The sequence continues at coordinate 277,021,484 of CM062805.1, read as the reverse complement.
GAAATCTGGATCTTGCTTGCAATCCACTAGCATCTAGTATGTGGTGGCGAACTCTGGATCGTTCTTCTACATTTGCGGCCATCCATAAGTCTCGTGGCCATAAGAGTTGAGAACAATAGTTAATGTTGCAACTGGAGGCTGACTGAGGCAATCTACAACATGATTAGTGCTACCCTTTTTGTATTTAATGTTTAAGTGGAATTGTTGCATATATGTAGACCACTTCTGATGGTGATTGTTCTGCAACTTCCCTTGTGTTTGTATTAACTTAGAGGTCAGTGATCTGTCTGGACATCTCCTTCCCCTGAATGTAATGTTTCCATTGTCGGCAAGTCTGCAAGATAGAATACATCTCTTTATCATAGGTGGGGTACTTCCAAATTGTATCAGAAAGTGTCTCACTATGATATGCCATTTGATGGTCGTGTTGGGTGAGGACTGCACCAATAACATAGTCAGAGGCATCTGTCTCAATTTCAAATGGTTGTTGCAGGTATGGCAATGTGAGTATAGGTGCAAAACATAGGCGGTGCTTTAGCTCCACAAACACCTTCTGTTGGGACTTGAACCAGGAAAAAATTACTTTCTCTTCGCCTTTGGTAATTTGACTCAAAGGCCCAGTGATATGGGAGAATCCCAACACGGACCTCCAATAAAAAATGGCAAGGCACAAAAAGTCGTGAAGCTCTGTTAGAGTGGTCGGGGCTAGCCAATCCTAAATGACTTGGATCTTAGCCGAATCCACATGCACGTGCTTGCTCATCGATGATGTAAACCATATATTGGACTTGACTCGTGCCAAAGGTGCATTTCTCTAAGTTGGCACACAATTGGTGCTGCTGCAGGGTTTGAAGGACATGTCAAATGTGTTGCAAGTGCTCTTCCCAGCCCTTATTGAAGATAAGGATGTCGTCCAAATAAACAAACATGAATGAGTTGGTGAAGGGCCGCAAGATGTCATTCATCAACCTCATAAAAGTAGTAGGGGCATTTATCAACTCGAAAGGCATGACCAACCATTCAAAAAGGCCTTACTTAGTTTTGAAGGCAATTTTCCATACATTTGTGGGCTCTATTGGAACCTAGTGATAGCCAAACTTCAAATCAATATTGTTTAAATAATTGGCCCCCTTGAGCTAGTCCAAAGGGTCATCAATCCGTGGGATTGGAAACCTGTTCCTAACAATGATTTTGTTTAATGCCTGATAATCAATGCAGAGCCTCCATGTCCCATCCTTCTTTTGTACAAGTATAATCGGGTTCCCACAAGGTGAGGAACTTGGTCAGATGTGCCATTTTTGTAGCAACTCTTGGATTTGCCACATGATCTCTTCATTTTCCAGAATGGAGAGGCGATATAGCGGCCTATTGGGTAAAGGTGCTCCGGGAGTCAGGTCGATCGAATGCTTGACCTAATAGTGCAAGGGTGCTCATGTGGGTGAGGAGACTATGTCCATGTATTCTTCCATGACCTTATCTACCTACTTCTATTGCATGGAGGAACCTTTCCGAGGGGCCATGGATGTGGCCATGATATTCCCCTTACTTTGAGAGTGAATAAGAAAGAAAACAAAATTCTCAATCTGGGAGATGATCTTACTGCATTGCTTAGCAATGATCAAAGAGATGACGGTAGTCGGGGCTACCTCTAATATCCTATATAAATGATTGCCCAGAGTAATAATAATAGCGCAAGGCCTAGACTCATACAAAAAATGATACTTCCACAAGCATGGTTGGCCTAATAATACATCACAAACTTCAAGAGGAGCAACATCACACAATGCCTCATCCGTGAAGGGTTTAATGTTGTAGGGAAGGCGACATTGCAAGCTGACGTGTATATCTCGTCCTTGGTGGAGCCACCCGATGGTGTATGTTGTAGGTGTGGTGTGGTTAGCAGGCCCAACCACTTAACGACTTTTGTTGAGATGAGGTTCTTTTGGCCCCCGCTGTCGATAATGAATTGCAACAACAACCCCTTCACCCACATTTCTGAGTGGAAGAGACATTCCCCTTCCTCTAGGTCTTCGAACTCAATCTTCTGTATAGATATAAACATAAACACAAAGATACAATGAAAATAGAACTTTAATTCATTAATAGCAAAGTACTAAAACTGTTACATGCAAAATGGAAATAAGTTAGTTCGGGTGATGGTAGCTTATCTTTGGGAAGAGATGTTCCAGATACATGCCTTTTGAAATCTGTTACAATGAAGCTTGGAGGCATTTTTATCATTAAGGAACAATGGGAAACCCTAAACATCCAAAAACCTAACCCTAAGAGATGAAGCGCCAAAAGCTTGTGGGCCCTGTTGGGGTTAGTTGGAACATCAACTTCCCAGGGTCGTAACTTTGGGATACAATCTTCGTTTGACTATCATAATACCTTGTTTCAAATATCTCCAATAGGAGGCCAAAAAAAGATTTAAGACGATCTTGCACTTTTCCAAACTCTTCATTTTCCCGAAAAAATGTCTTTTAGTCCCTTAAAACGTCTCGGGAAGTTTAGGACCCGAAAAATAGACGGGTGGCTACCACTATCCACCTAGATCACTTCTACAGAGCTACTTCATTAGAGCTTCAATAATGGCTTCAATAGTGATCCTAGGTCTGCTACACAAGTCATCAAGAACTTCTTTAAGCCTGCTCCGAGACTGCCAAATTATGTTCACAAAGTTCTGCAGCAATGTCTCCAAGGGATTAAAAAAATGTTGTTCAAGTCTGCCTCTAGACTCGCACTATCCCACAAAAATATATCACAGATCAATGTATTTGAAGTGTCGAAACAAACAAAACCTTAGGCTATATTTACACCATAGCCCAATGCCCTCAGAGGGTCGAAACAAATAGGATTTTGGTAAAGAAGAACTTAGAATTTTAGAGGAGTATCTGAAGTTTAAAAGAGATGTTACAAAGCCCTTTGACACAAAAATAAACAAAAGATATCATCACATAGGCCAACATAGCCCAAAAATTTATGCCTGAGATAATTTACAAAAGGATAGATGAGATCATCGCATAAGAGATGTCTTTTGTCTGCCAGAACTTCACTATATATACTTTGCTTGAACAAAGATATGATAGCCTCAAATTCTTTACTTGGAGAGAGATAATAGCCTTAGAATATTCACTTGAATAGAAATATGATAACCTCAAACTCTTTCTTGCTTCCACAGAGATACATTACAAACTTTCGTTGGCCTCTATTCCCAAACTCAATCAAGGAACTACCACATCTGTTGCTTGGTCGAGCACATCACTAAAGTGAGATCGAATTTAGCCTTTATTTATACAAGTCGAGCCCATTCAAATCATCATGTATATAAGGGAAATTTGACTTGTCATTTGATTTGAGCCGACATGTCATTTAATTTGAGTGCTTGCTCTACTTTAGGATTATCTACAAGAGCAAGGTTTGATGGCCTATTTTCTGCAGGATGATTAAACACATTACTAAAGAAGAGGGTGGATATGGGTTCTGGTGATTTAAATATGCACCACCAACCATCATAGCGAATCCAAAATTCGAATAGCTTCTTTTAATCAACCTTGATTACACAGGGTTTTTACATCCCCAAAACTTGGTATTGCCACCATTGCAATTTTTTAATCCCTTTAAGAACAATACAATTGGTTTCTTTCGAAATCGAGGATATTTGCATCTCTTTATAAATGTTGCAACACTATCATGACTACGAGTCGAAGTTTCTTAATTTTATAATTAGATGGTATGGATTTTATTGCTTAATGGCATCAACTCCTCACAATTCCATGCTTGTTAAATAATTTAATATACATTATATTTGTGACCAAGCAACCTTCTACAATAGTATCACCTACACATCTATCCCTCAACACTGCAACTTTGGCCTCTGTATCCAATAATTGTCAAATTCTAATATGTGCATGCATTATGTGCACAATTTATGTTGGTTGTTCTCCTCCTTTTTCCATAAGTTTTCAAGGTAAACTATAGAATTAAATTGAGCAGCTCCTTGGCATCAAATTTGAGTACACATGTAGTATTACCACTGTTTATTTGAGATTTCTCAAGTTCCAACTAATTTGTGCTGTTACACTTTTGTTTGGTATGCCAAGGGTGTTATATTTCCATGCATAATGTTGGCTCTAGGTGAAAACTTCTTTGGAGGTAAACTCAAGAAGCCAAATTCAATTGGGCCATCAATGAAAACAATGACAACATCTCAACATATGTTACATTACATTACGTTACAAAATTTCTACCATAATGGGTTGGAGAGTGCCTCTCAGTGCAATAACAAATCTAGTGACCATAGTGAGGTTCAAATGATTGATGTTTTGTAATGTTTTTAATTAAAACTAAAGAAACATCAAGAGCTAGTAACTTTCAACTTGCAACTTTGCAAAAGTTAGGGTTTTAACAAGAAGAGAATGGCAGATTCGTTACAGGAGGTTGTAGTGATTTTCTCCTTGGGATTCAGATCTCAACCCTCCAATGGAAAAATCATGGTATATTACTCTAGATATGAAAATATGAATGTTGTAAGTTGTAGAAAATAGACTATTGGTTGTTCAAAACCTTTGGATCTAACATCAGAGAAGAAGAGTGATACTCATGCTCATTCGATTTCTAAGTTCTGAGGGATCGCCAAGGAGAGTTGCACTGATAGGTACGAAGCCCATCAATGGGACCACATTTGGAAAAAACAGGGTGCCAAGTTATATGGTGTTGCAACTTTGAAATCTTGGAGTTTAATTACTAAAACAATCTTTTCGGTAGTTAAGCGACTTGAGGGTATAAAAAGATGCCTTCGTTGATGTCATATAGATTTTGAGGCCAGGCAAGTTTTCATTTTTTCAAAACCCTAACGTTTCAAACCACATGGGTATTAAATACCCTTTTTCCCTAGGTTGTGATTTGGTGTGAACAAAGATGGGGTTTCCACTAGGATTCTCCATGCATCTATGATGAAGCTATTACCTTAGATTGGTTGAATTTTACGGTCTTTGTGAGACCAATCTCAAGGAGATCTTTCTACCTGCAACGCAAAGGCACACATTTGGTATCTTCATTCACTACCATAATACAAGACTAGATAGGAATCCCCACTGGTTATTTTCAGCTCCTAATGGAGGTAGGGAACTTCAAGATCAGAAATCATTCCATGAGTATGGCATAACCAGGGATGAATCAATTTATCTAGTCTCAAGATTATAGGGAGGAGCCAAAGGCGGGGGTGCCTTTGCCTCTTCCCAACCCAAATCCTTTAAGGACACCCTAAAGCTAGGGCTTTCACCTTAGAACCCCAAAGATCTCTTAGGGTTGGCATTTGTTGTTGATTAGGTATAAGACCCTCCTCTTGAAGTGGATGATCTTGTAACCAACTTGTCTTCTGCAGATTATACATGGCAGGTGCTTATTTGTTGATTTAATGGAATTTGGCCTTCAACATTTGCACTTAGGGAGTCGGTGAATTACAATCGGTCCCCGCTTACAAAATTGTATTTTTGCTCAAAAGGATTCTTTGTTGTATTTTTTAGAAATGTAGTAGACCGTCATAAATTATTTGATCAAGAGCCTTGGTTTTGGGTATGGTTTGGGTTTTCATTTCAACCATGGTTTCCATATTTCAATCCTCTCTCTATGACAACTATGGCCACTCTAGTCTGGGTAAGGCTACCAAATCTACTCATTCATTTGCTTTGATTGGACATCTTAGTTGACATTAGGGATTTGCTGGGCTGATGCATTAAAATGACACTGAAAGGATTGAGGAGGGCATTGTCACATTTGCACGCATATGTGTGGAATTAAATATTAGTAAAGGGTTGCTGGATAAAATCCTCCTCAGGTGGAGGGACAAAGTTTATTCACAACTAGTGGACTACGAGAACACTACTCTTTGATATAGGAGATGTCAACAACCCGGTCGCCTTCAAAGTGCCTATCCTTTTCCTCAAGGGCTTTCTCTTCACCAGGATCCCAAGAAAAAAACGGTGGTTGGCAAGAGCCAAAAGAAACAAAAGGACCCAAGAATCCTTCCGCTCCCAAGCAGGACAACATGGAGCATCAAAATACTTCTACCGCCAAGTCAACTCCTACCAACTCAACTCAACCACATGTAGAGCCAACCCATCTCTCAGTTGAGGGAGTCCTCACCTCGATTGGAAACAAAAGAGACTTAGATGTAATCATGGATTCCTCAAAGAGCGGGCACAAGCGTTCCCATGGATTCGATCACTCAGATAGTGATAAGGAAGCAACAAATATCAAAGAACCCCCAGTCATGGAAGTGTCGCAAAGAAATGAAATCATTGTACCCCATTCATCTGTTCCTGATAACTCCTCAGAATGGATTGATATCCATAAGTGGAAGGGAAAGAAGGAAAAATCTATGATAAATCCTAGGCTCTGAGACCGAGACTGTAGTAAATGTATTGTCTTGTAGTGGGTGACCCATGATAGATGACATGATGTAATCTGCTATTTTGAGGTAATACAAATCGACTTACAAAAAAATTAAAACTAATAAAACATGCATATTCATTTTTATTTTTTATTATAGTTGACATTACTTTTCTATTTAGAGAATATTTTATTTTTATTTTTAGAGGGACACATGTCAACTCCATATTCAACATGAACAAAATCGCACATTGCCCTTATACTAGGCTATAAAATGCCTCTCTCGGCACAATTAACAAGATGACCACCATCTTTGTACATACCTTATTTGACCATAATGAAATGATATTTTAAGGTCCATGAGACTAAAAATAGTCTATGAGACCAGTAGTTCCCTGTTTTTTGCTCTTTGCAATTCAGTGCTTTTCCGATTCAAATTGATGATGAGTTGACCCAACCTTCCAACAATCCCCTCGCTAAAAAGACAATGCCAAGAAACTGATGCTAACATGTTCTCATAACTTTCTCTGATGTCTTTGAATGCATCACATTCCAAAATGAAATGTTTTTCCGATTCCACAGCCCCAGACGTGCAAAATGTACACACCTGTTCTTCCCAAGCTTCTTTAGGCCTTTTCCATTGTCCTGTTTCACACCGAAGTTGATGTGAGTTGGTCCTTAATTGAGCAATAAGAACCTTTGCCCTCCACGAAATGTTAGCTCCAATGAACTCTTTTTGTTGTAAATCACACGTAGGGTTGAATTCCTCAATGTAATATTTCTTCTTTCTACCCAACTCTTTTCCCCATACCTTTTTACGAAACTTCTCCATAACAAAATCCTTTAGCTCCTTGCTATTTGTGGGACAGGTATTGAGGTAGATATTCCATTTTTGAATCCATCTAGTTTTGTTTCATCCATGTTTTCTTTTTTCCACTGATGCCTTCATTGAAGATAACACTAGGCCATCTACCTACTCTCATTTGTTCAATTCTTTTTAGGTATCTTATGAGCCGCACCATAGCAATTGCTTCAATGGAAGTTGCTCATGTTTCACTCAACATTATCTCATAAGGTATTGCACTTTTTATTTTGAACTTGCTCATGATCAAGCGTTTTTGGATTTTCTTGATTTGTTTCCATTTTGAGACGAGAGTGCTGCTAGCCCACAATTCACACCCATATAGCATCACTGGACAAATTAGGAGTCCAAAAAGCACTTTAATCGTTTTCCAATCCCATAACTCTGCCTCTTTACATCTATTTTGAAGAGCATATAATGCTTTCCACCCTCCTAAAATTCTCTTCTTTTTGCAGTCCTCCCAATTGAGTTTGTTGTTGAAATCAATCCCAAGGTACTTGTACTCGTTTACTTCTTCAAGAATGTTTCTTCAAAGAAGAAAGTATGCTGGCTTTGCTTCCTTTTATTAGAAAAAATCATTATTTTGGTCTTGCTAGTATTGACGCAACTGCTCTACAAAAATGCTCAAGGGCATATAAGTGCATTTTCAATCCATGGGCCGATTTAGAAATCAATACAATATCATCAGCATGTAAAAGAAGCTTTATCACAAACTCCCCCAACCGAACACCATATCCACCTTGCAAATTTAGCCACTGTTCCAATTTATCAATATATAGACCAAAAGGAGTGGGGGATAGAAGATAACCTTGCTTGACTCCAATGTCACTTCTAAAGCTTTTTGAAATACCTGACGAGGTTCTCATTTTGACTTTCACTTCTTCATAAAGTCTTTGGACAGCGGCTCTATAATGCACATGAATTTCAAGTTCTTCCATTCTATGCCACAACTTATCCATAGTATCTTGTATATTATTTACTACTAATTCTTACAATCAGGCCTGGAATTTGACGTCTTGTAGGACGTATTTCGTGTTCCAAGACGTATTTGACGGGCATTGAAAAAATTTCCACGTCAAATTTGACGTGTGTTATACACTTGTAACTTGTCAAAATGATGTTTAATTTCAAATTTCAACCGTCAAAATTGATAATACCTCTACAAACAAACGTAATGCCTAGAATTATGAATGGACTGAACCGGTATAGAAGAGAGTTTGTAATGCCTAGAATTATGAATGGACTGAACCGGTCAAGAAGAGAGTTCAAACTTAGTGGCGTACGGTTTTGGTTTGGAAAGAGAAGGGCAAAGAGATATAATTTAATTTTACGATGATTGAAGACTTTATCTATTGAATATTTATAGAACAAAATATATAAACTCATAACTAGTTAATATTTAGACATATTTATTAAATATTTAAAATTAAAATTTATATAAACTCATATATCATTTCATTTTTATTATAAAATATATATATATTCTTTTATTTTTATAAAAAATATATGTAATTTAATATATTAAATAGTTATAAAGTAAATCAATTATTATTTTTTCTATATTGAATATCCAAATCACAACCCTCTCATGTCTACTTTTGCTTTCTATATTAGAGAAAATATTATTTAACCTTCATGGGCTCCTCCAACATTGTTGTTGTGCTCCCCTATTGTTCTCCTATTCACCTTTTCTTTGTTTAAAGCAAATTTTTCAAAATTAGCCTCTCTATATTAGAGAAAAGATTATTTAACCTTCATGGACTCCTGCAACATTGTTGTTGTGCTCCCCTATTGTCCTCCTATTTACCTTTCCTTTGTTTAAAGCAAAATTTTCACAATTAGCGTGTTTAACATAACCATTTTATTTAGCTTTTCACAAGGCTTCATGTTGAAATAAGCCTTCATTTGTTTAGCAAATTTAGGAAAAAACAAAGTACTCTGCGAAGGAGATTAATGAATTTTGAAATGTAAAAAGTAGTTGAAAAAGAGTTTTTGATAAGGGGAGGTTGATATTCATAAATTTGCTTAAAACGTGGAGATTAAAAGGCGGAGATTAATGAAGGTTGAAATGAAAAAAGTAGTTGAAAGACAGTTTTTTTGATAAAGAGAGGTTGACATTCACAAATTTGCTTAAAACGTAAAATGAGAGGCATGAAAAATAAAGTTGAAATGCAAAAGGTAGCTAAAAGAGAATTTTTTGATAAAAAGAAGTCCACACTCACAAATTCGCTTAAAACGTAAAATGAAAGGCGTGAAAAATACTAAAACGTCATCAAATTTTCATTTGACGGGCAACAAGAATTTGAAATTCCAGGCCTGCTTACAATTAATATGAATACTAATTACTTTTAAGATAAAGGAATTTTATAATTGTAAAAGTAATTTCAATATATTATTTTTTTATTAAAAACTTTGTATACAATTTTTAAACAATTTTCTATATTTTGTAAATTTAAAAACTTAATCTTTATTTTTATATCTACCTAAGTTTCAAAATGCTTTGACTCTTAATTAATTTGCAAATTTTTGGGAACTATTTCCAAAATTTTGGTAAACCTAAATATTATTTTTTTTTAAGAAATTGAAAATTAATTTTCGAATTTTTAAAATTTGAATTTCTAATTTTTGATTAATGATTAATTTTATGTGGTTTAAAATCGATTTTTCAGAATTCAAAATTATTTAAAAAAACAAAACCTCTAATCGCTAAGTGTCCTCATAAATTAATTATCTATTTTTTTTTCAAATATACGAATTTTTCCATAATTGATTTAAAATATATATATATATATATATTTTCATAATTAATATTTTCTCTCTATTCATTATCATACTCATTTTTAACAAAAAATATTTATTAACCTACAATCATTCTTGGCTTGCTTTCTATTATTGTATTCTTTCTAATAACACTGTTTTTTAAATTTTTTTCCATTAATATATTTTATTAATTATAGTGTTTTTAGAATTTAATTTTTTAATTGTTACCGACTTTTTTTTCATAAAACTATGTTATTATATACCAATAGATTATTAACAATTTGATTCCCCTCCACCGAAATTGTAGTGTTTAAATCATGCACTTAACTAATTTATATAATCACATTCACGTTATAAAAATTCTCTAATTTTTGTATAAGAAAGAGATACTAAATAACAATTTTACATATTATAAGAAAGAATTATATAAATAACAATTTTGCATATTATACTTGTTTTATATAAAATTCAAAACATTTAACCATTACGATTAACTTAACCAAAAAAACACCGTTTATATAACATATTCAATATAATTATTTAATTAAAGAACGAAAAATAAATAGAATAATGAATCCGTTAATTTTATATATTCAAAAAGTACGGCGTCAGACCAGCCTAGACTGGAAGTGGGTCATTTGAATGGGAAAAACGGTCCACGATGAGTGGACCAAAAGTCAGAAGCGTTTATTATAGCTTTGCAGTACGGATATTATTATGTTTAAGTTCACCCTTGACCAAAAAATGCCTGTGAAATTTCACCGACTTACACCTTACCACACCAAATTTTACAACTTTTTCCTGTCCCGGGATTGGTCAAATGCCAGAACAATAAAAATGAGAAACAAAACAAATTCCGAGTCTAATATAAGAGTCAGTGGCTAAGTTAAATAGACTGAATTCCACGCGACATTTGCCACAAAAAGAAGAAAAACGGCCCCACGCCTTCCCTCGCGCAAGAATTCATTACTATCTTCTCAAGTTTATACAGATTAGCAAATCCCCGCCTCCCTAGAATTGATTTTGGAAGAGTACGAGAGCATAGCGCATATTAGATCATATCATGGGACAGGTATTTCGTAAGCTGTTCGATAGTTTCTTTGGAAGCAGAGAGATGAAGGTACGCTTATTCTTCTCAAATTTGAATTTTAATAAACAATCCCTCTGTAACTTTTTGGAATGTTATCTGCTTCTGAAAATTTGATATGGTGTTCAATAATTTAATTTATGCTGTCTTGTTTCATGGTGTCCTGCATGTTACAACTGCCATAATTCTCGAGGTCATTGCTTTATTTCACAATTTCTATGGCACATGGGGTTTTTTTTGTTAAAATTTGAGAAGGGTGTTGCCTCTGGTTATACTGATCTAGTCTCCGCAGTTCTCGCAGAAGAGGAAACGAGGTTCTAATAGCGTGGGTAACTTGCCGAACACACCAGTTTGGTGTTTTGGTTAAGGATCCATATCCACATCCAAAGGTAAAAAGTTTCTGCAGTTTTTTGATAATGAGAAGTATAATAATTTTGGTAATGAGCAGTGTAATTATGAGTTAGATGAGCAGCCAATGGTGATGAAATTATTTCAGCTTTTACTATTTCATAGAAGGTCTCATTTAGATATGATCCTTGTAGCCCTAATTTGCTCAGAATGGATAAATAAAAGGTCTAATTTAAATATGATCCTTGTAGCCCTAATTTGCTCAGAATGGATGCTTAAAGTTAGGAAGTGGAGTGGTTAAAATGATTATTAAAAATTAAAAATTGTGAGAAGAAGGGGGAGCTATGGTAACACAACATCCATGGGGTGTTCAAGATCTCAGTTCTGTGATTCCCGTCGCTGACTTCCCAAGTTACTGCATCTGCTAAATCATAAGTGAGAATGGAGGTGCCTATTAAGCACGTGGTTACTTTTAAGCCCTGAGTTTTGCTAGTTCAAAATCAAACTAAACAATTTATTGTGTCTGCAAGATTTGATCTATTGCCTATAAAATTCATTTTTAGCTGTGGTCACACTAAAATTTCAAATATATGTCTCTGTTCTTGTTCATTGAGAGACCTAACGTGGCTTCGGGTGAAAAAAGCTTGCATTTTCAAAATTCATTTTTGAATTTACTTGTTTATCTTTATTCAACTTAATTTTCATGTTCAGTTAACAAGCCCTTTTTCTAGTCCCTGGGATACTTTTAAATAGTGCCCCCTATTGTAATCTCTGTTCTTGGAATTCGGGCTATCTCCTACCATATTCGGCAATTTAAATAAGATTGAAGAGATTATCAATTTTCTAAAGGAACATTAGATATGTGGTTCTATAGTATAATGAAGGATGATTGTGCACAGTTTGTCTCTAGTTTTCATAGAATATCTATGAGCAAGATAGTTATGCTATTCATTTGTCTTGACATTTTATCTGAATTGGATTGTGTTACCCACCATTTTCTGCGTAATATCCAAAGGCCTTCCCTTATTTAGTTGTGATGGTCCTCAACCGGCAGCCAACAGCCCCTTGCAGCCACCAACTAGCTCATTGTGCCATTTCTCTGCCACCTGAGCTAGCCATGTGGTCCCTCGCATATCTGCCATGATCGTATGTTTGAAGGTGGGCCTCCCGAACCTAAATTTATGCCTTGTCGTTTGGAAATTGAGAGATTGCCATTCAGAGATTGCTCGTGGTTCACTTACTGGGCAAGGAAGATGCCCCTGATCCATCATGCCCAACTGACCCCAGATTTGCACCATACACTTGGCAGATGATCGAGGACTTGCACAATGATGTGGCATCATCACCTACACCATCATCCTAACCCTTGCAGTTGATCTACGGGGATCTTCAATTCGTTTGGAGACCCATGAGCACACTTATGTGCCCCCACATGTCATTTGGTGCACCACAGGCTATTACAAGGGGCCACCCCTTGCCCACTGCTTTTGAGGGCCGTACTCTTCATTGTGGCACTCTTGGACCTCATTAGGCCTCTTAAAAGGCCCTACAACATGCATAGATTATTATTTGACCTCTTGAGAGGCTTGCTTTTTCATTTATGAGCTAGTTTGGTGGGCTTGTCACCAAAGGTTGAATTATTAGAACATTATTTTATTTTTGGGGCTTATGTAGGCCAAGGAGGCTAATTCGAACTCCTAAGTTGTGTATAAATACAAGTGAGATGAGTTCATTTCTCATCATCACTTTGGATTGGATCTTTTCTCTCTCTTGAGATTTTCGCACTTTTTCTAGAGGATGAATTGGAGTTTTATGGATGAATTTTGATGTGTGGATATTGGTCTATCTTCTCTTGGAGCTTCTCTCTTGTCAATTGTGAATGGTTGGATATATTCTATTACATGTAAGTACATGCTTTTAATGTTATTCTTGTTTTATTTTGTCATATATATTGGACTGAGATTTTCGCTGTTCTAGGGCTAATTGTTGCATGCATTTACTGCTTAAAATTGTGGGATTTTGTCTCTATTATAGCATCTCTCAATGTATGGGCCATGTAATATGAATGAAATCTCCTAGGGGTAATTCTATCAAAAAATTTGACCTTGATAAGTCATTTCCTTTGCACATCAAAGTATAAAAGCTACAAGATTGCTTCTCCTTGATCTAGAAGGCTAGCGAAGTGATCTTGAGGCCTCCTTGACTGGGAATAAAGAAATCCTACTCATATTCATCATAGAATCCATTCTCCCTAAGATTAAGGCATTGATCTACCAAAAGATGGTCACCAAAATCACATTCTTTCACCTCCTTCTAGGTCTAGCCAAGTTGGGGTATCTAGGGCATCAATTTCTCCACAAGCTAGCCCTCCAAAAAGTTCGATCTCTTAGGATCTCCTGCTCTGGTCTTTCCTCAAGCTCTCTTCCAATTTTGAAGCCATTTTGACGGTGGAGTTGGGAGAAAAGCCAAGCCCTAGCTCCGGGATCAAACTTTGCCTTAACATCCCCAAGGTTAGTACTTCAAAGGGTCAAATTAACACCTTCAAGTGAAAATTCTTTCTTTGATCCTTTCCCCACCTTGTCTAGGGTAAAAACATCATTGGTTCCTATACTTATTCCCTCTATCTTAGATTGGGCCCACTTGGCCCCGCGTTGTCCCATTCCTTTGAAAAGACAATTCTTCAAGAACCATTCGGGATACCAATCACAATAAGGATTTTAGGGATTGGGAAGTTCCTTCGTAAGTCATATCCCATAAACCTAACCCTTGAATCCTCCTTTCCTTTCCTTAGGAGACTCTGTACTTTTCTTAGGAAGCAAGCAAGCCTTATCCTTCTCACTCTTCCGAGAAAGGGATTGTTTGGGTTACTCCACACTATTTCATTGACTTATCCTTCATTGGTTTCTCCATAAAATACCAGGTCTCCTCCCATCGGTGAAAGTCTATAAATAAAAGGGAGCCTTAGCTGAGGTGATAGTGGGCTAAGTCTTCATTTGTTGCCCTTGGCCTAGCATTTGCCTTTTAGGGATCCCCTTTAGGTCCCTTGCTAGTTTGGGCGGTAATAGGTTGGAACTGTGCTAGAGGGTACCTGATATGGTATCCTTAATCAAACAATTAACATCTATTCAGACCATTTATCCCAAAATCAAACTTTTGGTTTGCAATTAAACTTGAAATCAGCAGAGAAAGGCACTAATTTACATAGGATTACCACCATTAGCATCTTGTCATTACCATCTTGATATTTATCTGTGCCCAAGGTAGCATTAGCACATTCCTAAGGAGGTATGTAGGTTATGGGCATGAAGTACATGTTACAAATCCCCCAAAGTTTAGGTGTCTAGCTATACTAACTCCCTCCCTCTCTTCATACATACATATATGAGGAAACAATCACTTGGGAAAACCTAAGGATGCTTCCCCACATTCTTGTATGGAATTTGTAGTAAACTTCTTAACATGCACTAGTATGCCTCACCCTCCCAAATGCCATAGACATTCCTCCTCACTTCCCCTATTGTTGAACTTGCCGACCCTTGTCAGAAGAATCAAACTTGGGTTGATGGCAGGGCAATGCAGTGTTTAACTGGACACACACACACACACACACACCAGAATTGGTGGAATTGGCTGGTACACACACACACACACACCAGAATTGGTGGAATCGGTTGGTACACACACACACACACCAGAATTGGTGGAATCGGCTGGTACACACACACACACACACACACTAGAATTGGTGGAATTGGCTGGTACACACACACACACAACAAAATTGGTGGAATCGACTGGTACACACACACACACACAACAAAATTGGTGGAATCGGTTGGTACACACACACACACTAGAATTGGTGGAATCGGCTGGCCCATTCGGTTTGGAGGCAAATGGTACACACACAGACATGCCATAATTGGTGGAATTGGTTGGTCCGTTCGGTTTGGAGGCAAATGGCACACACACACACATACACACTAGAATTGGTGGAATCCGCTGGTTCGTTCAGTTTGGAGGCAAATGGTACACACACACACACACCAGAATTGGTGAAATCAGCTGGTCCATTCGGTTTGGAGGCAAATGGTTTGAATTGGTGCTTTGTACCGTTTTAGGCTAGTTCTATACTGAACCAACCTTTTTTCCATATTGATTGGTCTCGTATAATGTCGTATCGTGTGGCTAGGGACCACAAAAGCCTAAATTTAAAAAAAAAACAAAAAAATAAATTAGGTTATTTGCAAACATGATATCTAACCTTAGGGCCCTACTAATGATATTTAAAGAGACCCTCCCCCTCCATTGCACTTGTCCTAGTAATTAATGGTAATATTAAATTGTATGAGGCTATGGAACTAACATTTTGGCACAAGACCCTCTACGTGCCTCAATGTTGGTGGCATTGATTGTTGAACTCCTTTGTCATGACCCTTGTAAAATTTACCCTTCTCTGATTCGGCATGTTAAGATTTTTCAGTTTTCTATCTTATTTTAATGCACAAAGGTTGATATTGATCCTAATATAGGCATGATTTTGATGATATGTAGTTATTTGTTGTAGTATGATTTTTTTCTGGCCTTCAAAGGCTATTTAGAGCCTCATTGTCACTATATTTTTGGTTTAGAGATAGATTGCACTTAATGCTATTTTGGTTATATGCACCCTTGCTATATACACTAGAAAATTTGCATGTTTGTGTATAATGGTTTGTATTCACACACACACACACATATATAATTTGAATATATTATGTATTTTTGGTTGACCAGTGCTTTGGTCCAGTTTTGGTTTTGGTTCGGTTCACATTTTTGGGGTCGACCGTTTGAGTTCTATAATATTGATATATATGTATGTATGCTTTTTTATTGAGTGTAGATTTCCACACTCAGTGATATTGTTGATAGTTTTCTGGAGTGAATTGCGTGTATAAGATTGAAATGTCCAACATTTTGTGTGGACACTCCACCCATCATTAGGGACAATTAAAGCTATTTGTCCCTGATGATGAGTGGAGTTCCACTCAAAATGTTGGACGTTTCGAGCTAATGCACATAGTTCACTCCGTAAAACTATAAAAAATATGCTTATTTTCCAAGGAAAACCTTGTGAGGAAATCCCTAGGAACTTCCCTGCTTTTTGCTGATGGTATCTGGTGTGAACCCATTGGCATAAATTACGACCCTTGCCCTAGTTGGGACATTGATTATTCTCTCTCTCTCTATATATATATTATTTTTTTCTTGAAGGAAAACATCTTGGCAAAACCCTTGGGCATTTTTCCACATTTCATGGATGGTACTTACAACCAAGTTACCTTAAAATGTAAGAAATGTGATTATGTATACAAAATGCTTGTTTAATCAACTTCAAATTGACACAACTTTAAGATGAATTAAGATTTAACCATAAACTTGTATGTTAGAATGCTGGAGATTTAATAGTTATGACACTCTTCAAGTAGAAACCGAGTTTGGTTAAGCCTCCAATCTTTCAAGACGAAAGTCACAACTATGTGTTATGATAAAATGTTATGATCATGAAAGAACTTAAGTGACTGCTATGTAAAACAAGTGCTTGCATTCCCAGGGCATAACATGGAAATATCAAATTTATCATTCAGAATGTAAACAAAATGTGATCCAGAGTTTAGATAACATAGTGAAATTATTGTTTTTATTTCAAGACTGATGTTGCAATTAAAACCAGATCATTATGCCTCAGATTTAGAAAATGTGCTCAGCTTTTTCTCAACTTCAATAAAAATATGAGATAAATTAGTGGACACTAGAGTGTGTGAAATTAGGACTTATAAGTTATTTGATTTCTTAAACCGTCAAAATTTTAAAGCATGACAAAGTATCCAAGAATTGCTTAAATCTAAGGGGTTTATCACGGCTTGGATAAGTTTGTAATGTCAATGCCCAAAATAAAATTTGGTTTTGCAAATCAGTCAATGCTATTTAAGAATGTCCACACAGTGCATAATATCCAAATTTTGAATGGCAGAGGCAACTCAGATCAGTAAAATAAACACCTGTATCTTATCTCAGGTTGCCAGCGGACAGATCACAATTTAGATGAGTTTGAGTGGCTCCAAACATGTCCTTTAGGTTATCATTAACATTGTGAAGTTTCAGATCAATGTAAACCCTCAAGAATTAATCTTTGATTAATGAATATAGACACTCAAAATATACATTGTTAGCACATTAAGTTAAAGCATTCTTGCCATCGGTTTGTCTTTCAGGATTGATTAAATTACGCACTTAATCAGAGGTTACAAAAAAGGCAGCCAGACATTCATTTAGTTGTGATCAAAACATTCCAGATCTGATTATCTCCTAAGTTTCTTATGGACAGCAAATAAAGCACAGTGCTGCTGGATTCCAATACAATCATGATAATTAGTGTTCAATGACAACTCAGGATTAGGTTTTAGGATGACAGTGCTGTTGGATGTGCAGTAATAATATTTCACAATGAATCCAACGAGCAGAGACAGAGTTCAAATGAATTTATAAGGTTCCAATCAAATTCCTTGTACTTCATATATCTAGAAACGCCACATCTTATCATTTACCAGTCCCTTAACCCTTTAAACAGTGATCGAAATAGCATGCACATAAAATTGATTTGCATAACCCTCCTTTGCAAATCATTCTAGGTTTTCAGCATCAATTTGTCTCGTAAAGGGCATTCGAACATGAATAGAGCAAAATGCTTGAGAAACACAATGCTGGGCCCATTCAAAATCACTTTCATAATCCTAATTTGTTGATAACCAACAGCAATAAGTGTTTATTCTTTTAACAAATTGTAGAGCAATCTTGAGTGCTGGTCTAACCCATGAAGCTGTTAAGAACCGTGATCAAATACGATGTTCAATAAAAGACAGTGAATAGTACATATTCCAGTCAAAGAAGTGTATAACTTTAAGCCTCAAGTGCAGGTTGTTTAGGGTGTGGTGCAATTGATTTTGTTGAATCAGGGTTATAAATCAAGTTTGCATGTTGAATAAGCCTCTAAAACATTCAGCTCGATAGTGAAACCAGCAAGGTAAAATACCATAGAAATGATAACCATGCAACACTAATATTTAATGAGCAGATCATTGAGCATTTTAGCAGATAGTTAAGATTAATTTGGCATTGTTTATTTCCCAAGGTGTATTAGAACACACACAAAGTAAAATGCTCAAGCATAAATGTGTTATCGATCAACCATCAAACCCTTAGAGGTAGTTTCCAGCAACTCGAGCATTAAGCAGATAAAAAATCATGTAAATATCAACTCGTCAAACAATATTTAAATATACTTAACAGATCTACAAAGATCAGGGGTTTAAAACATTAGATCTGTGAAAAAATTCCAGATCATTCTGAAATTCAACCATGAAAAAGTTAATGATTTGGCAAGAATAATTCAAGCCTACTACTAGATCTGAAAACATCATGCCCTTTAGGCTTGGATTAGCAATCTATATCTAAGAAATACTATATTGAAACCCTGGATTGCTTATAAACAAAAATAATTGAAGTGAAAAATTAAATGATATGCCTGGAAAAAGCAAGTGAAACCTAGTACTTACCATTGGGCTAGTGGTCTAAGCTACTCTTGGATATTTGTCCTCTTATCTTTTGTCGTTTGAAGTCCTCAAACATCTTGGAAGATTGCTTGGTAAGCATCAAACTAAGAAATTTGAATTTTGCAAGAATCACAGGAAGGCTAATCCTAAAGAGCTTAAGTATTACAAACTTAAAATTTCAAACTAAACCTAGGGTAAGGAAGCAAAACCCTAAGATATTCACCCCCAAGACAATAGATCTATCTTAAATCTTCTCAAAGAAATGAAATAGAGAATAAATTGTAATTCACTTGCATTGCTTATTTTCTGATAGCTCCTTCCTCAATGAAGACTTGTAATATCAAACCCTTCTTTAGTTACTCTACAACATTTACTCAAGGAAATAGAAAAGATCACACACCAAATATACCAAGTAAGGCCTTCCAATCAAATTC
Source organism: Pinus tabuliformis (assembly GCA_031772625.1). Classification (NCBI taxonomy): domain Eukaryota; kingdom Viridiplantae; phylum Streptophyta; class Pinopsida; order Pinales; family Pinaceae; genus Pinus; species Pinus tabuliformis. Next base: position 277,002,008 of record CM062805.1, on the reverse strand, counting down.
CAACCATGAGAAATGAGGGAGGTATGGTCTAGATTTGGTGCCTTTCGAGGGGGTCCTTTGAGTAGTCCACCTCTTCTTCATCCATGGAACCTTATTTTTCCTCAACCTCGAACTAGGGTTTCGACTTAAAGGTTCAATTCATTACATGGATTTGTTGTAGACAAGAAGTCCATTTGATATGGAAATGTCCTTGAATTATTGACAAGGCAATAGTTGGTAATTAGTGTGCAATATAGACTTTTTGACCAGTGGATTGTTGAAGATACATCCCACATGAAATATATTGTTTATAGCTAAGAGGATATAACCTCTTCCATATTATGGACTTGAAATCAACCCACAAAGTGACAACTGATTCATTGGAGGCTTTTAACATTTAGACATAGGAGTGCTGCCATGTAAGAGCTTGATGTTGATTTGTGTAGCTTGGGAGGTACTCCCACAACCCTAAGGCATTGGGTTTGGGAGGAAATGGACCACAAAGGTTTTGTGGGTGAAATACCCAAGTAGAGGGGTTTTAGACCCAAGAAGGGGTTTAAAATCTAAAAGGAAATTAATAATAATTCCTATGGTCAAGAGGACTAAAACCCTAAGATCTAGAGGGTTCTTAAGAGGCCTAAGGAAAAGCTATTTAAGAAGGCCTAAGGATTAATGCTAGATGAATCAATGTGAGGATTGTATTGATCGTGGAGGCTAGAGATGTAACTCAAGAAGAGGTCAAGCTAGAAGCCCAAGCATGGGCTACAGGGAAGGTTGAGTTTATCTATCTCAAGTGCATTCCTCAAAGAGGAGGGCAAGTCTCAGGTGTCACAGACCTAAGGTGACAAGCCAAGCGTGGAACAAGGCAAAGGATGGTTCTGTCTCCCTAGATCTGGTGTGGCCAAGAAGGAGGAACTAAAGGCCAAGCTTGCAACTGAAGTTCTGGGCATAGATGGTGCGAAACTCTCACAAGAACTGGCCGGAGGTATGGAGATCCTTAGAACATGGTCGAGACCTTGCAACATGTGATTAGGAGAGGTCTAAGCTTTGTCTTGGAAAGTCGTGATTTGTTATGCAACCAACTCACAAAATAGAAGAAAAGATAGATCAACGACTTGAGAAATAGCCTCTTTGAGGGGGGAACCTCCTTTACATTACAAAAATGAACAATTCTTGGATGATACAAATGATTAGACCTCTTTGGTATATATAGGAGTCTAAGGGGTCACATATAATCAGACCCTACATAACAATAATAATGTAAGGGCAGAACAATAATAATAGTGGGCTTCTATGGGGCACAACAATAACAATATGGGGGATACACAGACACAACAATAACAATAGGGGGCTACACTAACAATAATAATAAGGGGGCTACACTAGTATTATAGGGACCTAACATGCCCCTCTCCTTCAAAACAGTGTTGTCCTCAACGCTTGAGCAGTTTCGGATGCTTTTGTATAAAATTTTCATCCTCCCATGTGGAATTTTCAGCGGGTAAGTTTTTCCACTTAATGAGATACTCTGAAATTAATCGATTCTATAGCTGTCGGGTTCTTGTTTTCGTCACTGCTTCAAGCTCAAATATGATTTTTCCTTCTTTGTCAATTTCTGGCAATACTGTTTGAACTGGGAGCTTGTCGCCGATAAATTTCTTTAAGCCTGAAACATGAAAAACTAGGTGTACTCAGGAAGATGTAGGCAACTCCAATTTGTATGCCATAGTACCAATCTTTTGCAACAACTTGTAAGGACCATAATACTTGGGTGATAATTTATTATCCTTCTTAGCTTGCTTGAGGGACATTTGTTTGTATGGTTGTAGTCGTAAAAATACCCAGTCACCTACATCGAAACTTCTTTCGTTGTAATGTTGATATGCCTGTTGTTTCATTCGATTCTGCGCTAGAGTGAGGTTATCCTTTAAGAGTTGTAGAACTTGTTGTTGATGCTTGATGTGATCTTCCACTACTCGAGCCTTAGAATTTTCTCTTAAAGATGATGTGATGGATAGTGGATGATATCCATAAAGTGCCATAAATGGGGTCACTTTTGCTGCAGTATGGAAGGAAGTGTTATACCACCATTCCGCCAGGGGTAACCACTTGATCCATTGTGTTTGTTTGTCATATACAAAACAACGAAGATATCCTTCCAAACATTTGTTCACTATCTCAGTTTGCCTATCAGATTGAGGATGATAAGATGAGCTATGAGCTAATTGAGTACCAAGACAAGAAAATAATTCTGTCCAAAAATTTCTAGTGAAAATAGGATCTCTGTCACTTACAATAATCTTTGGGTTTCCATGTAGCTTTTGAATTGTTTCCATAAATGCAGTAGCAATTGTATTGGCTTTAAAAGGATGAGATAATGCACAAAAGTGTGCATACTTGGTAAGTCTATCAACTACCACCATGATGACACTCTTTCCTTCAAACTTGGGTAAACATGTGATAAAATCCATTGAGACCTCCTCCCAACGCTGACTTGGAATGGTTAAAAGTTGTAACAAACCCGGAGTCTTAATTGTCTCAACTTTATTTTGTTGGCAAGCCAAGTATTCTGCAACAAACTTCTGAATATCAGATTTAAGGCCATCCCAAAAAATTTCCTTCTTGACCTTGTGGTAAGTTTTTAAAAATCCTGAGTGCCCTCCTAAAGGGGAGGTGTGCAATTCCAAAAGAATCTTTTGTTTGAGTTGGGAATTCTTACAAAGATATAAGTGATCTTTGTACCATAATGAATCATTTTTCCAGATAAATGTATCAGATGTACTAGGATCTTGCTGCAACTTTGAATGAGTGTCCACACCTCTTCGTCATTCTTCCATTCATCCCTTTGCTTCAGTTATCCAATCAAGTTGGATAATAGAAATGGCATAAAGCAATGCTTCCACATCCTCATCTTTTCTTGAGAGTGCATCTGCAACAACATTTTGCTTCCCTTTTTTGTAGATGATTTCAAAGTCATAACCCAACATCTTTGTGACCCATTTTTGTTGCTCTTTTGAAGATAATCTTTGTTCCAAAAAGTATTTAAGACTATCATGATCTATTTTTACCTTGAAGTGTCTTCCCATTAGGTAAGGTTGCCATTGCTTTAGTGCATGTAGTATTGCTAACATTTTCTTCTCATAAATAGGCTTGTGCAAATACTTTTCCTTGATTGGACGACTTTCAAAAGCAATGGGTCTTCTTTCTTGCATTAAAACAACACCAATTCTATTTCCTGAAGCACCACATTCCACAATAAATGTTTTTGTGAAGTCTGGCATAGCTAAAACTGGTGCTTGGCACATTTCCTCTTTAAGATGTTCAAAGGCCTTAGTTGCTTCTGGAGTCCAAGAAAATGCATCTTTCTTCAGTAATGTTGTTAGAGGTGCTGCTATTCTCCCATAATTCTTAACAAACTTGTGATAATACCCTGTCAACCCGAGAAATCCTCGAAGATGTTTTAGGGTTGTGGGGATTTTTCATTCCTTAATGGCTTTAATTTTGTTAGGGTCTACTTTAACACTCTCATGAGATACAATATGACCCAAATATTCCACCTTCTGTACTCCAAAGAAACATTTGGAGGTTTTTGCATATAATTGTTTCTCCTCCAATAGTTTGAGTACCCTATCATCATGTTGAACATGATCCTTCCAAGACTTGCTGTAGATTAGTATATCATCAAAAAGTACTAACACAAATTTTCTAAGAAAGAGTTTGAAAATGGAATTCATCAAACCTTGAAATGTGGAAGGTGCATTAATAAGGCCTAATGTCGTTCAAATTGTACAGGCACTGCGACAACGACTCAGGTCGGGGATATCACCCTGATCCCCAATCTCTCTGTTCTAGCTGTCTCCCAACAACAAACTATGGGGGGTAGACCCTATGGAAATGAGATGATGAAAGACAAGTTGGAAACCACCTAGCCCGGGGGACATAGTTGAGTGGCCAAGCACTTGTTTAGATCTAGCAAGATTTTAAGGATTAGATTGAATTTATATATTTGAGACCAGTACCTTATGGAGTCAATGCTCTCGCTTTATAAATTTGAAACCATGTACTGGATGGACACTGTTGGTTTTATGCGTCACTATCCTATATGGAATGCAATTCCTAAGACCTATATGAAATGTAAAGATCTTGGTTAATTTTAATTAAATGCCTAATCTAGGTATGACCTTTGATCTTTATCTATATTGAGCCTAAACTTTGTAGTAAGTGGCAGAGAGAAGTCAAGGTGAAGCACACGAAGGTGTGATTAACGATCCCTCTCCTTGAAATCTAGCGTACTCGGTGCCTCTGGCGCTGCAGACACTGTGGCTTTGACCATTGCAAGGTCACCATTTTAAATACTAGAAAGGCTAGACTTCTCAAAAAAAAAGATGAAAAAGGTATTCCTATCTCTCTATCAACCAAGCTTATGCTTGGAGGTAAGTTTTAAGATGCAATACTAGCTTAGGATGATACACAACGTGAAGTTAGTGAATGATTCTTAAGATGAGATTGTTAATGTTTTAAGTACTTTATTTATGGTTAATCTTGAGTTATATCGACAAGTACTTATTAACGAGATTCAAGAGACAATCTCAATCACAAGAATGAATGCCAATGTGCTAACAATAGATATCACAAAATGCAATGAAGATGGAACTTACTCAATTAATCTCTTAGGAAAATCACCAATATGAGAGATATTAACCAATGAGTCTAATGCCCTTCCAATGGTGCACTAAACAAGGATCATAAAACCATGAACATTTAAAACACTTGCTTATTTATATATTCAGCCAATGAGATTGTTGCAAATATTCTTAACCAATGTTCTTCAAAAATTGAATTTACTAACTTCAAGCTAAACTCTAGATGTCAAAAGGTTGATTTATGATTAGCAATGATCCACAATGTGTTTTGATTAGATGGCAATAAGAGAACTAGAGCACTTTTAAACAATTACCCAAAAGAAGCAACAAGAATTTCAAATGCTCTTAATATACTTCAACAAGCTACCAATGAGATATTTCCAAGGTATGGTTAATGCTGCAAGTAAAGAGCACAAGATTTTTTATTCACTCAAGATATTGACACTATCAGATATTAGATCTTCTTAGAGTCTAAGTGCCAAGCAATGAAACAAGAGAACTTGTGCTAAGGTAATTGTATCAACTATCAAGTATTCAACAAAATACCAATGTCAACACGCTTATGAGCAAATGAGAGCAATTAAGGCTAGCAATGTATTCAGATTTTAAATGACCTCAATGAATAACTTTAGGACAGAAGAAAATTACTTATGTTTCAATGACAGGAAAGCAGCAAGTGATTTTATGACAGCAAAGAGTTATTTTAGAGCAAATCTCCACCTAACTCAAGAACGATGTGTGAAGTTATTAGAACCCTTTGAGACAGAAGTGAGCTGATTTGTTATCTCAGTGAATTTCTTATGGTGCAATGTGATCTAATGAAATCAAAACAGTCCTAAGCTCCTTACTTCCTTTGATTTAGAATCAGTATGTCTGAAATTGATAACCAGTCAGTGAAAAGAGATCATGCAACTGAAGTGTTTCAGAGATTTGAAATGTTTATGACAGTAATAGATTACAGAGAGCAATATATTTTCCTTTGAGCTAGATTAGAGAGAAGGTAATAGAAAAAATGCTTATGGCACTGATGTATCTTAGACCTTGGAGTGCAGAGATAACAGCCACCAAACCTGAAGGCCTAATTCAAGCCAAACATACCCAGATTATTTAATTCGACTTATTGATGCCAAATTTGTTTGTATCGGTTTTTAGTATGCAATCTAAATAGAGATGGCAGTCATGAAGTTTAGCAAGCTGCAAAACAGTCAATGCCTAATCAGCTGTTACTTATGTGATTTTTATTTAATGTTGGACTGCTGTAAGGGAACAATGAGCTAGGAGGGCTGAAAGAGAGAGCAAACCAGTGGATCCTCAGGGTCTAGAATGAGTCCTGGAAGTTTGATCACGAATTCCTTGAATGGCTTTTCTTCTTGCAAACACAAATTTCAACTCACAACCTTTGCAAAATCACCATTAATTTAGTCCAGAAATCACTATATTGCCAAATAATGAGAAACAGGTATCACCAAGGCCAAATTAGGCCCTCAGCAATGACTGAAGAAGCCTTGAGGCCTAGCGGTTAGGGCCAAAGAGGCCTGTGGCCTTAAGAAACTTTCAGTGGAGACTGTGGCAGGCTGATTGAGCTTGACAGCTGAGGTTAGGGCTGCTAAGTGGGCAGCAGAGGGCAAGGAATGACCAAGCGGCTGAGGTTAGGATGGCTGCTAAGTGGCCAGTGGAGGGCAAGGAATGACCAAGCGGCAGAGGTTTGGAGGGCTGCTAAGTGGGCAGCTGAGGGCAAGGAATGATCCCACAGGGCTCATGGTAGGCATGAGAAAGGCTGGAAATGGATGAATAGGGGTGCCGTAGAGCTGAAAAGGGGCAGCGAGGAAGAAAAGAGAAGGGAGGAGGGAAAATGCCACAACAGGCCTGCAATGAAGGAGGAATAAGGGCAGGAGAGAGGAAAAACAGGGCTGTGGTGGAGAGAAAGCAAGGGAAAAAAGGGAGAGACTCATGGCTAGGGCTGAAGGCAGCCCTAAGGGCCTGCGTCTAGGAGGAGAGGCTTCATCAGGCTGACAGCAGGGCTTTGGAGAGGAGGACGGCTAGGGCATAGGGCTATTTCAGTCCAGCAAGCCCCAAAAATTCACAAAACCCTTGCTAAAATTTTGAATGCACTTCAGTTTTAAAATTTGTACTCAAATGATCACAACATTTTCTTGAATCTTGACGTCCTTTTCCAGATCTTGAGTTTGAGCTTGGGGATGCAAATAGAGGGTGGATCTTGCCTTCCTAGGCCTAGATCCACCTCTAGAAACCCTCTAAATTTTTTCCAAGGATTAAAACCCTTGAAACTCTTCATAATTCTTCAGATCTGATTTGGATCTCACCTGCAAAATTAAAATCTCAAAGCCCCAAATTCCCAATATATACAAAAAATAAAAATAAACTTAGAAATCCCAAAAACCCCAACTGCAAACAAGGGTTAGAAGTTAAATTATTTACAAAACTATAAGATTTAATAAATCTATACAAAATATCTACAAATAATACACAGATCTACTGGATCTAAGGAGTATGAGTACAACTCCGCTCCTAGATCAGTAGAAACAAACTCTTATTAGCTAGATCTATCGAATAAGCACAATATTATTGGGGATAAATAAATAAATAAGAATTTTTAATTTTGACCCATGATCAAGATCTTTGCAAAACAAACAATCATTAGATAGATCGTGGAAATTTAATACAGTGGGCTCTTAAGTCTCTGGACTTGGGAGTTGGTTGGTCCAACCGAAGACTTCCCCTCATGCCCAAGATCTGAATCCTGATTAGATCTTTGCACACTTAAAATTAAATTTTTAGCTTCAAAAGGGGCCAGATACATGTAAAAACCCTCAAGATCTAGAGATACCTGCTAGATCTATTAAGTTAGAACATTTTTCTAAACCCAATACCTAATGCAAGATACCTGTGAAAATAGATAATCCAACTGATGGCTAATGAAATGAAAAACTTATAAAATTTAATTCAATAGAGCATTTAGGCACATGATTCAGAAAAATATTACCAGTAGATAGAAGAGGAACACCACCATGAATAAACCCCAATGTCTTTTCTATTAATTCTAGAAAAATATTACAATAGTAGAGCTTGAATCAGAGCTTTCTCAATTTTTTTTTTTTTTTTTGTTGGGTGTAATGAGAAACAAAATGACTTCTAATTTATAAATAAATCCTCCAAGTGGAAAATAACGGCTAGTTGGCTTGATCCCCGTCAAAATAATCTCAACTGTCGATAAAAATTTGATTATCTTTTAATCTCCACCGTTGAAAATCTTTATTTTTGAGGAATTTTCGAATTTCTTATTTAATCCATTTTTTATTAGCTCAAAATTAATTATTTTGAGCTAATTTCCTCAAAAAATTGACTTCGACTTAATCACCAAGGCCAAAAGGTCCAATTTTTCTTGAAATTTCCAATATTCCCTTGGTGGGAGATCTCCAAAAATTAATTTATTTGATACCTACGAATTTTTCACTTGGAGAATTTAATTTCTCTAGGATTTTAATTTTGACTCTAATTAAATAAATTTTTTGGCTTAGGATTTTAATTTATTTTTGTCAAAAAATTTAATTAATTGACATTTGAGGGGATTAATAATTTTTTCCACCCCCTACCATTTTAGCCATGATGTCTAAGTATGAGGGACCATGCACTAAAATATATTTTTTTACAAAAGATAATTAGATTTCAACTCTCAAAGGGGGAACACATGTTCATTATAGACCCTCAATTTATTACTTAATTCTGCGACTCAATATGATCTAGTAGATCAAGTGATTTGTAATAAAATAATTTAGCCAATCAGCTTAAATTATTCCCAAATTAGTTTTACAAAAGACTCGACTAAAACATTAGGACTCACTTAAGACCTTGACGATAAATTCCACCTTAGCTTTGGGGTGAGGCTAGAGGTAAAAACTCTACCGATCATCTGTGTTTAGAAACACAAATGAATTAGTGAGACGAAAAACCTCCTAGGATGAATTTCGTCACCAAATTAATAGGTTTACCTAGGTTGTTACATACATATATGGTTTTACTAGCATCATTTACATTAAAATTATGCAGAATGGGTTTACAATTTTGGCAAACTGACGACTATTGATGATGAATATGGGATAATCTGAATGCTAAAAGATGATGGAATTCCTTTGCGAAAATGTGTACTGCTATAGGGTAGTTGACACAGAGTGGTCAACAAGGCCAAAAGGCATGACCAAAAATCCATAATGACCATGAGTTTTGAATGCTATTTTCAGAATGTCTTCAGTCTTCATTCTAATTTGATGATATCCCGAACGAAGATCTAGCTTGGTTCAAGTAAATTGCTCCATGTAATTCATCGAACAATTCATCAATGACAGGAATGGGAAATTTATCTTTAATAGTGAGCTTGTTGAGCTCCCTATATTTTGAACACATATGCCATGATCCATCCTTCTTGTGCGCCAATACTATTGGATTAGAGAAAGAACTTTGACTTGGTTGAATTATACCGGTCTCTAGCATTTCTGCAACCATATGTTCAATTTCACTCCTTTGGACATAGGGATATCTTTAAGGTCTGATGTTTGTATGAACACTTCTTGAATCAAGTGAATAGCATGATCATGATCACGAATAGGTGGGAGGTCTTTGAGAGTCTCAAATACCTTGGAATGATTGTCTAAGAATTTTTGGAGATCTGGAGAAATAAATGATCTTGATGTTTGAACCTCTAGTGAGCATAATTGTGCAATTATGCCTCGTTGTTCTTTCTCCAAAAGATTTGTTATGCCATTAGAGCTGATTATCTTCCCTGGTTTCCATGCGATACCCCTTAATTCAACTTTCTTTCCTTCCCCAAAAAAAATTCAAGAAAGTTCTTGAAAATTAAGAGCTATCATCCCCAAAGATTGTAGCCATTGGACTCTTAGTACAACATTAACACCACCCATTGGAATCGAAAGCATTGGGCTATTCAATACATATTCCCCCATGGTCAGCTTGATATTATGGCACTTTCTAGAGCAATATATAGTTCCTCCATTTGCAACCATCACTTGACACTCTGGTGCTGGATATAGAAAGAAATTCAATTCCTTGGCTATTCTACAATGAATAAAATTATGGATACTACCCTAATCAATCAACACTATTACCTTTTTCTTCTTGATATATCCTTCTATCTTGAGAGTTTGATGAGTGGTAATTCTTGCCAATGCATTACAAGATATGATTAGATTCATTTCTTCTTTCTTTGGGGTTGGTTCGTGGTGTATATCCTCTCTTTTGGTGTTTCTTGTTCCTTTTCTTCTTCCTCTTCACAATCTATGTAAAATAATTTTTTCTCAGCACATATGACCTTTAGTGTATTTATTATCACAACTGTAACGAAGCCCTTTTGCTCTTTTTTCCTCCAATTGTTGTAGTGTCAACCTTGTAGGTTGTGGAAGGCTAGGAACAACAACACTTCCATCTTTATAGTTGTGAGTGGTAGACTTCCTCGTTGCCATCTTTAATAAAAATCAAGTATGGTTTCCTCGAAGTAGGGAGCAATCAATGAGACCTATTCCAATGAACATGTGTAAACATGTATAATAGTTGTGCTTTCTCTATTTTGTATATTAGTACACATTTGTACTTTATATTTTATCCTTTTGAATGAATTAATCCAAATTGATCACTGATGCACTTTATTGTGGACTTTACAAACTTGACAGTTCTCCCATATTTTTGGACTCCTATATATAGATAATACAAACAAGTCTACATGTGTATATCTTTGACAATTGTCTCTTATACTTGCATACTTGTATCTTTTCTTGTATGTGGATTCTATTTCATTGTTGGTATCGTGGCCATAGCATCCTCTGAGGTAACCACAACTTCTACTTCGGGACATTGATTAGGGCTTTGTATTGTTTGTGAGTTTTTGTTCTTCTATTTTATGCCTATTGACCACTCTGTGTCAACGACCCCATAACATTACACCCTTTTTTTGCAAAAGGGATCTATCATGTTCAAGTGTTCGCATCATTCAAATTTCATCATCAGTCGACAGTTTGTTAAAGATGTAAACCCATTTTGCATGGTTATAATGAAAATGATCTTAATAAGACCATCATGTATGTAACAACCTAGGTAAGCATAGTATTTTGGTGACGATTTCTATCCTAGGAGGTTTTTTGTCTCACTGATTCATCTGTGTTTCTAGACACAAATGATCGGCAAAGTTTTTCCCTCCAACCTCACTCCAAAGCTAGGGTGGATTTTGTCATCAAGATATTAAGTGAGTCCTAGTGTTTTTTATAGTCCTTGTAAAAGTAATTTAGGAATAATCCTAACTAATTGGCTAGATTATTTTATTACAAATTACTTGGTTTTCTAGATCATATTTTGAGTCGCAGGATTGGGTGGATATTTGAGGGTCTATAACGAACAGGTGTTCCCCCTTCATGTATTAAATTGTAATATCTTCATATAAAAAATATTTAGTGCATGGTCCCTTATAATTAAACACCATGGCTAAATATTAGAGGGTTGGAAAAATTATTAATTTACTCATAGATCAATTAATTAAATTTTCTGGCAAAATTAAATTAAATCCTAAGCCAGAAATTTAATTAATTGTGTCCTAGGTAAAATTAAATTCTCCAAAGGTGAAACTTGTGGGTCTTAAAGAAGTTAATTTTTGGAGGTCCCCGGCAAAGGGAATATTGAGGAAATCAAGAAATTTTGGACCCTTGGCGGTTAAGTCAAAGTCAATTTTTTTAGGAAATTAATTCAAAACAATTAATTTTGAGTTAATTAAAAATCAATTAAATGAAAAATTTGATTTTTCCTCAAAAAATAAATAATTTCAACGGTGATAGTTAAAGATTAATTAAATCTTTATGAACGATTGAGATTAATTTGACAGGGATCAAACCAATTAGTCGTTGGAGATTTTATCTATAAATTAGAGGTCGGTGTAAGTGTATTTTTTCATCCGATCTTTGAATTGTGTACTAAGCTCTCAAGCTCTCTTGTATATTTTCTGGAATAAATGCAAAAGTCTTTGGGGTTTCAACTTGCGGTGGTGTTCCTCTTCATGAATCTATGGTAACATTGTTTTAATTTTTGCTTAATATTATGTGAAAACTATCAATCAATAGCTCTCTTAGAATAATCTGAATACAAGTATCTTATTTAGTTTAACATTTTTAATTTTGATTGAATTAGCAGGTATCTCTATTTCCTTAGAATTTTATTGTTATTCTATTTCTCTACTTGGTTTGATGGTTGATCTAGTGTTTGCAGAAGATCTCTCAGGTTTTCATTGAGCGTTTGGGGATAGTCCTTGGTTGGACCAGCGAACTCTCAACACATATTTTTTGAAGAGCCTACCTCATATAAGCTTCAGGATTTATCTAACGATTAATTTTTTCTGCAGGATGTTTTTGGGCTAGTACCTCTCTAAAAAAGACAATTTATCTTTTAAATATTTTGTGGAAAATTTGATAGATCTGACTAGTAAGAGCCTTAGATCTTAAGATATGGGAGCGAAGTTGGACTCATACTCCTCAGATCTTATAGATCTATAACTCTTGTGCATAGATTTATAAATATTTTGTATAGATTTGAAAATTTTATAGCTTTTGTTTAGTTTTTTGTATATATCGAGATCTGGGTTTATTTTTGTTTTCCATTTTGCAGGTGCTGATCTGAAGGTTTTTTAAAGATTTTTTTTCAAGATCTGAGACAGATCTAGGCCCTGGAGGGCAAGATCTTGTCTTAGAAATATTTTGTGTGCAAGAAAGAAATTTAAATCTGGGTTTGTTCATAACATTTGTGGGCAATTTTTTTCAAATTTTTGGGCCTCACCCTCTGCGTTTTTTCCCTCGGCTCGCTGCTTTCTACTCATCCTCTGCAAAATCGCTCCTCTCTATTGCGTTTTTGCCTCTTTTGCTGCGTTTTTCTCCTTACCCACGACCCCTTTTCTCCTCTTCCCTGCAACCCTTCCTCTTTATTCCCAACTCTCAGATCTGCGTCCTTTTCTGCTCTGCGCTCCTCCCTTTTTTCCTTCACAGCTCCCTTTGCCTGCTATATCTCTGCTCGCATTTCCCTCCTTGCTGCCTACAAACCCGTGCTCGAGCTCCTTCCCTCGTTGCCCGTTCTTCCTTTTCTCTCCCGCATACCTCCATTCCCTTTCTGCATGCGTTTTCCTTTCCTTTCGTTGCTGCTTCCTTCCACCCACATCCTCTTCTCCTCGATTATTCATCGCATCCCTCTTCCATCGACCTGCAACCCTGCAATAAAAAACACGAGCTCTCTCATCCTCCATCCTTCTTTGCGTCCCTCTCATCCCTCTTTGCTGCGTTCCCTTTCCTCTCTCGCTACTTGCGAACCTCTATTCTGCTACCTGCAAAACGCTCCCTTGATCCCTTTCGATTTCCTTTTCATATTTAGTTTTTATCTGTTCCTTAGGGTTTAGTTTTAAAACAAAAGAAATCATTTTTTTTCTTTTAATCGTTTTTCATTTTATTTCATTTTAAATTTTAAATTTTTCACTGTGGCTTTGATTTTTGAAAGTTTTGAATTTTTTTATTTTTTTAGTGTGTAGTGTGGCTTTGATTTTTTAAGGTTTTAAAACTTCGAATTAAAATTTTTATGTGGCCTTTGGCCCATTAAAAATTAAACCAAATATTTTTTATTTTTTTTTTTTTGTTAAAGCAAGAGATGGTCCTTCTATTTCAATAAGATAAAAATATTTTACATAGTGTACAACCGTTCATCAGGTACTGTGGACCCGGAAAAAAGGGAACTTGCTGCCTAAGGCATGTTCCCCCAACCCCACAAAAGTAATTACTTAACCCTTTAGAAAACAAAATTCCCTCCAATACCCTTACCCGCATTCATCGGACTTGCCTCTCAAATCGTGCCCCTCCAATCTAATTGCTCAAATCGATGGCTGGGGAGGATATCGCCCCGAGAAGTCGCTCACTGCATAACGTCCCGGTCCCATCAAAGCTGCACGATCATTTCTGATCGTTGATCTGCTCATCGAAATCCAACGGGCTAGATTAATATCGCACGGTCCAATTACGCCGAACTTTAGTGTGCGATGAGGGCGGTTTACAGAACTGGCCCTCGGCCACGTGTCGGAAGCTGTATGGAATCGCTTCCAAATCGCCAAAACCGCTTTCTGCTTGAAAGTGGTGCGATCAACCAAAAACCTCTCAGGGAGCGGTTTTGTGGTAAAATGGCTGCTGGAAAATCAAGAACCCTGTACTTCTCCTTCTTGTCATTACCACTGACCCCGAAACCGAAGTTTGTGCTGATCTTTCCCTTTTGGGTACCACCCGCTAAACTGTAAAAACCATCCAACCTACCCCAGTGATTTCTGAAGTTGAAATTACCCGTGCTGCTACAACCGATAATGGTCGACCTCCCACCTGAGACCTGTTTGTCAAGAATTAGTGAATCAATCAGAGATTTGATCATTGAGACCTACCTTCTTAGCTTTATTCCAATACACTTTTTTGTCCTCTTCCACTTGGTTGTGACAAAGAACTTTAAGGTTGCCCTGAGGCATTACTCGCCATCCTGTCGAAACTTTGCGGTCCTTACAGTTTACACCTTGGTTGGCCAAAATGTCCGCCAGCTTGTTAGCCTTTCTATGCACATGGTTGAACCTTACTGAGGTTAGACCCTGAAGGTGACCCTGAATTCTTTGGAATACCCGGATTAACTTCCAGTGTTTTGAGACTTTCTCCGGCCCTGTTCCACAACTAATTCTTTTGACCGAGTTGATAACTAACTCAGAGTCAGCTTCTATAATCACATTTCGGCAGTTCTCCTGCTTCATAAAATCTAGGCATTGCTCCAGAGCCATTAGCTCTGCCAAGTTGTTGGTGGCTCTTCCTAAATGACAATGGAAGAGGAAGAGGATATTTCCAACTGCATCCCGAAGAACCCCACCAAAGCCCGCAGTTCCCGGGTTGCCTTTTGAAGCTCCATATATGTTATATTTGACAAAACCTTTCGGGGGAGGATGCCAGAACTCCTCAGTTTTCATTTTGATTGTTTTTCTATCCAGGCCTTGTGGAATGATCCCCTGCAGATCTAACTGCCTGAGAGTTCTCAATTCAGCCTCTGTAGGAGGATTTTTGGGGAAATTCTTTACTATAATGCCGACCGTCTCCTTAAGTTGTTTTAAGATCTGTTCAAACAGGCAAAGAGCGTGGTTCTTTTCATTTTTGAAGATTCTTTTGTTCCTTTCTTTCCAGACATTCCAAATAATGAAGCTTGGCATGAGAGCCCAAGCAGAGTTAAGAATTTCATTATCCGAAAAATTTCTTCTCCATCTGCTCAGGGTGTTAGTGATACTATCTTTGTCCCTGTCGGTCTGTTGAAAAATGATGGCCAATGAATCCCATAACCTGGAAGTGAACATACAACTATTGAGAAGATGTTCCATTGTTTCCTCTTGGGATTCACAGAGCTGGCATCTGGAGGGCCCAAGCATACCCCTTTTCCTAATATTGTCCCAAGTCAAGATTTTCTTGTGATGAACCAGCCACATGAAGAGTTTGATCTTCATCCAACCTTGGTGTTTCCATAGGTTTTGCCAGATCCTATTCGGAGCTTGGGAATCCAGTTCAAGGAGAATGCCTTTTGCTTCCTTAATATTAAAGGTGCCTTCTTTGTTGTTACCCCATCTTAGTTGATCCTGCCCCTCCGATATCAAAATCATCCTTTGTTCCAATATTCTCATAAGAGCCTCTGCTTTTGTTTTCAGCGGTCTATCATTCCTGCAATCTATATTTTTCCATGTCCTCCATTTTCCTGTATTGAGAGTATAATCCCAAAAATCTTTTACCCTTGTCAAACCTTGGGTATCTGTTTCATGCTTAAGGCCCAAAAAGTCCTCTTTTAACAATATTGGTTCTTGTTGCCATTTATCCTCCCAGAAAAGTGCTAGATCTCCCTCTCTGATTTCCCAAAAACTGTTTTTTTTGAACTAAACCTCTATTCTCCCAGGCCTTGTTCTAGATGGATGAACCCTTTATATTTCCAGACATCCTTATGAGATCAGTAGAATGCCAAGAGCTGGCATATTTTTCTTTCCAGATGCTTGACCATTGAGCCGTTGGATCTTTAACCCAATGCCACCAGAGCTTGCCCCCTAAAACATTGCTGAGAATCTCCTGATCATCCAAGCCTAGGCCTCCATGGTTCTTAGGTTTACAGATCTTTTCCCATGAGACCAAGGCCCATTTCTTCCTTGTCTCCTCCTTGCCCCAGAGAAAGTCTCTTTGGATGTTTCTGAATTGCTGCAAGACTCCTTTTGGAGCGGGGAGTGCTGATAGCATGAATATTGGGATTGATTGAAGCACCGCCTTTGTCAACACTAGTCTGCCAGCTAGATTTAAAGATCTGATGGTCCATTTTTTGACTTTGTCCTGCATTTTATTGATCAATGGTTCCCAAATGCTCTTGTGCAAAGGCTTCATAGTTAGGGGAACTCCTAGATACTTTGAAGGGAGGGAATCCCTTTGAAAGCCTAGAATTCTAGAGATATTTCTCTGAATAGCAATGTTGGTATTAAAGAAAAATATTTTAGATTTAGAAAGATTAACTTCCATACCTGTAGCCATGGCAAAGTCATTCAGAATTTGTTTATACGCTAGAGCCTCTTTGACTGTGGGTATTCCCTGTAACATGGTATCATCTACAAATTGTTGATGAGTTAGCCCCTGTCCATTCTCTGATAGTTGAAGGCCCTGAATTTTGCCCGTTACTCTAGCATGCTTGATGGACCGACCAAGTCCTTCCATCATGAGGATGAAGAGAAAGGGAGAGAGCGGGTCTCCCTACCTGAGACCTCTTGAAGGAAGAAAAATCTCAGAGGGAGAGCCATTAACCAGTATTGAAAAGCTTGAAGAAGTTACCAGGGCCATAACCCATCTAACCCAATTATGATCAAAACCAAACGCCATTAGCACTTTCCTGATATAGGTCCAGTTCACTTTGTCATAAGCTTTGGCTATGTCCAGTTGCAAGATCATTCCGGCTTTCCTCTTGCTAGTTAGCGAGTGAACCACCTCATGAGCTTGAATGATGTTATCCAGTATTTGTCTGCCTTCTACATACCCGGATTGTTCCCCCGAAACCAGAGTAGGAAGTAGAGGTTTGAGTCTGTTGGCAACTACCTTGGATATTATCTTATATACCATGTTGCACAGAGCTATGGGTCTATACCTTTCTAGTGTCTGGGCATTGTCCTGTTTTGGGATCAAGTAGATGAATGAGGTATTGAGCACTTTCAAAATAGTTTTGTTCACCCTGGAATCCTCCACCACATTCAAAATATCCTCTTTAACAATATTCCAGCAAGCTTTAAAGAAATCCACATTGAATCCATCTGGGCTTGGTGCTTTGCCATTCTGCATATCTTTGATGACCTCATTGACCTCCTCTTTAGTCACTGGTCTGTTAAGATTGTAATTGTCCTCTCTAGACACCAGCTTAGGTATATGTCTAGTTAAGTCCCTGATGAAATGTTCTCTTTCTGGATTGTTTTCCTGAGCTATGCCTCGGAAGTGCTGCACTAACACCGCTTCTATATCCTCATGGGATTGTTGAAGCTGCCCATTCTCGTCTTTGATCGAAGAGATTCTATTGTGAGCTCTGTTCGCCATGGTGGATCTGTGAAAAAATCTAGTATTACGCTCTCCTTCTTTAAGCCATTGGACTCTAGATTTTTGTCTCCAAAAAATTTCCTCTTGTTTACACAAGTTTTCCCATTCTTGATGATGTTTCTCAACTTGCTCATTCTTTTCTTTATCAAACCCTTCCTTGATCATGGCTTGGTTGAGTTCCTGCATTTTATTTTCCACAGATTTCTTTCCAACAAAAATATTGCCAAACTCCTTTTTGTTCCAATCCTTGAGCCTCAGCTTTATGTGCTTTAGTCTTTTATGTAGAAGGAACATTCTAGTTCCCTGAATCTGCAAATCTTCTGCCCACCATTTTTCAATATTGTTGATGAATTTTGGGTGTGAAAGCCATATATTCTCAAATCTGAAAGGTCTATTCCGGGGGGTACCTATGCCCTGGATCTCCATTTGAACAAGCCAGTGATCTGAGCCTCCAAAGGGAAGAACTTTCGCTATTATTTCCTTATCTATGAGCATAAGGTCCTCAGAGATAATGAATCTATCCAACTTGGAGGCTACATGAGACTCTCCTCCTCTTTTATTATTCCATGTAAAGAGGCCATTGTTTGCTTCAATGTCAACTAGTTTCATATTATCTGTAAATATTTGAAATTCTAAAGATTCTTTACCTAGAGCTTTGGTTCCCCCTTTTTTTTCCGAAAGTGATTTTATCATATTGAAGTCCCCTCCCATGATCCAGGGTATTCCTGCATGTCTGTCCCTGAGATCCGCTAGGGAATCTATGAACCTGAGTTTATCATCTATCCTTTGTGGGCCATAAACATTCGTGACTAGATAGGTACCCCTATCTCCTACAGGCTGAATTATCACTGATAAATAATTCCTAGATGCTTCAGCATCTATTATGTCAATTCTTTGGGGATTCCAAAGAGTGAGAATGCCCCCAGCTGTATTCTCTGCTTTAACTTCTAGAAACTCGAACTTACTAAGCCATTTGCCATGTATTTGTCTTAACTTTTGAATGGAACATTTAGTTTCCTGGATGAAAATTATATCCGGAGCTGCATGTTTCATTCTATTGCTAAGCATTCTCTGTTTTCTTTTACTGCCTAGACCTCTAATATTCCAGGATATTAACTTCATAATTAAAGTTTTGTAGGGGAGTAGCTGGCAAGATCTTTCATCTTACCTGAATCTAACATCAGCTTCCCACATTCCATCAATAGCTCATTTTGCTTTTTTCTGCCTCTTTTCTTTCCTGGGTTTCTAGGTGCTAATCCCGGAGTAGTTTTTATCGTTTTCACCCCTTCGTTACTCTGCCTGTCAGTGTTTTTTTCCTTCTCCGAACCCTTCGCCTGAGTTTTCCATACATACAATTGCTGTATTCTATTGAGCTCTTCTTGAGGTAACGAATCAACCCCACCAGTTGTTCCCTGAATCAAGAACCCTTCCAGATCTAGGTGTTCTCTTTCAAGAATCTCCTGTAGCTCACCATTCTCCAGTTCCATCTCACTCTGGGTCATTTCCTGGTCCATCTCCGGTTCTGTATCACTCATCACGATCCATTTCTATTTGTCGTTTTCCTGAGTTTGTCCACGAGTTTCTTCTTTCTCCTTCTCCTCCATATTTTCTTCCATTGCTTGATCTTCTGCTGTTCTTTCCTCGTCCTCTTCCAGAACTTGGAACTGGTTCTGACTAACTTGTTTTCCCTCATTTTGGTGTTGCTTTTGCCCTTTTTTGCTGCCTTTTCCCCTATGTACCACTTTGTGAAAGCTCTCAGGGTCTTTCATTGTATTAGTTTTACTTTTATTCTCTGCTTTACTGAGAGGGCAATCTTTGAGTGGGTGCCCGTGTTCATGGCATCTACGACATCTGAATGGGATATGCTCGTAATCCACTGTTTGCACCCATTCTTCATCAAAGACTTCCAATATTACCTCATCTGGGAGAGCTCTGGATAGATCCATCTCCACACATATTCTTGCAAAGGAAGTGTATTTTCCCCTTCTGGTAGCTTCAGAAGCTTTGACAAACCGGCCTAACTTATTGCCTATTGCAGCTAACGATTCAGGTTGCCAGTAATCAAGAGGAAGAGAATAGAGTCTTACCCAGACTGGGACTAAGGTAAAAGTCTCACGCTCCGGGACAAAATTCATCATCTAAGGCCTCATATAGAGCCCTGCTGCTGCGTAAAAGTAGGGCCCTCCTTCAAACACTCTGTCTTTATCCTCAATGTTTGTGAACACCACCGTGAAGAAACCCTTTGACCCAAGATGTAAACCAATGCTCCCTTTAGGTTTCTAGTGGTATTTGATCCATGTTTGTAAATCCTTTTCAGTGGGCCATAATCCCATGAATTTGCAGATGATTGCATAGGTCCGCATGTGATCCCTGTGCACCTGCAGCGCAGGATCATTTAAAACTACTCTGGGTATGATTTCAGCTTTGGGTTTACAAGGTCTCTTTTGTTTTTCTCTTTTGTTCCTGTTTTTTATCCTCTTCCTCCTTGTCTTTTGTGCTGATATTCTCCTTCATTTTGGCGCCATCTGTTTCCTCTTCCAAATTTCTTCTTCCTTCCTCTACCGTTCCTCTGACTTTTTCTGGGAGCTTCTTGCCCTTATTAGCCATGGCCTCCTTATAGGAGGGAGTGGAGCTCCCTCCTTTGCTTCCTTCCATGGACGAAAACCCCTGCAGCAATCGGAAACCCTAGTTGTTCGTTCGACGTTCGCTCGATCAAAGTCTCCTCAATCATACTTATTATGACAGACCTTTCCCAAAGATAATTTTTTCCTTTGATCCATATACATTAAGTTTCCCCATTTCAAAGCATTTTTTGATTTTCACACATTAAAATTTTACTCATTAAATTTTTCACATTTAAATTTGCCAAAGGAACAATATAATTTTTTTTGGTAATCTAAAGTTCATTTTTTGGGTTTTTTGTGATAAGGGTTTGGGATTTTTTAAAGCAAAATTTTTGAGGGGCAAAATTAAATTTCTTCTATATTCACTGTTTAGGGCACATTTTTTTAATTATTTCTAAAGTTTGATTATAGAAAAACAATATTATATATATATATATATATATATATATATATTATTTATTTATTTATTTTTTATTTTTGGATTGGAGCACTTGAGAAAATGATTTTGAAATCCGAAATTGTTTGAAGTGTTTAGCATTTGAGTTTCATGGTCCTTCATGGTAATTAATTTTCGGAATTTAAGTGCTTAGGTTTTATAATCATTGACATTGGGGTTTCTTGCTTGACATCTACTGAGATTGCTCGTCGTTTAATTAACTCTAAGCATGGTTTTAATTACTTGAATTATTGGATATTTATTGCATATTTCTTTGAGAAATTTTCAAGTAATCGTTAAGTATTCTTCCATGGAATTGTGGTAAATTGCATATCCTTTGTTTCCTAAATTGAGTATCTTTGAGCATCTATATAATTGGCATTGATATTAAATTGTGAAGAAGCTTTTGTTATCTTTGAGCTATAATTGCATTGGAAAGAATCTAAATAGATTGAAGTGATAAGCTTGTGATTTAATTGGGCATTATATTGTGATATTTTTAGCATATTGCTGAGAAGTTTATCTTTCACATGTGTCCGGGTAGGCTGAGGGATTATCGATTTTGTAGTTGGCCAAATGATCTACCACTACATTCGCCTTTCTTCTCACTGCATGAAGAATTATCCCGCCCAGGCATGATAGGTGATCCGTGATGAGTTCTGTAACCTTGGCAAGCCTCCAATGCTTCATGACCTTACTTGGTTTGGCTCCTATATACATTCTTCTTGCTGCCGTGATCGCCAGTTGAGAATCCCCTTCCACCATGGTGGCTCCAGCTTTCAGTTGCCTGAGAATTCTCAATCCTTGCTCTAGCGCTGCAAATTCCATTTCGTTATTAGTCCCTTCACCCAACGATTGACTATATATATGTTGAATTTCTCCTTTGCTCCGCTAATGCCTGCAGGCCCCGGATTTCCCCTAGAGGCCCCGTCAAAGTTGAGTTTGAGGAAGCCTGTAGGTGGAGGAATCCAGGTATTCACGTTGGTACTTTGTTGTTGTCGATGATTTGATGAAAACATGATGGTTCCCATATCAATATCAAATGCTTTCAGAATCTGTAAGTCCGAGATTGAGATGTTCTTGTCCTGTTCTACTTTCCCTTTGGAGAGAACTATTTGTTTAATGTTTTGCAGAATTGTATCTTTTGTAAAGTTTATGCTTCTGGTTTCATTTTGGAATACTCGCCTGTTTCTTTCTTTCCAAACCGTCCATGCTATAAACCCTGGGATAAGTTTCCAAATTGAATTAACCATTTGGGTATTGGAGAAATTACCTCTCCAATTCTCTATGGTTTCCTGAATTGAATTCCTTACCCTATCCACTCTCTTAAGAATGGTTTCCATCCCCGATTAGGATGAAAGATCCCATTGAAGCAGCTACCCCCATGCATATTGTATGTACATCTGGTACTATTGCTTGCATCATATTGAAAAGACCTACCCCTGGTATTACTGATCCATCGGGACAGTTGATAAATGAGAAAATATCTTTATTTGAATCTTCAGTTCCAGAGGTTGTCTGCCCATTCACGAGTATTGAGGAGGTGATTCATGGTTTTCTCCTCAATTCCACACATGGGGCAACGAGATGGTCCTATGAACCCTTTTTTCCTAAGGTTCTCCCATGTAAGCATTCTTTGGTGCATTAGGAGCCAGAGGAAAGTTTTAATCTTCAGCCATAGTTGAGCGTCCCACACTTTGTTGTGCCAATTGACTTTTTCTTCATGCTCAGTACCTTCTATATAGATTCTTGCTTCTTTGAGTGTGAAGTTGCCCCCCTCAAGCTTACCCCAGCGTAATTGGTCAGTCTCCCATGCTCTCCTTATCCTTCTTTTGGCCAGCTCTGTTCTCAGCTCCCTTAAACTGTTGTTTTCTTCTTCCAAAGGTTCTGTCTCACTGAATATCCACATTCTCCATGCTTGGTCATTTTCATTAAGTTTCCAGTAATGGTTCACTGTTGTTCTCCCTAGCTCCTGGTTTCTTCTTTGGATATCTAAGAATTCAGGGCTTTCCAGCTTAGGGAGTTGTTGCCACGCATCTTCCCAGAAAAGGGCAGTCTTTCCATCTCGAATTTCCCAAAAACTCTGCTCCTGAATTATATGCCGGTTAGTTCTCGCCAGGTTCCAAATTGGAGAGCCCTCTGTAGTTTCTTGCATTCAGATTAAATTCTGCAGTGTGTGATTGTGAGCATACTTCTCTTTCCAATGTTTGGCCCATGGTAAGTTGGGTTCCTTCAGCCACCTCCACCATAATTTTGCTCCACAGGCACGGTTAACTGTGAATGGGTCCTGCAGATTCAGCCCTCCCAGATGTTTGGGTTTGCAAAGCTTATCCCATGCCATTAGAGACCATTTCTGTTTCCCTGAATTACCCGACCAGAGAAAAGCCCTTTGGATGACCCTCATCTTCTGAAGAACCCCTTTAGGTGCCGGGAGAATGGAAAGCATGTAATGCGGAATGGCTTGGAGGACAACTTTGGTGAGGACAAGGCGACCTGCCAAGTTAAGGGTTCTGTGTGTCCAATGATGACATCTTTTTTCTAGGGCTAAAATTTTTTCCTAGTGCAATTTCTGCCAGGGTTTGTTAGTCAGCGGTATGTCGAGGTATCTTGAGGGGAGGTTGCATCTTTTGAAACCTAGGATGGTCGAGAGATTTTTTTGTACAGCTTGGTGCGTATTGAAAAAGAAAATAGAGGATTTGGTTAGATTGAGCTCCATACCTGAGGCTTTGCTGAAGTGATTGAGAATACTTCTGTATCCCATAGCTTCTTTGATCAAGGGCGTGCCATGCAGCATTGTGTCATCTACAAACTGTTGATGTGTTGTTGCAGGGCTAGTGGGCAAGGGTTGGAGTCCTTCAATGATTCCTTCCTCTTTTGCTCTTCTAATTAGTCTGCTTAAACCTTCCATTAAAATCACAAAAAGGAAGGAGGATAAGGGATCCCCTTGCCTCAAACCTCGCGAAGGAGTGAACTGGGCTATTGGGGCTCCATTAACCAATATTGAAAATCTTGTGGATTTGACCAAGGCTAGGATCCAGATTATCCATTGTTTAGCAAAACCGAAGGCTTCTAAAATAGCTTTTAAATAGTGCCAGTTTACCTTATCATAAGCCTTTGATAGGTCTAACTGCATCATCATACCTGCTTTCTTCTGCGTTTGAAGAGTGTGAATCATCTCTTGTGCTAGTAAGATATTGTCCAAAATCTGTCTCCCCTCTACATAGCCTGATTGCTCTTCCGAAATAATACCTGGAAGAATTGGTTTCATTCGATTGGCAATGACTTTAGAAATAATCTTGTACAGGACATTGCATAGCGCAATTGGACGAAACTTCGACAGAGTGTTAGCTTCCTCCTCCTTTGGAATAAGGGCAAGGAATGTAGAGTTGAGGGATTTGAGGATTGAAGAGGAGCGCCGGGAGTCCTCCACTACTTCCCATACCTCTATCTTGACTATCTCCCAACAAGCTTTGTAAAAGTCGATGGTAAATCCATCTGGCCTAGGTGCTTTACCATTTGGCATATCTTTTACGGCCTCTTCCACCTCTTCCAAGGTGATTTCTCGATTTAAAGCTATGTTTTTCTCCTCCGTGATGAGCTTGGGGATGGAAGTTAGAAGTTCCTCAATGGCCTCCTCTCTTTCGATCTCCGGTTCCTGAGTAATCTGGTTGAAGTGGGTTATAAGAAGGCTTGAGATTTCCTGATGAGTCTGTACAGAGGTTCCTTGATCATCTTTAAGGCTTAGAATTTTGTTAGCCCCTCTGTGGTCAATGGCAGATCTATGAAAAAATTTTGTGTTTTGTTCGCCTTCCTTAAGCCATTGAATTCGGGACTTTTGCTTCCAAAGCGTTTCCTCCTGTTGGCATCGTAACTGCCAGTCCTGCATTAGCTTTTGTTCTCTGTTCATAGTCTCTTGGTCTATGTTACCTTGGATCCATCCCTCGTGAATTTGTTCCATTTGCTCCTCCAGTTTCTTTTTTTCCTTAAATATATTGCCAAAGACTTCATGATTCTAGACTTTGATTCTGGCTTTGATGTGTTTAAGCTTAGCCTGTAGAAGATACATTTTGGTTCCCCTTATGCCTAACGGTTCTTTCCACCATTGCTCAATTTTCTGAATGAACTCGGGATGTGTGAGCCAAAATTTTTCAAATCTGAAAGGTTTATTTCTGGGTGTGCCTTGGATTGCTGCAGTCATTGTTATGGGCCAATGGTCTGACCCTCCACTGGGAAGAATGTCCGATTCTACAGTGATCCCTTCCAGGAGAATAGATTCTGTTACTAAAAATCTGTCCAGACGAGAGGCTATTTGCCTTTCACCCCCCCTTTTGTTGTTCCACGTGAAAGCACCGCTCTTGGGGAAGACATCTACCAGTTTGGCCGATCTAATGAAGTCTATGAAAGCTTCAGAGTCCCTGTTGAGCATTCTAATACCTCCTCTCTTTTCCGTGAGCGAAGTGATCATATTGAAATCACCTCCAAAGATCGCTTTTGCTTGAGGATATCTTAGCTTTAAGTTGGATAGAGTTCTTAGTAATAGTAGTTTGGCCTCTAGTTTCTGAGGGCCATAAACATTGGTGCATAGATATGTTTTCGAATTCCCTACTATTTGGACTTCTATTGATATGTAAGATTTGGCAGCTTCAGAGGAAATGAGCTGGATGACCTATGGATTCCACATAATGGCCATGCCTCCCTCCCATCCATTGCTTGTAGTTTCTAAATATTCCATACTTTTACCCAGTTTTTTGTTGATATTGACCATAGTGTTGCTTGAACATTTAGTTTCTTGCACAAACACTATGTTTGGTTGTTCATTTTGGACCTTCTTTTTTAACAAACGCTGTTTTTTTTGGCTATTTAGCCCTCTAGCATTCCATGAAAGAACTTTCATTTTAAACAAAGTCTAGGAGGTTAGTGAGAACGCCTCAAGGGCTTTCATCTTACCTGAATTTAAGAGCATCTGTCCCAGTTCTTGTAATGCCTCATTGTTAGTCCTTCTTCCTCTTTTTTTCGGTGCTTGGAGTTGTTGGAGGTTTGATGCAGTCCCTGCATTCGTACCCCTAGCCCTTTTGCTGTTCCCAAGAACTTTCTCTGCAACTCCAGCTCTGCCTGTTGCCTTGCTATGAATATGTCATTGATTCTGTTTACCTCCTCTTCCGATATGTGTTCCATTCCTTTCTTTTTCCAGTCTTCTACCATATTTGGTAGATCCATACCTTCTTGCTCTAGCATGTCGCTTAATTCCATATCTTCGAGCCCAATTTCGTTGGTAAACATCTCTGAATCTTCTTCTGCCCCCTTCGTTGTTCCTTGAACCTGAGGGGTAATATTTGAAGGTTTTGCCACCGGTTCTTTCATTTCTGGTGTTGTCGTGGGTCTGCTTATTTTCATTGCTTCTTGCTCTTTATTGTTGTCCTCTGACTCCGTTTCTGTTTCTAACACCTCAAATGCATTGCTTGTATTTCCATGTGAAGTGCTTGCTTTAGTCTGTCGTTTTTTATTTGCTCTCTGTTTGGCATTCAGTCGTGTAAAGGCTTCTTTGTTCTTATCTCCTTTGTTTTCCTTGTTTTCCCCTGCCATTTTGTTCATTGGGCATTCTCTGATCAAATGTCCATGCTCATGACATTTTCTGCAACGGAACGGGATTTGCTCATAGTCTATGGCTTGGAAATATACTTCGTCTCTGTATTCCAACCATAGGCCCTCATGTAATGCTCCCGAAACGTCCATCTCTACACAGATTCTAGCGCAAGAGGTATATCTTTTTTGTAACGTCGCTTCTGAGGCCTTGATGAAGGTTCCTAACTTGTTGCCTATTTGTTCCAGTGCTGCATGTCCCCAATAGTCAATCGGAAGAGAGAAAAGGCGAATCCATACTGGTACCTGTTTGAAGGTTTCCTTTTCCGGTACGAAGTTGGGTTTCCATGGCCTCATGTAAAGACCTGCTGAGGCAAAGAAATACGGCCCTCCATCAAATATTTGATCCTTGTCTTCCAGATTGGAGAAAACTACTGTAAAGAAACCCTTGGCTCCTAAGTGTAGCCTTACATCTCCTTTGGGTTTCCATTGTTGCTTTATCCACATGCACAGTGCTCACTCTGTTGGCTAGAACCCCATGAACCTGCAGATCACTGCATGTTCAACCATGTGGTCACGGTACGCTTGAAGTTTCGGGTCAGAAATTATTACCCTTAGGGTTTTTGTGGCTTTGGGCTTGCACGGACCCTGGATTTTTTTCCCAGTGGTTGCTGACGTTGTTCCTTCCTGTTCCTCCTTGTCTTGTTTTAGATCCTCCTCCTCTACCGTTGCTTGTTCCTTCTCCGGCTTGTTTCCTTGTGAAATCTGTGCTTGGGAAGGATTCGTGTTGTCTCTGTCTTCTGTGCTTTTGCTTTCAACGTTTTCTTTCTGTTTCTTGGTATTTTTACCCTCATTATTTCTCTTCCCCTTGCTGGTTAGATTCTCTTGACCTGACTTCTCATACCCTAATATCTGCACCCCGTCCTGTGCTGTCTTCTCCTTGTTCATAATTATCTATTTGTATGATGGGGTCCCAATGGACCCCGCGTTTTCCATCTGTCGAGTCAGAGTTTGCCCCCTTCTGTGAAGCTCTGCCGCTCTGGCTCTGTTCTCCTCCAGAGTAAGTACTTAGGCTGCAGTTGAAGCCGTTACCTTCAAACCCTAGTTCAGAGAGCTTCGATCGCCTGCTCTGAGTCGCCTTGTAGCTTTTCTACATATTATACAGTTTAAAAACTATATGTTATATAATTAAATTAATTAATTTAATTTAATTAAAAAAACTATATGTTATATAATTAAATTAAATTAATTTAATTATTAAAAAAAACAAATTAAAAGCTGGCGGACAAATATACACCCCCACAAACCTGTTCAATGTTGTCGATGTCAATGGTCGATTTCAACAAAAAATTGATTGATTTGGAGAATAGGATTACTAGCCACTCCGATGATTTCAACAAAAAATTAGTTGATCTCGAGAGTAAGGTTATCGGGCATTTCGAAGATATCAAGAAGCTTCAGGATACGACAAATCGGATAGAACTACAGCTCGGGCAGAACCATATCCAATCCGAATTGAATCATAATCAAACAATAGCGTTGCTGAACACCTTGTGTGGAAGGTCAAAGGTTACACCCGAACAACTACTCCAAGATGATGGAGGTAATCAACTGCACAATTCATCAGATCCTCATGAAAAAGCGGAATCTCCAAAAAAATCATCCACGCACTATGAAGGAAATAATAACGCGACTTTTTCAAATAAGCAATGCTGGGATACATTCACCAATCAACACCCTCTTTTCGCTCCACCATTAGCAACGTCTCACCGAAAGGCAAAAATCGAGTTGCCCAAATTCAATGGGAACAAAAAATGTAGCGTTGCGTGGTTGAATAAAGCAGAAGAATACTTCGAGATTTACGATATCGACAATGATGACGAAAAGATTAGGCACGCTTCCATGAAAATGGAAGGAGAAGCATATAATTGGTATATGTGGTGGAAGAAGATGACAATCGCCATCAGTTGGAGAAAATTTAATTATGCATTATTTAAAAGATTCCAAGGTGTAAAGGGAGAAGAGTTCTTTTCAACACTCATCAGATTATGACAAAAAGGAAGTGTGGATGAGTACACTCAAGAATGGGAGACCTTAGCGACACGAGTACCTGGTTATTAGAATCTCGTCTAATTCAATCATACATCTCCGGACTTAAAACTCATCTACAAGTAGAACTTGAGCTTCATGACATTACGTCAATAGAAGTCGCAAGATGAAAAGCAAAAATTGCTGAGAAGAAATTTGAACAGATACTGTGGTCAAAATTGGAAAAAGTATATTCGAGACGAAGAATGCCCAAGTCTATGGATACGAATAATACAAGATATGTTCCACCACATTGTCGTGAAGGCGAAATTTCTAACGTGGAAATACTAAGGATAAAAGAAGGCAAATGCAAACGCTGTGGCGAGAAGTGGGACCCTAAACATAGGTGTGCTAAAGGAAAAGAATCAAAGAACCTATATAACTATGAAGCAACTAATGATTCAAACAGTGATGATTCCGACATAGAAGAAACATAAGATGCCCCAGAATTAGATGACGGAAGTGTTCCGCAAGTGTCACTAACAACTATGACAGGTATATCACAACCTCAGACTCTAAAATTTAAAGGACATATAAAGAAGAACAACGTAGTGGTTCTCATAGACTCTAGTAGCACCCACAATTTTTTAAATGCAGCTGTGGCAAAGAGACTCAACATTTTCTCATTTCCCTTACCAAACATGAAGGTGATGGTAGCTGACGGTAAGAAGATTGAGAAGGTAGGCAAATGCCATAAGGTTAAATTGTAGATACAAGACTTTAATTTAGAATCCCCATTCTTCACTATACCATTAGGAGGAGTAGATGTGGTCTTAGGGATCCAATGGCTAGGAACTCTAGGCACTTATGCTGCCAACCATCAAGTACAGTTCATAAGATTTAACTGGGAAGGGCAGAGGTACAAGTTATACAGATTCCAAGCATGAGAGAATCAATTCACATCGTCATCTCAAATGATGAAGATGATTCGAAAAGGAGCACCAGCGTATGTTGTACAATGTCATCGATTAGAAATGTTATTTGCAAACATGATCAACGAAGAGTCACCAGAGGTACAAGATCTAATTCAGAAGCATGAAAAGTTATTTCAAGACCTGCCTATGAAAATGCCCCCTAACAGGGAAATTGAACATACAATAGAAGTCAAAGTAGATCAGACCCCGTCAACATCAAGCCGTATCGATATCCACATCACCAAAAGACGAAAATTGAGAGATTAATCCAAGACCTTTTAAAGTGTGGGATCATCTTGAAAAGTAAAAGTCCGTATGCTGCCCTAGTGGTATTGGTAAGGAAGAAGGATGGTTCATTCAGGCTATGCATTGACTATAGAGGATTAAACGAAATAACAATTAAAAACAAATTCCCAATCCCCTTTATCGACAAAATGTTGGATGAACTACATGGCGCAAAATACTTCTCAAGATTGGACTTAAGGTTAGGCTATTACCAAATCAAAATTAGGTTGGAAGATATACCAAAAACTGCATTCCGAACACACGAAGGTCACTATGAATTTAAAGTAATGCCATTTGGGTTAACCAATGCATCAACAACGTTTCAAGCCACTATGAACAAATTATTTCGTCCATATCTTAGGAAGTTTGTATTAGTATTCTTTGATGATATTTTAGTTTATAGTAAAACTTGGAAGGAGCACCTACAACATCTGGATAAAGTTCTTACACAACTGAAAGAGCATCAGTTCTACGCAAAAAAATCCAAATGCACCTTTGGAAAGGAAGAAGTAGAATACCTTGGACACATTATATCCCATGAAGGCGTAAAAGTGGACCCTAATAAAATCAAAGCTATAAAGGAATGTACCAAACCGATTAGCATATCCAAGCTAAGAGGGTTCTTAGGATTCACTGGATATTATCGAAGATTTATTAAAAACTATGCACATATAACTGCACCTTTGATACCAGATGGAGCACACGAACTTAATAATTGAAAGCCATAATAAATACATTATTAATAATTGAATAGATGATGATTACATTTTGTGGGAGGCCCTGGCTATATACTACCTTGGGTGCCTCTTGGTGAATGGATCATGCCCTTTGCCTAATAAATTATAAACTAACTAATTTTTTATATAACACACAATGGGGCTTTGTTAAGCGATTCAAGGTGTCAAAGATGTTTTTTCATGGGTAAGTATAATCTCAAATCAGGAAATACAAGCTGCTGTTCTGCACTAATTAAATCAGAAAGTTGCATGTACAATGTTAGGATAGCTAGCTAAAAAGCCTAAATTATGATTGTAAATGATAAAATTGATGAGAAAAGTCACAAATAGGAGATAATCTCCTTCTGTTTCATTAATGAAAGTTGCAGATCAGAAAGGTAAAATACCCCAAAGTCGAATAATACACATAAAAAAGTGAATCTATGATGATGCAAGTTAAACAATTTGAAATTTTGCTAGGGTTTCCATTTTATTTCTGCAGCAAAAAACCACAGATCAATTGGGTAAATTTTCCTAAAATGCTTGGAAAACACTATAGAAATCAAATCTAAGATTATGTATGATATGTCAAATAAGTAAAATTTGAAAATTCACTTTAGTGTCTCTCAACCAAAGTTCCAGAACAGTGAGTTAACTTAGCCAAAAAGTGAGGAGAACACTTACAATCAACTTTTACGGTTGATGTTGAGTACCCTTCTTAGCAGTGTTGCACTAATCGCGATTAAATGGGAAAATTGCGATTTTTTCAAATCGGCGATATTATCGGCCGATTAAATCGCAAATATTTTTTTTTCGGCGATTTTTATGAAAAAATAAAAAAATCGCGGAAAAAAATTTAAAAAATAAAATAAAAATAAATAAATAAATTTATGAGGAGGAGGAGGTGACCCAAGCTACCCCTGTCACTAGTAGAGGACGTGGTCTACCTCCTGTAGCTCCTAGTTCTTCAGCTTCTAGAGCACAGCAGAGTCTACTGCCAACTCCACTGACATCTACATCTAGAGGGGCAAAGGAAATCAGTAGTATTAGACTTTAGTTATTTGGTTCATTTCATTGTATATGAGATTATGATTCATGATATGAGATAACTTATTATATTCTTTGTTGATATTTTGAGGCTGAGTTAGGAGTCATGAGTCAGATCTTACTATTCAGGACATGATTCACTGTTATGTGCGATGTGGCACCAGAAATGATATTAAACATCTTATATATTAGTTATTTTATCATATTTATGTGTCAATGTATTTTTTTCATGTAGTAGATGCTTTAGATATTAAAAAAATTGAAAAAAAAAGAATATTTTTGTATGTTACGATTTTTTCCTGATTTTTACGATTTTTTCCGATTTTTTCCCCGCGTCGAATTAATCCCAATAATGATTAGTGCAACATTGCTTCTTAGTACTTAACTATTTAACTTATTTTCGCAGAGGTTTTGAACAATTTTTTCCTTTAAGTGCTTAAAGTCAACCAAGTATGAAATTGATTAGTGCCTTCCTCTTGTATATGGACTTATGAGATGAATGAAAAGAAAACTATTAGGGCAAGTGAATTTATTTGAATCTTACTAATTCAATACTTGAAATAAATCGAAATTTGAAAGCAAGGAAGAGCGATGCAAAGTAGCTCAAATTGTTACACACAAATACTCTTGATATGGTTTCTGGTAGATATTGGTTTGATCTTTCATACTTAGAGTTGTGAAAGTACAAGTTCTAAGTAGGTTGGAATGCATTGATGCACTCAAGGATCTTGGAGGATTGGAGTAATCACACCAAGATTTTAACAATTTCCACATACTGAAATGAAGTACACCTATTTAGTGTGAGTATCTCTGCCTAAGAGCTAAACTCGAAGGTGATGGGAATCCCAACTCTCTCATATATTCCTTGGGATCCCATGCAGATAGGGGTTTCTTTTCTTCGAGACACCTTGGGGCTTCTTGACATGGTCCCAAAAAATTTGTGGTTTGATTTTGACTCCACACTTGTCCTTCCTTTGCAAACATTGGGACATAGGTTATAGGCTCTTTGGGTTAAGCATAAGCTCTTTTTCCTTCCCCATAGGATTTTCCTTGATGTTGACCTTACAAGAGCCTAGGTTGTTGAGCACACACAATCTTAGGAATAGGTAGTGATGTCTCAAAAGGTTAGTGAATGGGTTATTATTAGAGACTTGAAAGTGGTTTATTAGATATTCACTTGGACTTGGGTACACCTAGCCATGGCCCACAGAATAATGTCCCCTCTAGAGCATGTGTGGGATTTCATCATTCGTTGAAACTTTAATGAAATCTTTTGGTCTTCATTGAGCTTGATTTACAATGCACTTATGCCATTGGATATTCTATTTCTGATTGATACCCATGTGAACTTAGCCAACACCATTCTAGACTACCTAAGATATCATTGCTTATTAGTTAATAGATAGGGACACGGGGATTTTTTATAGTGTTTGTGGTTTAGGAGGTCTTGGTTGTTTGCTTTGGTACTCTCTTTCACAGTAAGTTTACCATGGTTGCCTCAAACGACGTCCTAGATTCATGTGGGTTAGGCTTCATGGCATGCTTTCCCTCTCTTGAGATATCTACATTGTTGTTTTTTACTCCCTATGCCCTCAACTTTTTCTTTCCATAGGGACTCTAATATGGAATTTTACCAGGATGTGTATGCAAATAATGTTCTATATTCGAATTTAGGTGATGTAATCCTCTTGGGGGATTTCAATGTCCATACCAAATCCTGCTAGATTCCCTCCATGATAGGTCAAAGGATGTATTTTGACTTCATGAGATTGATCTAGATTTATTGGATCTTCACAAGATATCAAATAACACTTTGGGACTCCTCTTAGTGTGTGGCATGCATCTTTCGCACCTTGGTGAGGCCCATTAGTTGTTGGTCTTGAATGACCTTCCCCACTTTTTGGACTTCAACAAGTTACATGCTTCTCAGAAAGTGGGAGGGCCTAGTTCTTGGTAACCTCCCTTTGTCTCGTTGACCATGCCCTTTTGTCCTCCCTCAAAGCCAACCTTCCTACCCCTCCTACCTCTAGACCCTTTCATACTACTATCTTGTTTTACAAGGGAGATCTAGATGCCTTTTCTTCCCACCTTCTCTAACTACCCCCTTTTCTCTCCTTCTTGTCCTTGGAGTTTTCCTCCTCGAAATAAGATCACCTCTCTTCTACCATCATGGAAGTAGCCCCTAACTCATATCCCCATAATACCAACTTTCCATCTTGCCCCCTTGAATCACAGGTCTAGTGTTGAAATTCTATGTTTGACACGTTAGAAATCCATACTGCATTATCTGGTTTATTTCACCTACTTGTTTATTCCTTAACAAGTTATTTATACATATAAATACTGAAAATAAACACAAATGCAGCCTTAACTCATATATAGATCAACAATTGAAATACTAGACAAACACACAAGGGACATCGTTATTTTTGGACAATCATCCCGGAAAAACCCAATGTGGGAAAACTAGTGCAGTAGTTTTGAGGGTTTTATTATTATGCAGATTTCTTGAGTACAACTAGGGTGCCGAACTGGCTCACCCACCAGAGATTGTTACACGACAGTAATACCTCTTCTCAGAGACACATATTCAGCTAGTCTGCCCCACAAAAATCCTTCCGACGCTTCTCCTAGGCACTGCGTCAACCTTTCTAGCCTCGTCGTAGCTCTGGAACCCTCTGTGTCAACCTTTTGCCTCTTTGCGTTAGCTATCTGGCCTTCCGCGTCACTCACGTAGGCCCCTCAGCCTCTGCACAGCCTCTAGCTGCCTCTGCGTGGCTCTTGCTGCCTCTGCATAACACTAGCTGCCCTTGCGTCAGCCTCTTTGGTCATTGCACTGACTCTCTGGCACTATCTCTGCTTCTCTGCTATGTACTTACTGCCCCTCGCTGCAACAGATCACTTGTTCGAATTTTTTCAGCAAGCCCCGCTCTAGAAAATCGAACTGACAGATCAATCTGGTGTATCTCCAATTGACCCTCAAGTCTCCTTTTATACTTGTCCTGTTGAGCCTTAACGGTCGAGATTAAGTCCCTAATCAACGACTAAGATTAGATTTGGCTTGATCCATGTCATTTAGAACATTCTCACCCAGTTTTATATTAATATCCATTAATATTTTAATTTTCTTAAGTTTAGACTTAGGAACTCCATTAAAAAGATTAATTATTTTAATATCTCTCTAACTGTTAAAATTGACAATCAGGGCAAAACTTCATGTGGGTCATCTTATTCATGGCTAATAATATTTTTATTAGATTCCTCTCGTCGAGAGGTGTAGGATTGATATAAAGATCATCCAATTCCGATAAGTATTCATGGAGATATGAATTTATTTTGATTATGGAATTATTATCAAGCCGACCTACAACTCATGTAGGCTCAGAAGCGCAACAGTCGCGTCTATTCACCCACCAACGTTGTGTATAAATATAAGAGGACTTTTCCTCATTTGGACTCACTCATCTCATCACATCTCTCTCTCTCTACTGCGCAGATATGAGTCTCTTCTCTACTGCGCTGAAATGGGTCTCTCTCTCTCACACATGTGAAGCTGGAAGCTGTTGAATTTGAAGCTGCAACTGCAGAAGTAAAGATTGACTTGCGTGGCCTAGAAGATTTCCTCTTTGGAACTGCGCTGTAGGTTCATTTGAACCTCCTTTAAAAGCCGCAACTTTTGGTGGTGGAATGAAGTCAATCCGACGAACGGTTTGCAAGATATCGACTGCCCTAGTTTGAAGCCAGAAACTGCTGAAACTGAAGCCGCAACTGTAGAAGTAAAGATTGACTTGCGTGGCCTAAAAGATCTCCTCTTTGGAACTACGCTGTAGGTTCATCTGAACCTCCTTTAAAAGCTGCAACTTTTGGTGGTGGAATGAAGTCAATCCGACGAACGGTTTGCAAGATATCGATTGCCCTAGTTTGAAGCCGGAAACTGCTGAAACTGAAGCTGCAACTGCAGAAGTAAAGATTGACTTGCGTGGCCTAGAAGATCTCCTCATCTGAACTGCGCTGTAGGTTCATCTGAACCTCCTCTGGAAGCCGAAACTTTTGGTGGTGGAATGAAGTCAATCCGACTGTCGGTTTGTGAGATATGGTCTGCCCTAGTTTGATAATGAAGCCGCTAATGTTGATGCTGCTGATCTAGGGTTTGCTACTGCTGATATGAATCAGATTTATTGTACTATTTCTCTCTGCTGAATTATTGAAGATAAAAGAAGATTTGATCAAAGGGTTTCCCCACACATTGTGGGGTTTGTCCCTGGTAATGTTACTTGGGAGCGGGAGCGGAAGCGGGAGCGGGAGCGACCATTTTCAGAAGCTCCCGGTTTGGGAGCGAATCCCGGAGCGATTTTTTAAAAATATATATATATTTTATATTTTTTAATTTTTGATACATATATGTCAACAAAAACATGTAGAATGATGAATTAGATATAAAAAACATAAAAAAGCATAGATTGAACCATATAACAACAATCATCTAGAAGTTATAATCTTCATCAACCACGTCCGCAAGTTAGTAACATAGTAACATAGTAACATACAACATATTGAGTCTCATGATTCATCAATCTTAAAGTTTCAAGCTTTCAAAATTCAATATATAACATTTATCATCATTGATCACCAAAGTTGTACTTGTAAGCTAAGTGTAACCATTACAACAAATAATATCTAACATGAAATGAAATGTTATAAAATGAAATGAAATGAAACAACTTTCAACTTTCATGAAGCATCATATTCATAATTCATTACTAATGAGTTATAATTGCCAACTTCAAACTTAAATTGTCATATATTGTTTAAAAAAATATCATAATAAATATGAAAGAGTCAATAGTTATAAAAGCTACTAGAAACTAGAAAAGAGAAGTAAATCTATTATCTATTTCTTATGCTTGGGCCTCTTGCCACCACGAGAAATGTCTAATTTTTTAGTCTTGTTGCAAAATCAGGATCTTTGTCATTAATATCACCCTCCAAGCATTAATATCCAGAGGTATCTTTGTCATTACCTTTGTATCTGTATAGGGATCTTTGTCATTAATATCACCCTCTAAGCATTAACATAAGATAGAAAAAGCATAGCATGTCAAGTCAAGATTTTGTTTGAGTGATGCGTACATTTTTAGAAGGGTCATGATAGAGGAGTTCGACAACCAATGTCACTAACATCAAGGTACATAGAGGGATTGGTACTCTTGATTAAATATGAGTTCCATACCCTAATACATGACAAAATTCAATGGAAACATTGCAATCCCCCAATCCTGAAATCCTGAAAAACTGATAAGTCTGCTGGATTTTGAATGAAATCTAAAATTCTACTTTCTCCATATGAAATCCAATGAGGACGAAACCACTCTCAAACATCCTGAGTCATTTCATGGTAATGTTAAAAATTTAAGTAAAAGGATGAAAATGAAAATTAAAGAAAATGTCACTTTTACTTTAAGAATTTAACATTACCATGAATAGCATATCAATACTAGGACCTAGACTTGATCATTAAGTTGCCCCACTCAAAAACTATTTGTTTCTTTCAAAAAAAATTGCATTTCGAACATTACTACAAAAAAAAAAAAATGCAAAAAAGGCAAAACGCTCCCGAAAACGCTCCCGAAAAGGCAGGGAGCGAAATTTTTTTTAGGGAGCGCGCTCCCGAAATCGCTCCCTTTTCGGGAGCGCGCTCCCGACCCGCTCCCGAGTCGCTCCCGCCCGGAGCGCGGATCGGGATCGGGAGCGGGAGCGAGGGGGGGGGGGGCGCTCCCCCGCAACACTGGTCCCTGGCTAGCCGCCACATCTTGTGTCTCTTGTCTTGGCTTGTTTTCTGTCGATCGTGTAATGTTCTATCTGCACTTTACTTTATGTACATGTGATTGCTAATCGGTGGAATATAATAAGAAAAAGAAGTAAACTGTTATAAGCATAGAACATACCATAACTTAACACTAACCGGGTGGAATTCCCCCAAACCATTTTTGGGTCTTGGAGATCTCATGTGCTTTAGCGTCTCCACTAATTTTCATGGCTAGAGCACATCCGATGCTACCACAAATCAACACTCCCTCTTAGCGAGGAATGTGCTCTAGTAATGCTCCACCATTGAACATCACATTGATCTTCCAGCACCGGTACCTGTGCTAATGTTGGGCCTGCTGCCCTACATCCACTGCACTGCTCGTTCTTGTACTGCTGCACATGGCTCTGCCACTGCCACTGCTACATCTGTATTACAACTCACTCTCAACATGCTGCCCATAGCACTGCCACTGCTAATTACTGCACTGCAACTCAGTTACCGAGAAGTAAGTAACTGATCTACCCAACTACTGACATCCTTGTTAGTCCAGAAGCCTCCTAATGCTGAAGGCTAAAGCTACCTCTACTGCTATCCTGTGCTCCCTCTGTTGCCTCTGTGCTGCTGCAAACACCTATGTGCCTCTCGCACTGTTGCAACCTTCTCTGTGCCTCTTGCACTGCTGCAAACACCTTTGTGCCTCTCGCACTACTGCAACCCCCACTGCGCTGCTACAGACTTCTGCACTCTAGCACTGCCTTGTTGCTCCATCGCATCTTGCTTCTATCGACATTCGTCATCCTACTACTATCATTCGGAGCTTCCGTAGCCAGATATGATCCAAGAGTTTGGGCACCTCAAGGATCCTGCCCCTCATCTTTTGTAGTCCTCTTGACTACAGCTCGATGTCTCCCCACCTCTTCTCTAGAGGTGCATGAGCACTCATGGCACAGTCGTCATCACTCTCAACTTCTTTCTCCGCCTTAGCTGGAGCTGCTTTGGAGTCAGAAGCCTCTCCCTTGTTCTTCTTCTTGGGACACTAGGTTGCATAATGACCCAGCTCCCCACAATGGAAGCACTTCACCTTGGAGATATCCTTTTTTTTCCTCTTCCCTTGTTGTCTCGTAGATGCTAGAGCCACATTCTCATCGTCCTCTTTCTTTATTCGACCTCCTTTGCCACTACTCCCCGCCTTGGTCAACCGTCTGATCTCTTCTTGGCGAAGAGTTGCCCACATCTCTTCCCATCTTGGAAGATTAGCTCTGCCTAAAATGATTTGGACAAATGTCTCCCACTCCTCAGAGACTGCATTCAGGGTGGTCCTCACCATGAACTCCTGATCTGATGTGGCCCCTATGGAATTAAGTTAGTCCTGAATCTCCTGCAATTTGAGGAGGTATAGATCTATTTTCTCCCCCTTTTGCATCTGATACGACCGCAATTGATTCTCCAATAGCATCTTACCCCGCCATGAAACCCTGTCGCCACCATGCTCCCTTCTGATGCTGGCCCACTGCTGCACGGAAATGCCCTGATACAATGTCGTCAAAGTATCCCACATCTCCTTTGTTGTGTTCTTTTTAGCAATATGTGGTATGACATGATCCTTGACCCCATCAAGGATTATGCACTTTGCCCTTGCTATTGCATCCTCATACTTTTCATTATCAGCTGGGTCGACTGGGATAGCCACGGTTCTCAAGGCGAAGCCCTTGATGCGATGTCTATCCAGGACTGCTAGGATCCTGGCCTTCCAGATGACAAAGTTGGAAGCCCTGTCCAACCTGTCCTGATCCCTCAGTCTGTTCACTGCCATCTCCGCTCCTCTTCTGGACTCCCTTTGAGTTTCGACTTCCCTCCTGGAAATCTCCCTCTAAGTCTTGATTTCCCTGCTGGAAATCTTCCCACCAACTGTCGAACCGCTCCTCTCCAATCCTCTTTGCAACTGCAACTCGGATCTGGATTTCTTGGCTAGAAATCTGTCAAGGTAGCGACTCCCTCTACCTTGGTTCTGTCCCGTTAGGTACTGTTCTTCTTCAATAGAAACAACACCCAACAAGCTTCCCAATCCACAATCTGCCCATAGCTCCCTAGGCCCCGACAATTGAAGAAACTGAGCCTTCTAGCTCTGCGCAATCCCGGCAAGGGCTGAGTCACTCCTCTGGCCAACTGCGTCAAGCCTACCTGGCTGAGTAGGATGACATGGCTCTTCGTGAGCCTCTTTTGCCTCTCTTTGCCTCTGCATTGGCCCTCTCTCCGGCTCGAAATGATGATGCACGCTCTCTGCGTCACTCCTTCTCTTCTGCCTTTTGCTTAGGAGTAGCTCTGTCTCTCGGGACAACTGCTACTGCTACAAATTTCCAATATTGTTGATGCCTTCAGTCCTCCTGTGATATGTAATCCTATGATACCATGTTGAAATTTTTAAGTCTGACATGTTAGAAATCCCTACTGCATTATCTGGTTTATTTCACCTACTTGTTTATTCCTTAACAAGTTATTTATACATATAAATACTGAAAATAAAGAAAAATGTAGCCTTAACTCATATACAGATCAACAACTGAAATACTAGACAAACACACAAGGGACATCGTTATTTTTGGACAATCGTCCCCAGAAAAACCCAATGCGGGAAAACTGGTGCAACAGTTCTAAGGGTTTTATTATTATGCAAATTTCTTGAGTACAACTAGGGTGCTGAACTGGCTCACCCAACAGAGATTGTTACACAACAGTAATACCTTTTCTCAGAGACAGATATTCAAC
Organism: Pinus tabuliformis; assembly: GCA_031772625.1. NCBI lineage: Eukaryota > Viridiplantae > Streptophyta > Pinopsida > Pinales > Pinaceae > Pinus > Pinus tabuliformis. The sequence goes on along the minus strand of CM062805.1, from coordinate 276,962,456 downwards.
TAGTCTACCCCACGAAAATCCTTCCAGCGCTTCTCCTAGGCATTGTGTTAGCCTTGCTAGCCTCAACATACACCGTAGTTCTGGAACCCTCTACATTAGTCTTCTGCCTCTTTGTGTTAGCTCTCTGGCCTTCTGTGTCACCCACGCAGGCCCCTCAGTCTCTGCGCAACCTCTAGCTGCCTCTGCTTGGCTCATGCTACCTTGTGTCAACCTCTTTGGTCACTGCGTTGACCTTCTGGCACTATCTCTGCTTCTCTGCTATGTACTCATTGCCCTTCGCTGCAACATATCACTTGTTCGAATTTTCTCAGCAAGCCCTGCTCTAGAAAATCGAACTGACAGATCAATCTTGGTGTATCTCCAACTGACTCTCAAGCCTCCTCTTATACTTTTCCTGTTGAGTCTTCAAGAGCCGAGATTAAGTCCCTAATCAACGACTAAGATTATATTTGGCTTGATCCATGTCATTTAAAACATTCCCACCCAGTTTTATATTATACCCATTAATATTTTAATTTTCCTAAGTTGAGACTTAGGAACTCCATTTAAAATATTAATTATTTTAATATCTCTCTAACTGGGTGGAATTTCCCCAAACCATTTTTGAGTCTTGGAGATCTCATGTGCTTTAGCCTCTCCACCAATTTTCATGGCTAGAGCACATCCGATGCTACCACAAATCAACATCTAGTCCTATGAACAAATGGTACGACGAGGACTACAAGGCACACCGCACACAACTGCATCATGTCCTTTTCCATTGTCCCACCTCTTATCCCCTCCTCCATAAATCATACCACTACCTCCTCCATCGCAAGAAACACTTCTGTATTTCATAGAAGAGATGTGGGTTGCATGTAGCATTTTGCCATTCCCCAAGTACCTTTTGGTGCATTGTCCTCCCATGCCTTTCCAATCTGTTGACACCAAATCTTTGGGATTAGGTAAACTGATGTAAATAGTAAAAATAAAAGGAAGTTGGAAGATGAAGAGACATTGGGAGATGAAACCCAATAGTCTCCCTCTCCTTGTATATATTCATATTCTCCCTTAATGCAAAATAATTCATTCGTGAAGTTACTCCTGGCCTGACATGGTATTAGAGCCAACCCCCATTTTTAGCATTTTCTACCTAGTAACTCCTGCATTCTCAGCCATTATTCATCTGCTCTCTGTCCCTTTGCATAGATATAATCGAAAGAAGCAGCATTGAAGGGCAATGGTGCGGTGAGCGTGGATGATTTGAGTGTTGTGGTGATATGGACGTTTTGAGCATTGGCGTTATGCTTGTATGATTTTGAATGCCTAAATGTTGGACTGTGACTGAACAATGCCCCACGTTGAAATGCTGTTACCCATTTGATCACTGGTGGAAGACGGAAGGATTCTATGTTGAATATGCTAGTCGAAACCCCTGCCACAAAAGCATGGACAGACATATGAATTTGGTATAGTGGTGCTGTGGTGTCGAAGGGCTAATGTCGACGTGAACGATGGTGGTAAACTGTGCATTTGGTCGAACCTCTTGAGACAAAAACTATGACTATGGTGGCTGAATAATGTCTGCTCTACGTTGAATGGTATGCTTGCGTTTAATCCTTATGTGCGTTGAACTGTCGTTTGCATGCTACTGTGCATTATCCTGACATTGCATACGCTATATATGGAGAATTGACCATGGTTCAAGGTATGTTGACTTTTCTTGAAGGAAAAAATATGTTGGAACAAGTTCTTATGGAGGACCGAAAACAATGAATTATTTGTGTGTTGAATGCCTTGGTGTTGTGCAAATCCTGCATTAATATATTTTTTAATCACGATGTCGTCATATATATGATACGTTGAATTTAGGACCGTGTATACTGTGTTTGAATATTGCATTGACTGTGCGTTTAAAAGTCGTTGAAGCCCTTTTTTTTATGCATATATTTAGTGGCACATATGTAAAATGTGTATAGTGAGTATCGAGCATGATGGTGTGAATTCATATGGACTCATATGCGTATATGCTTTGAATTAAGTGAGTTAAGTGGCATATATTATAAAAAGGCATGTTATGAACGCATTACTTATATATATATAATACTCCATACAATATATATATATATATATATATATATATATATATATATATATATATATATATTGTATGGAGTATTATATATATATATATATATATATATATATATATATTTATATATATCACATGTCATGAGTGATATATTATATGAATGGTGAGTGATATATTATATAGTGGTATGATTATTTATATGCACAACAAGAGTGAAGTTGGGAGTGAGGTTTTTAAATCAGTTTTGTAAGAAGAAAAAAGTACAGTTGCAATTATTTTGGAAATCAAAAGCGCAATCTTTTTTTAATGATGCATTCACTAATCTCCATTGTGGGAGTAGTTCTCTCTGGCAAAGAAAACTATCGTGAGTGGTCCCGGAAGATAAAACACACCCTCATTTTCAATGAGATTTGGAAAGGAATTTGTGAAGGAGAAGGAGACAATGCACCTGAAAAGCCCACTTTAGATAAGGAACTTGCCATTTGGGAAAATAAGAACAACAAGGCCTATGCCTTGATTGCAGCGTCAGTAAATGAAGAGGTGAGTCGACATATTTCACCATTTTCAAATGCCTTTGAAGCCTTAAAGAAGTTGAAGGAATTGTATGACTCACACTCTGAACTTGAAGTTGTTCAATTGATGATCAAGTTGTTCAATATTGAGTTGAAAAATGATGACCCTCTTGCCTTAGCATTAGAAGTAAGATCCATTATGCATGACATAAAAGCCACTGGTGTTGAAATAGATATTCCTCTCATAGCTTATGTCAAGGCACTATATCCCACCTATTCACATTATCTTGAGTCATTGCAAGCAAGTGGCAACCTTAAGGAGATTACTTTTGACTCCCTTGAAAAGAAGTTTGCTGAAAGAGAGAAGGATTTTGGGAAGAAGACAACTCCTTAGTCTTCTGAAGAAGTTGTGTGCCTTGCACAAAAATAGAAGAATCATGCACAAGATTCTTCTAGACGAAGAGTTTGCCGAAGAGGAAGAGGAAGGAAGAATTTTAGAGGCAGGGGGGCAAACATTTCCAAGGAGAAAGCTCTGATCTTCATTGCATGCGATGCAATAGAGATGGACATGATGCTTCCACATGCAAGCTGCCTTGGGACAAAATTGAGCAGGAAAGGAATGAAGGAAAAGGTAAAACATGTGACAAAAGGAAAGGTAAAGCACCTGAGTTCGCTCATTATGTTGTGGCACATTGCAACATTGGAGTAACTGAAGACTTATTCAATGCTTCACTTGCTTCATGGAAAGATGCTTGGTTGCTTGATTTGGGAGCAACTTGCCACATGACTTTCAGGAGAGATTTCCTTGAAGAATTCACTAATAATATTGATGGAGTAGTCTACTTTGAACAAGTCAAAACTCAAGCCATCAGGGTTTGGCACCATCAGGCTCAAACTGCCTGGTCTTCCAGACTTTCTTCTACATGATGTTCTATACCTCCCGGAGTTGAGGAGAAACTTGCTGTCTTTGGTCCACATCCGCCAACAAGGACTCTCCATTCATATATTTGATGGCAGGGTTGAGTTCAAAAAAGCATTGGATCACTCACTTGTCATCACTGGGATAGAAGAAGAAAGACTTCTGAAGCTGCAAGGAACCTGTGCTCGTGCACAAAACTTTTCATATAGTTCTCACTATGATGAAGGTACACTTACATCAAGTCTTCTATGGTCTGCTAGATTTGGACACTTGAACTATGACAACCTTCGTTTGTTAAAGAAAGATGGTGTTATTAGTTTGCCTACAATTCCTAGGAAACTTTAGCAATGTGAGAATTGTATCTGAGAAAAGCACTACAAACAACCTTTTCATGGTTCTCATTCCAGAGCACATAGAAAACTTGAACTCATTTATTCTTATTTATGTGGTCCAATGCCTGTTCCTTCTGCAATGGTAATAAATATATGATGACATTTATTGATGACTACATCAGAATGTGTTGGGTTTATTTATTGAAGAACAAATATGAAGCTTTTGAAACATTAAAGAACTTTCATGCATGGATTGAAATGATGCACAATCTCATATTGGATCTATTCGTATTGATAATGGAAAAGAATATACATCAAATGAATTTGAAAACTATATTCACCAACATGGGATCAAACATCAAACAACTGTGCCTTATAATCCCCAACAGAATGGAGTAGCTGAAAGAATGAATAGGACAATCTTAAATATGGTACGTTCCATGATATTTTTCAAGAATGTTAAATTGATGTTTTGGCTGATGCAGTTCTATGTGCGGTATATATAAAGAATAGGTGTCCATCTATTGTTATACGAAACAAGATTCCCTATGAAATGTGGTATGGCCACATACTTTCGGTGAGGCATCTCAGGGTTTTTGGTTCCACTTGTTATGCCTTGATACACAAGGAATAGAGAAACAAACTCGGTGCAAGGACTCACAAATGTATCTTCTTGGGGTACTCAAATACCTCCAAAGCATACTATCTCTATGATGAAGTGAATAAAAAGTTTATAATATCTAGAGATGTGATCTTTCTTGAATCTTCCAAGGCTGACAATGTTGTTGAGCGACAACTTGATCGCTTGGATAGATTCAGACATGCAAAGTCTTTTCAAGAGTTTGATAATGAGATTCCACATCTTGAAGGGGGATTCCTATACTGGATCAATCTGTGGAATCTTCTTCTGAAGCACTCTCTCCCCCGCATGAAGTTCCAACCATTGATGACACTTTGACTGATGTGATTGACAAAATTGGGAGATTAAATCTTGATTCAACCCCATCTTAGTCAACTGAGCAGCCTGGGCCATCTCAGAAAGGTCCTCCAAAATGGCTGAGAAAGACACTTGAAAGTGTTCGTCTGGATGAGGTTGGAAAGATAGGAACAAGAAGCTCAACCAGACAAAATGGAGGTGATGTAGACGATTCTGATTCAACTGTTAATATGGATGTTTCTTATGATTGTGAATTGAATTTTTCTACAAATTTCAAACCAACTTCCTTCAAAGAAGCCGCTTTTCATGATGAATGGAAAGAAGCGATGCAGAAAGAATATGATGCTTTGATAACGAATATGACACCTGGAAGTTGGTTGATCCTCCATTGGGAACCAAACCAATAGTTTGCAAGTGGGTCTTCAAGAATAACTATAAAGCAGATGGCTCACTTAACAAGCACAAAGCCAGGCTTGTGTCTAAAGGTTTTGCACAGAAAGAAGGGGTCGACTATGAGGAGACTTTTTCCCCCGCAACAAAATGAGTTCTACCATCCAGACACTTTTTTCCTTGGCAGCTCAGAACGGTTGGAAAGTCCATCAAATGGATGTAAAAATTGCTTTCCTGAATGGAGATTTGAAAGAGAATGTTTTTATGTCCCAACTAGAAGGATTTGTTGTGAAGGGTCAGGAACACAAAGTATGCAAGCTTGTAAAATCCTTGTATGGCCTCAAGCAAGCACCGCGAGCCTAGTACGAGAAGTTAACTGAGCATTTTCTGAAACTCAATTTCAAACATTATGATCTTGATAATTCAACTTTGTTTGTCAAGAAAGTTGGCAAAACAATTGTATATCTTGTGGTGTATGTAGATGATCTTCTGATGATAGGGAACAATGAGAGCTACATTGCATCCATAAAGAAAGAACTAAGGAAAGTTTTTGAAATGATAGATTTGGGCTATGTTCACTACTATCTTGGTATTGAAGTAACTCAACATTCGAAATTTATATTCCTCTCTTAGAAGAAGTACATTGGAGATCTGTTGAACAAGTTTGGCATCGCTGAGTGCAATCCTTTGACTACTCCAATGGAACTTAACTTAAAGTTCACATCCACTGAAGGAAAAGAATTTGAGGATGCAACAAAGTAAGGATAGCTCATAGGAAGTCTCAACTTCCTGACTACTACTAGACCGAACATTTCATTTGCTATTGGAATCCTCTCCAAGTTTATGCAAAAACCTTGTGAGGGTCATTGGTCTGCCACAAAAAGAGTTCTAAAGTACTTGAAGGGAACTCAATACTTTGGACTCAAGTATACATAGGTGGATGACTTCAGCTTGAGTGGATACTTTGATTCAGATTTTGATGGAGACAAAGAAATTGGAGTATCTACTTCAGGTTATGTTATGAGTCTTGGATCAAGAGGTGTATCGTGGAGTTCATGCAAACAATCAGTTCCAGCAGATTCCACAACTGAAGCAGAGTATGTGGCAGCAGCTGAAGCAACGAAGGAAAGTGTGTGGCTCAGGGAATTTCTGGAAGATTTGCAAGAGAAACAAGTGCATTCAACTCCTCTTTTGATTGACAAGACTTCTGCAATAAAGTTGGCCAAGAACCGAAAGTTCCATGATCGAAGCAAGCACATCAATACAAAATACCATCTGATTCAATATCATGTTGAGGCCAAAACAATCCGTCTATGACATTGTTCCACAAATGAGCAAATTGCAGACAACTTCACCAAAGCGCTTGGAAGGGAAAAGTTTGAAAGATTCAAAATGATGCTTGGACTCACCAACACCCTTCAGATTAAGGGGGGAAATGTTGACACCTAATCTTTGAGATTAGGTAAACTGATGTAAATATTGTAAATGGTAAAAATAAAAGGAAGTTGGAAGACGAAGATACATTATGAGATGAAACCCAATAGTCTCCATCTCCTTGTATATATTCATATTCTCCCTTAATGCAAAATGATTCATTTGTGCAGTTACTTCTGGCCTGACACAATCTCCTCTTTGAATTTCATTATGTTCATCCACACAATTGCCCTTTATGATGTACTTGGGAAACCTTCCATCCAAATTACCTTCCTTTCCAACTCCCCAAGTACCATGTTAACTATTTTTCTACATGGATATGAAATAGGTGATTTGGGAGATGAACACCAATATAGTAGTGGATGAGGAAGGATTCCAAGTTGAGTTTTTCAAACATGGTATGTCGACTCTTTTTTATTATCATTGATCTATTCAATATGTTGTTTGTTTGGGGTTTCCACTGTCTTGGTTGCACCGCACCATTCACTTGATCTACAAATCGGGGTAATGCAAATTCAAACAATTATCAGACAATCATGTTGGGCCTCACTTTATCTAAGCTCTTCACGATGACCCTACATCTTTTGTTATCTAAGGAGCTTGAGAGGAGACACCTTTAGGCTAGTGGAAAGGCGAGATTCACACTAGAGCACTAGACCATTGATTATATCCTCACACTCTGGATCATCATTGAAAAGGATAAACACCAATCCTAGAAAGTCTTTTGTTGCTTTGTTAACTTTTGAAAGGCTTTTGACTTTGTCCTTGTTGTCACTCAAATTGTACATAGAATGCGACAATGCTTAGAGCGGGGGTTGGTAGTTTGATCCCTGCCTTCTCTGTTTAAGCTGTATCCTAAATGCAGGTTAAGAGGGGTAGTCCCTATAGATGAGATGATGAACAACTTGTTGGGAATCAACAAGTCAAGGAGACACAACTGAATGGGCTAGCAACTTGGTTGAAATTAAGAGGCAAGTATGATTATTAAGCACACTTTGTTTAGATTCCTTAAAATTATAAGTTAGAGACCAATGCCTTCAAAAATTAATTACTTGCACAAATATGAATTAAATTCTATGAGATGCAAACTCTATCCTAAAGGAAATGTAGGACCTAAATCTATGTGAGATGCAAGCTCTTAGTAGATTTTAATTATATGCCTATTTTAGGTGAATCCTTCTCTTGAATTCTTTTGAAGCTAGTCTCGAACTCAAGTTGTAGAGAGAAGCCTAAAGGAAGAAGGCTACGACGTCATTAACGATACCTCCCTTGGGGTTCTAACCACCTAGATGCCTTCGTTCCTACAAGGGATTGCCCACATGAGAATTGCAAGGTCACCTATGTTAACTACGAATGAGGTTCTAGACTTCACAAATTGTGTGAAGAAGGTGGTCCTATCTTCTTACAACCAAGCTTATGCTTGGAGGTGAATTTTAGAGATGCACTTCTAACCTAGAATGAAGATGCAAGATATGAGTGATTGCTTCAATGAGATTATATAAATGTGTTAAGTACTTCAACAAGATTAGATTACTTGAAATCAAAGATGCTTATTCAACATAATATGACAAGAGCGATTAAATGACACACTTAGGAAAGAATTGAAAGACTATCTCAATGAAGCAAGATAAACAATTCCAACGGAACAAAATCAGCAATTCCAATTATCCATGATGCTTATTAGATTCTTCTTGTAATATAATCTTTAGAGCACAATAATGAGAGCAATATATTCTTATGTTACCTAGCAATTAGACACAAGAGAGAGAGATTCAATTTCTCTTAAGTTAAAACAGAAGGAAATATGAGATTGCTAACAATGATTCTTTGAGATGCCAAGAATGCAAGAATGACAATGCAAGGATGCAAATGGAACTCTAATATCAATGCTATGTTTTGCAATGATGCAAGAATAAATGCAAGAGATGCAAGGAAGGCTATTTATTGTATTCAAGCTTCTGTGATCCATAATGAATTAAACAAAGTCTTTCGGTAGAAATCACATGAAAGATTTTTTTGGCCGACGCGTTTCAAATCAACAAGTGTGGTTCATCATCATCATAAGGAAGGCTATTGTTAAGACACCAATGCAACTTAGGATATTCAAAAGCCCTTATATCACAGTTATAGGTTGTTGAAGAATCTAGGGCAAATTAAGTTAATGAGATTCTTCTTGCCATGAAAACTATTTGTGAGGCATTTTAACCTTTTCTTATTAGTATAATTTTCTCATTATTATTAGTGTTTGTTTTCATACTTCATCAAATAGTTACCAAAACAAAAGAGACAACGACACAAGATATTGGCTTTTTTCCAGGGCCAAAACCTCACTCCTTGAGAGGAAAACCCGCACAAAATTCTTCTTATAGAGATTCCAATTGACGAATACCAAGACCATGACCCTTGACCTATTTAGCCACTCGAAGACCAAGACACCAATCCTCTTCTTTGTCATTGCTGAGATCATCATCACTGCCATTGAAGTCTGAAGTCATCACTGTTGCAATACCGAGGCCTTCACTACTGTACCACCTAGATCATTTGCATCTTTGCTGCACCTTGTTGCACTGAGATCACTGTTGCATCATTGTTACACCACTGAGATCTTCATTAGAACACCATTGAGACCATGATTGTAGATTGCAACTATATTGGGATCTTGACTGTGTCTAGAAGGCATGCTGAGACAGAGTGTTTCACTATATGATCACAAAGATCCTCTTCATCATAAATATATGAAGACTGTGAGACAGTGATCACCAAGACTGTGACTGCATCTACAATATATATGCCAAGACAGTGAGTGTCATCGAGATCCTTCTTATCACATGTATGCCAAGACTCTGACTGTGTCTTTAGTATGCTGAGATAGTGCTGTGAGGAGGCCGAGATATCACTGAAAAACACAAAGATCCTTCTCCCTTCGCAATACTGGAATACTGTACTCATCTAAGATTTCCTGAGCCACTGTACTTGTCCAAGATTTCAGAGGATTTGAGTTCTTCTCCTCCTCTTTTGCGCAGACCCTAGCTGGGTATATATAGTAGTTTGTCCTCCATATTTCGCTGACATGAACCAACGAAGAGATGTCATTTCAAGTGAGCGGACAAGAGTTTATTTAATTCCTTTTGCAGGCCGACATGATGAAGAGGATTGTGCTTGTCATTTGGAGGGCTTCTTGACATTTCTATAGACCTGTATACATTAAACATAGGCTCAAGAAGAGCTTCTTGATACATGACATTGACTCTTTGACTTAAAATAAATCTTAAGGTTCTCAATGGGAGCCACTAATAAATAAACCTCTTGCTCATGAAACCCATGTAGCAAGGCATACAAAAATAATTCTCTTTATTACATCATTTACATCAGTCATAGTTACATGTCATTATGAAGACCGAAGCTAGTTACACTTTCTTCAAGACTCCCTCTTAACTAGGGAGTTATTCATAATGGTACTTGTTCATTCTCAATCTGAAGAATTTCTCATAAGAAGAATCGGATTGATAATCCCATATGTATAGCATCATATCAACTAGCATTGTCACAGTGTAAGGCCTTGACTAACAACTCCATCTCTCCACGAGATCATGAGCTACAATGCTGGCGAGACCAATGATTATAGACATCTTCATCATTGTCTCTCAAGGTACATACCCACTCGATTGTTCACTGAGTATGACCTTCTAGGACTATTCTTATCTTAGGTTCCCATCCCTCAAAGAATATTGGTCCTCTTGCCTACTTTTATCTTGGATGCCCTACACATCCTCAAAGAGCATCAGATGCCAGATGATTACCCAATCCTCCATTCTTTCTTCCCAAGTGAAGACAAGAATGTTGTGTCTATCTCTCCCTCTCAATTAGGGAGGATACATCCATCATGTGTCTACATTTCTCTTCATGGCCTTCACTAAGACTTACGACTGTTAGTCCTGGTCTAGTGCATGACACATGAAATAGAAAAACACAACTATCACTCCTTTTTAATCAGGGGTGACCCAATCCAAGCTCCCTCTTGATCAGGGACCTGTCAAAGCTCCCTCTTAACAAGGGACTCTCCTTTTTCATCAACAACTTCTTCTTCGTGGGTCCTTCAGTTGCTTGATCAACTTCTTTCCTTGATGTCATGAAATTTAGTTGAGCTTCTTCCTTGTAGGGCATCAACCATTGATCACTTTCCTTCTTGGTTTGTCATGTCATTCCTTTCTTCATGGAAAGTGGCCTTCTTGATACATATTTGGAACCTTCGTCATGTGGCTACTTCTTCCTCATCATGTTTTTTTTATTAGTTTCCATCCACCACATGAATGCTAGTTGTACTTGTACTTACAATTCTTGTTCCAATAGCCCTGCATGAACTCGTCCATATATTATTCAAGAAATCATAACATTAAATCAAATCGTACCTTTTGAGATGGATCTCCATCATGACATCTTTCTGTAGTTATCAACATCCTTTATACATGTTGACACATCTCCCAAAGATATCCATTGTCAATGGTCTCCATCTTTTTCAGACTTTCATCAGAGTCTTCATATCTTTTTCGGGAGATTTCCTAGTCAAGTCTTCTTGGTCCTTTGGATGTTGATTGCCTTCGTCATGGTTGCATATCTCATGATCTCTTCCTTCCTCACACAATCCATTCTCAGGGGTTTTCAATCAGAGTTTCTTAATTGTAGTCAACCACCTCATATTTCATATGAAGACATATTATGTAAATTTCATCTAGTGTGACTTATGCCTTCTTGCCTCCTTTCAGAGGAGGAGATCCTTTTTTTTCTTGATCATGCTTTTTAAGTTAGAAGTAATGATCCATGTTACTTGCAACCATATGACATGGCATTATAATATTAAATACAAGCATACATACCTCATTTTACCTTTAGGTCATCTAGGCTTCTTCCAACAGCTTCCTTGATTGAAAGGATCTTCAATCCCTTGATCGGCTTCATCATACCATCATCCCATGAATTCCATAAGTTGGAGTTCCTGATGAAACACTTGCTTCCTCTCTAGATTAGTGAACCCTCCGATGAGGATTTCATTAGAGAATCTTGAGGATCTTGCATATCCCCATCTGGTAGATGTTTCCCTTTCGTATGACGAGCCTTGTCCTAGATGACTTCTTCCTTTCCTTCAACGTCCAATGAGGTTCCCAAGAGCTATATCCTTCATGTTTGACTGCCATGGATTTTGTCCTTCATGATTCCCATGGTGATGTCACGAGCTCTTGTTTCTAATGCTTCCATAATGCCACGACGCATCTTATTATCATGGTCATATCTATAACAAAAGATTTAGGAACTTATGATAAGACCCTTTTGTGAGGGATACCATCTCAATCATAGTAGAGGTCTGTTACTCCCTCTTTCCTCGACCCTTTTCTTCAGCGTCCTCCATCTTCGGGTGATATGAGCTTCTTTCCATAATCTCTCCATAGCATTGAATCTTAGTTAGACTATTTTGTCTTGTTTGAAGACCAAACTTCCCTTTCCTTTCTGCACATGTTTGTTTTTTTTTGTTTTTTAACCTTCAACACTTTTGCCTTCTATCTAACATAGAGACCATAAGTTGTCGAATGAGGTAACCTTCTTGTTCATGGACATTTGTTACCTTGCTTATCAGTTAGATTAATGATGATTGTCTTATTATCATCTTTCCCAGATCTCCCAATTGAGATCTGATGAAGATATTCCTTCATTCTTTAATACCTTCAATGTTATGAAACCAACTCACAAAAAGATAGAAAAGATAGATCAACGACTTAAAAATTAGTCTCTTCGAGGGGGCAACCTCCTTTACATTATACAAATGAAAAATTCTTCGATGATACAAATGACAAGAACTCCTTTCTATATATAGGAGTCTAAGGGGTCCTAATACAATCAGAGGCTACGTAACAATAATATTGTAGGGGCACAACAATAACAATAGTGGGCTTTTATGGGGCATAATAATAACAACATGGGGACTATATGGGCACAATAATACAATAAGGGGGTTGCACTAATAACAATAAGGGGTTACACTAGTAGTATAGGGACCTAACATGCCTCTCTCCTTCAAAAAGTGTTGTCTTCAACGCTTGAGTAGTTCTGGATGCTTCTGTATAAAATTCTCATCCTCCCATGTGGAATCTTTAGCGGGTAAGTTCTTGCACTTGATGAGATACTTTAAAATTAATCGATTTCATCGCTGTCGATTTCTTGTTTTTGTGACTGCTTTCGTTTCCAATATGATCTTTCCTTCCTCGTCAAGTTCTGGCAATATTGTTTGAACTGGGATCTTCTCACCTATAACCATATTTAAGCATGAAACATGGAAAACTGGGTTCACTCGAGAAGATGCAGGAAGCTCCAATTTGTATGCCATAATACCAATCTTTTGTAACACCTTGTACGGACCATAATAATTTCATGATAATTTATTATCCTTTTTAGCTTGCTTGAGGGACATTTGTTTGTATGGCTGTAGTTGTAGAAATACCCAGTCACCTACATCAAAACTTCTTTCGCTGCGATGTTGATCTGCCTGTTGTTTGATTCTATTCTACGCCAAAGTGAGGTTATCCTTTAAGAATTTGAGAACTTGTTGTTGATGCTCGATGTGATCTTCCACGGCTTGAACCTTAGAATTTTTTTTTAAAGATGATGTGATGGACAGTGGATGATATCCATAAAGTGCCATAAATGGGGTCATTTTTGTTGCAGTATGGAAGGAATTGTTATACCACCATTCAGTCAGAGGCAACCACTTGACCCATTGTGTCTGTTTATCATATACAAAGCAACGAAGATATCCTTCCAAACATTTGTTCACTATCTCAGTTTGCCCATCAGATTGAGGATGATAAGATGAGCTATGAGCTAACTGAGTACCCAAATATTCCACCTCTTGTACTCCAAAGAAACATTTGGAGCTTTTTGCATATAATTATTTATCCTCCAATAGTTTGAGCACCTTGTCAACATATTGAACATGATCCTTCCAAGACTTGCTGTAGATTAGTATATCATCAAAAAATACTAACACAAATTTTCTAAGGGTGGGTTTGAAAATGGAATTCATCAAACCTTGAAATGTAGAAGGTGCATTGGTAAGGCCAAAAGGCATGACCAAAAATTCACAATGACCATCATGAGTTCTAAATGTTGTTTTTTGAATGTATTCAGTTTTCATTCTGATTTGATGTATTCTGAACAAAGATCCAACTTGGTGAAGTAAATTGCTCCATGTAATTCATCCAATAATTCATCAATGACAGGAATGGAAATTTATCTTTAATAGTAAGCTTGTTGAGTTCTCTATAATCCGGACACATGCGCCATGATCCATCCTTCTTGTGTACCAATACCACTGGAACAGAGAAAGAACTTTGACTAGGTTGAATTATACCAACCTCTAGCATTTCTACAACCATATGTTCAATTTCACTCTTTTGGGCATATGGATATTTGTAAGGCCTAATGTTTGGGGGAACACTTCTTGGAATCAAATGAATAGCATGATCATGATCATGAATAGGTGGGAGGCCTTTGGGAGTCTCAAATACCTTGGAATGATTGTCCAAAACGTTTTGGAGATCTGGAGAAATAAATGATTTTGATGTGGGAACCTCTAGTGAACATAATTGTGCAATTACGCCTCGTTGTTATTTCTTTAGAAGCTTTGTCATACTATTAGAGCTGCTTATCTTTCCCAGTTTCCCTGCGATACCGCTTAATTCAACTTCCTTTCCAGATTGTAGCCATTGGACTCCTAGTACAACATCTGCACCACCCATTGGAATGGAAAGCATTGGACTATTCAAGACATATTCTCCCATGGATAGCTTGATATTATGTCACTTTCCAGAGCAATTTATGGTTCCTCCATTTGCAACCATTACTTGACACTCTGGTGCTGGATATAGGAAGCAATTCAATTCCTTGGCTATCTTACAATGAATAAAATTATGGGTACTACCCGAATCAATCAACATTATTACCTTTTTCTTCTTGATATGCCCTTCTATCTTGAGAGTTTGAGGAGTGGTAATTCCTGTCAATGCATTACAAGATATGGTCAGATTCATTTCTTCTTTCTCTAGGATTGGTTCCTAGTGTATATCCTCTTCTTTTGACGTTTCTTGTTCCTTTTCTTGCTCCTCTTTCCCATCTATGTAAATTAATTTATTCTCAGCACACTTATGACCTTTAGCGTATTTCCTATCACAATTGTAACAAATCCATTTTGCTCTTTTTTCTTCCAATTGATGTGGTGTCAACCTTGTAGGTGGTGAAGGGTTAGGAGCAACAACACTTCCATCTTTATAGTTGTGAGTGGTAGGCTTCCTTGTTGCCATAATTTTGCTTTCCATTTTTCTTGCCAACCTGAATGCCTTCACCAATGAATCAGGTTCCCAAGGGCGAACCTCATGTTGGATGTTATCCTTTAAAGTCCCTATGAACATATCAATCCTATGCTCCTCTGGAATATCTTTTACCCTTATGTTCAATTTTTGGAAGTCCTCAATGTGCTCCATCATTGAACCTTTTTGTTTGAGATTTATCAATTGGCTAAAAAATGTGTTGCTTTTTGTATCCTCATAATGTTCTATCATTTCTTCCTTTAAAATTGCCCAAGTGACAATTTGTTTACGAGAGCAAAGCCATCGATACCATACAAACTGATTTGGTTCCAAATTTAAAGTTGCAATTTTGTGTGTTTTGCACATTATGGAGATCGAAATATTGCTCCATTTGTAGTATCCATGTTACGGGATCCTTGCCATCAAATTTCCTCACATCAATCGTTGGAATGGTGGGTCTTCAATCCAACATTAGAGTCTATGAAATCATGATTAACATTTCTTTTGTTCTCATCATGAGTTTCTTTTACTACCCTTTCGCCATTAGTAAGCATTTTTTTTGCAACTTTGTCAAATCTATCTTCAAATCTTGCATGTTGCCTTTAAGTTTTTTTTCTATACCATCCATCTTAGCTTCCATGCCTTTCTTTAAACCATCCATCTTAGTTTCTGTTACTTTTTGTGAGAGTGAATTTATTGCACTTGGTCTCATAATTTTGATATATCATGCTACATTTCTTATTCTTCTTCGTGAGTCATGCTAGAGCTTTCAGGTTGCTTACTAGGTGTTTCCATTTTCTTTTTTCGGGGCATCATTAATGATAATAATGCTTCACTATGCCCTTTGAATTCTTCAAACTAATTTTTCAACCAAATTTATGCAAAATTAAAAAGAAAACTACACACCTTTTTTCACTTTGTAGGAGCTCGATATTGAATATGTTGTTTCTTTGTAATTTCGGATCTCCAAGGTCTGAAAGTGCGTCCTGCGGTAGCCCTCTTAGTCATCTTTCCAACCTCGCAAGTTTGATCAAGATTGGATTCTCCAAGGAAGAGTTATGCCATATCTCCCACGGTGACCTGATTATAGACTGGTTTAGTAGAGCGAACTTGTACGAAGTTCCACGTGTCACTGTTTTGACCTTAGGACCTGAAACTGATACACAAAAGACTACAGGTCGTTATCTTTCTGTAACTTCTTACGAAATTTCAATCTGATGCTCAGAGAGAAAGTTATGATGATTTTCCTCAGGTCACCTGTTTGGGATGTAATTCGGGAGCCTACAAAAACCCTAAATTTCTTGGACCATATCTCTGAAAATATAGCGAAACAAGATTTGAAGTTCAGACTTGAGCTTCATCAAGATTTCGGCTCAAATGGGTCTTAATTTTAGAGTCTGAACCTTCGTAAAAATTTTTTTATAGCGAAAATGCCACGATGACCTGTTTGCGATGGAATTCTGGAGCTTGCAAAAATCCTAACTTCCTTAGATCATATCTCCGAAAATATAGTGAGACAAGATCTGAAATTCAGACTCGAGGTTCATAACGATTTCGGCGCAAATGGGTTTTTTTTTTTAGCTTCTGAAACTTTGTAGAGAAAAAGTTATATCGAAAATGCCATGATGACTATTTTGGAGCAGCGAAACCATAGAATCCAAAGCTCTGATACCAAATGTTATGAAACTAGTTCACAAACAGATAGAAAATATAGATAAACGTCTTAAAAATAAGCCTCTTCGAAGGGGCAACCTCCTTTACATTACACAAATGAACAATTCTTCGATGATACAAATGACAAGACCTCCTTTTTATATATAGGAGTCTAAGGGGTCCCAATACAATCAGAGCCTACATAACAATAATATTGTAGGGGCACAACAATAACAATAGTGGGCTTCTATGGGGCATAATAATAACAACATGGGGACTATATGGGCACAATAATACAATAAGGGGGTTGCACTAATAACAATAAGGGGTTACACTAGTAGTATAGGGACCTAACATTCAATCAGGTCTAAGTGATATGGCCTTCTTCACTGTATTTCAGAAAGTATATCTTCTAGCATTTCATATGTCTCTTTTATGTCTCCTTTCTTGCTACATAGGGATGAGAGGACCTTTTTGTAAGAATCCTATGAGTCCCTTGATCCTCTTCCATGCATTCAAACAATGTTGGCCTTTAGAGACTTTTCCATAGACATCAATGACTTCTCTTCCGGGGACTATATCTATCCTCCTTTCTTATGCAAGGAATTTCGATGACCCAACCGATTTATAGATCTCCTTGCAAACACGAAGTCATTTAACCAAACTTGATTATAGAATGAAAGATACTTACTTGACAAGTGAAGATGAACTCTTGCACTTCATCACTTTGATGATGGTTGAAGAAGATGTATTACGGCTTCTTCTTGGATGATCTTCTTTCAAATGAGAGAGCCTTTCCTCAATAAAAAAGGTTGCTCCTTTTGATGAGGATGATTTGCTGCTTCCTCGGATGTTCTTCTTCTAGGGAAAGGAGATGATCCTTGCTTGTTTTTATAACCTTGAAGATGACAATGCCTTCTTGCCTTCAATATGCTTTGCCCTCTTTTGTAGTGTAGATCAGGGTTGCTTCTAGGGTTTCAACCTGTTCCAAGATGATGTGATCTTCGATTTTGAGGTCCTTTGAGTTACCTTGCTTTGTAGACATCTTGATGAGAGTCTCGGTGGCCTTTTGTTGATCATTGTGGAGACAAGAGTTCTTGCTGTTGTAAATTGCTTCTTTGATCTAGGGCTTGATCCTTCAATGTAGATCTTGATCCTTTTTCTTTGATATCCTTCAACCTGTTTGATCCTTGAATGTTTCTTTGCTGCCCTTCCTTTGGCTTCAACACTTTAGCTCTGATACCATGTTGAAGAATCTAGGGCAAATTAAGTTAATGAGATTCTTCTTGCCATGATAACTATTTGTGAGGCATTTTAACCTTTTCCTATTAGCAAATCTTCTCTTGTTTTTATTAGAGTGTGTTTTCATACTTCATCAAATAGTTACCAAAACAAAAGAGACAAGGACACAAGATATTGGCCTTCTGCCAGGGCCAAAACCTTTCACTCCTTGAGAGGAAAACCCACACAAAATTCTTCTTATAGAGATTCCAATTGACGAATACCAAGACCATGACCCTTGACCTATTTAGCCACTCGAAGACCAAGACACCAATCTTCTTCTTTGTCATTGCTGAGATCATCATCATTGCCACTGAAGTTTGAAGTCATCATTGCTGCTATACCGAGGCCCTCACTATTGTACCACCTAGATCATTTGTATCTTTGCTGCACCTTGTTGCATTGGGATCATTGTTGCATAATTGCTACACCATGGAGATCTTCATTAGAACATCACCAAGACCACGATTGCAGATTACAACTATACTGGGATCATGACTATGTCTAGAAGGCGTGCCGAGACAAAGTGTTTCACTGTATGATCACAGAGATCCACTTCATCATAAATATACCAAGACTGTGAGACAGTGATCACCAAGACTGTGAATGCGTCTACAATATATATGCTGAGACAATGAGTGTCACTGAGATCTTTCTTATAACATGTATGCCGAGACTATGGCTGTGTCTTTAGTATGCCGAGACAGTGCTGTGAGGAGGCTGAGATATCACTGAAAAGCACAGAGATCCTTCGCCCTCCGCAATACTGGAATACTTTACTCATCTGAGATTTCTTGAGCCACTGTACTTGTCCGATATTTCAGAGGATCTGAGTTCTACTCCTCCTCTTTTGCGCAGACCCTAGCTGGGTATATATAGTAGTTTGTCCTCCATATTTCGCTGACATGAACCAACGAAGAGATGTTTCATTTCAAGTGAGCCGACATGGGTGTATTTAGATCCTTTTGCAGGCCGACATGATGAAGAGGATTGTGCTTGTCATTTGGAGGGCTTCTTGACATTTCTATAGACCTGTATACGTTAAACATAGGCTCAAGAAGAGCTTCTTCATACATGTCATTGACTCTTTGACTTAAAATAAATCCTAAGGCTTTCAATGTGAGCCACTAATAAATAAACCTCTTGCTCATGAAACCCATGCAGCAAGGCATACAAAGATAATTTGTTCTCTTTATTACATCATTTACATCAGTGGTAATTACATGTCATTATGAAGACCGAACCTAGTTATACTTTCTTCAACATAGGTCAGCCCACAAATTGCATAATATCAGTCCCAAAATATACTTGAATACAATCACAATTCCAATGGCAAATCTTTAAACAAATATGGAGGGACTTTTAGGGCTACAAGGCTATTAGAATTAAGTTTTAGGCACGCACTTCAAATCTGATCAGACCTCTTTTACAATGATATCAATCCAATATTTCAATTACAAATGAGGTAAAACAGTGATGAATTTATCCTTAAGTTATTTAGTGAATTACCCATAGGATCTTGAGGTTATTTAGATTAGATTAAGGACCTCTTCCTAATAATTATATGCCACCACTTATGTCACTTATACGACTGTTACTAATACTTCAGATCTGATATCAATTTTAACAGTGAAAAGAGAGGGATAAGAGATGCAAACCCTTAGAGGCCTATGCCAAGTTTAGGGACACCCAAGAGAGAAATCACTCCTTCAATGCCTACACTCACAAAGTATTAGCTTGAAACACAAGGAGCAAACCTTTTGGACCACTGCAACCACAAAATGTTAGCCAAAACACGTGCAATTAATGAATCAGACTTGTACAAGACTAGTTAACAAGACTAGGGCTTAGAGTTTTGATGTCTTGGCCTTGTAACCCTTTAAGAAAAACCCTTCAACACAAATGGATCAGCCTCAAAACAATTATATGTGATGAATCTAGCCCTCCAAAGGCTGCGGCTAGGCCTAGGAAGCCCAATGAGGCTTGCAGCCTAGTGGGAAAGAGGCTTTAGGCCTCATGGCTAGGGCTTTTAGCCCTCGTTGTGTTAGCGGCTACGGCTCCAAGGGCTTGGATGATGAAACAAATGAATTTAAGCCCTTGAAACCCTTCTTCAATGGATAGTAAGCCTGCAAAACCAAGATTAGTCCACAAAATCACAAGAAATACAATGAGAAACCCTTACAAACCCTTGCCAAAATTCACTTTAGGCCTACAAAACAAATTGTTAGCCCATAATCAATTGAAAATATGAATTTAAGCCCTTTTAGGGTTGCGGCTAAGTCAAGAAGGCGTATTTAGGTTTGCGACTAGTGTAAAATGGCCCTTTTAGGGCTGCGACCAAGGCTTAAGGGCCTCAAAACCCTGCGGCTAGGGCTCAAGGGCCTTCAAACCCTTGCAGTCATCTCTTTCAAGCAAGAAATGTCAATCTTAAGCCCAAAAATGATCTCCAACACCAAGAAACCACCTGCAAAATCACTCCAGAAGATAATTACTCAAGAAAACCCCAGTGGCAACAACAAACAAGGCCTCTAGCGCTAGTGGCTTCCTCTTGGAGGCTAATGGCACTTAGGTCTTGTAGCTTAGGGCTTCCAGACCCCAAAAGACTTCTTCCTTAAGGCTGGATGACTCCTAAGGCTGAAAACCCCCTCAAACCCTAGTCGTCTAGGCTAGGTGAGGGCTAGGATCCTCACACTTAATTTTCTCTTTGAAAATTTGATCCTTTGGCACCTGGAAGTCAAATAAGTAAAGCCAAGCCACAAGTTCTAGAAAATTCTAAAATCAAAACCCCAAACTATTATTTACAAATGAGAAAATAATATACAAGGGTTATAATAATTTACATTATTCACAAATAAAATTATGCTCTAGATAGCAAATAAATCTTTATAGCCCAATTACATTTTGAGAATAATTGATAGAAATAATTTGTAATTAATTGTACAAACCCAAACTCTGCAAAATAGATCATTAGATAAGCTCAAAGTGCAAACAAGGCGTGATCACCTCAAATTCCATGAACTTAGGCTTTCCCCAAGGGCTGAATCACCCGAGAGATCTCTACACACTCAACAGATAGATCATTAGCTTCATAGAGGTTCGATTCACACAAATAGAGTAGAGATCTAGAGATACCTGCTATATCTACAAGCTTCAATATGTTTACTCTAGCCCAAACTGTAATATCCCCAATTTTCCTAAGCCACTTGGGAAATATTACACTTTTTGACAATTTTGAAATTAGCAACAATTTTTGGTATTTTGACTTAGGAGAAGGAGAAAATCGAATTTTGGTGGATTGTGGGGGCCACACACAAAAGGAATTTGCACTCCCTTAGGAAAAACACACTTGTGGAGAGAGAAGGAAGGAGAGGGAAGGCATACTAGTGGAGAATGGGGCCCACGAGGAGAGGAAGAGGGCAACAAGCATAAATAGGAGATGAGGGCCATCATTTGGGTGCTTTTTGTCAATCTAAAAATTATACTATTGTTTGCTTGAGTTGTTGAGCCAAGTCAACATTGTGTTGTTCAACACGAGGTTTCTGGGCAGGAATCTCACCTCCATCTTCAGTGGACTTCGAGTGCCACTCTAGGGGAGTTCATCTACTCAATTCCAACGTTATTTCTGGAGGTGATTGTTGGGTAATTCGATCCATTTTCTGAGCAGACTTGGCACAGGAAAAAATTTTGCACTCCTTGGAAGAAGGGCTTACAGAGAAACTTTAGTCCAGGAGATTCTTGCAGAATTTTGCCGGTGAAATTTGGGAGTTTGCAGGCCGGAGTTGTGGAGATTTTTGGAGGGCGTAATTGTGCTTTCGTGGGGCGTGCACAGAGCTGGAGAAGCAGTGATTTCGTGGTAGCTTGGGGAGCTGGCATAGCTAGCATTTCTTGTCGGGAAAATTGCCTATCAACAGGAGCTATTTGCTTGACCATTTCTCAGCTGTTGGTGGGAGGTTGCAACTCATTTCTTAGCAGTATCTGTTGAAGAATGTAACTAGTGTTGGTCTTCATAATTGTATTTGAATATATTTATCAAAAGAAAGAAAAAGAAATTTTATTATTAAATAAAATTGACTTATTAAAGCATGGGTTTCATGCTTGGGTCAATTGTTTTTAGGTCAATGCCTCCATTGAAGGCTTCTAGGGTTTATGTCAAGTGTCCTTGTCCATGTCATATTGTAAAAGACCCTTCTTGGGATTTATTTGTCATAGTAGCAATTTATTTTATTGTAAAATAAGTCATTTAGACCTCCTCTACCAAGTCGGCCTCAAGGAAGGACAAGTCGGTCTCAACAGGGGAATTTGACCTCACCAACTCACTATATATTGGAACAACTTGACTCATTTTGAAGATCATCACACACAAGTTCGAATTGCAGTAGTTGGAAGCAGTAAAAGTGCAAAATTCAAGAAGGAAGAAGAAAAGGGCTAGCGAAGGAGAAGAGGTCGTTATTTTGCTAAGGAAGTCAAAATTATCCATCTCTTGTCTCACACGTGTGAAGGAACTGAAGTTGCTGGAGGGTTGAAATTCTGATGCAGTAGGGTCAAAAATCTGTCCTTGATGTAGTATTGAAGTAGGGTTGATGTAATATGGTTGTAGTTGATCTTTAAAGGTTGGAAGAACAATTTAAGGGCCGACTTGGTGGAGGAGGAAGGTCCGTTGGTCTAGGGTCTTGGTCTATCTAATTTGAATTACTGAAGGAAGAGTCCTTGATTGGGTTTTCCCCTATATAGGGGTTTTGCCCTGGTTGCGCAATTGCATCTGGTGTCCTTGATCTTTGCGTTTTTGGTTTTGGTAATTGCTTGATGAACTAAGATAAAAGAAGAACATAAGAAACATAATAATTACTCAAGGAGATCACAAGTACTTATCAACGAGAAAATATTTATGCCTTTCCGATTTTTCAACATGGTATCAAAGCTTAGGTGAATAAGGAAGAAAAAGGCAACCTGAAGATCTATTGAAGAAAAGGTGATCGAAGGAAGGCCATTAAAGGGATCATATAAGGGGATACGCCTACTATCTACAAGAACTATGTCTAACTCAATGAAGGGAGAAAACAAACTAGAAGGAGCCTGCAACTATAGGGCATGGAAAAAGAGGATAGATCTCATCCTCAAGAAGAATAAAGTTTTGGATCTTGTTTGAGGAAAAGTCAAGAAGCCTACAGATGGAGCAGAGAAATCAAAATTCATAGAAACCAAATTGTGGACATGAGCTTAATAGTGGATGGAGTAAAGGACAACCTCATCCCATACATATCCAACATAGATTCTGCTCAAGAAATTTACGAGGCTCTCTCCAAACTATTCACCATCAAGAACATTGGTCAAATAAAAAGCCTCAAGAATGAATTAAGAATTATTAAGATGTCAAAAGACGATATTGTGGAAACCTACTTTATGAGGATATCTAGAATCATAGATGAACTCCAAGCAATAGATGAAATTGTACCAGATAAAGAGCTCGTGATCACTGCGCTGCTAGGTCTACTGAAATCTTGGAGTGCTTTTGCATCAACAGTTGGAAGTATACTCCAACATTTGAACAAATGTGGAATGCATTCAGTCAAGAAGAAGTTAGAGTATCATTAGTAAACAACAAGAAGGAAGATGAAGAAGAAAACACCTCTATTACCTATTATGCTCATAACAAGAAGAAGGGAACCTTCAAGAAGTTCAAAGGACCAAAGAAGAAAGTTGACGTATCTAAGATCGAATGTTACAATTGTCACAAGATGGGTCACTACAAAAGTCATTGTCTAGAGAATCCAAGGAATAAGAAGAGAGAAAGAGAATATGTGAATGTTGCTGATGAAGGTCTACCAAAGAAGAAGAAGATTGAAGAATCTGAGATCAAAGATCTATTTGCCTAGGACTCTTAGGGAATCCTGTCCCTCACATATCCTTCTATTTTAAGGTTTTGAATTGTTTTTCTTTAGGTTTTGAATTTGTATGCCTAACATGCCTTGTTAGAACAATTTTGAATTGTTTTGATAAAGTTGTAGGCATCCCTCAAGATTGGATTAAGAGGGAGCCCTCACCATTTTACCAAAGGTAAGTATCTTACTCCTTGTCTTATCTTTTATGTTTGGTTTCCCTCTCTTATCAATATGTGTTTGTATTATATGTTAATAACCTTTCTCTTTATATTTTCCTTGTTTAGTAAAGCTTGCTGAATGCTCAAAGGCTATGGAGGAAACTTTAAAGGATAGACTTGAAGCATTAGAGAAGTTCTGTTGCAAAGGAAGTCCTTCAAAATTAATGTCCTACAAGGTTTGTTAAGAAACAACTCAAGGTATGTCTTAGACTGTAAGCTTTGTTATAAAGTTCTCTTCATTCTTTTTAAATTTGTTGTACGTTATTGACATCGTAATGCCTAGGGTTTTGAATTGTAAAAATTCTTGTTAGGGTGATTAATCATTAGATTGAATCTACTCTCATTATACTATCATTCTTGTGGAACCCTAAAAAGGTTCACTGTGAAACCCTAACCTAAGGGTGTGTCAATATTGATTATGGAACCCTAGTCCACTTAGGGTTGTTGATGAAATCTAGAAAGCCTATTCATTTTATATTTAGGGTTTTGATATTGTTATGATGGAAACCCTAGTCCTTTAGGGTTTGTTGTTAATGTCTATGTTATGTATTGAAACCCCAGTTCTTTAGGGTTTGGTAAATTAGGGTTTGTAAGCAAGACCCTCATATTAAATGAGATCCTAGGAATGAAACCCTAGGTGTATATTCGTCTGTATGATCGAAACCCTAGTCTAAATGAACTTGCTGTATATCTAAACTTCAATGTATCGATATTTGTGTCTTGGATTTACCTAGTAGATATTGATGTGAAATGTATTCTAGACATGCATATGCGAGTATGTTGACCTAATTGTTGATGCTCATAGTTTGTGAATTCTAGGGCTTGTAATAAAGCCCTAGTAGAAGATTGATATTCTAGGAGATGATGATATTGTTTTTGATATAATTTAGCTTTTGTGATAAAAGTCTAGGGTTTGCAACAAACCCTAGTAAAACTCTGTCATGTAAAAGAATATTGTTGAAATCATAGATAGTACTATGAATGAATTTGATTGAATTGTTGATATCTAAGGCTTTGTGTCTCGAAGAGGGAATCTAGGGTTTGCAATAAATCATAGTATAATCTGTCATATATCTCTACAAATAATAGTGAGGTCCTAGGTATAATGAGACTAATATCTTGACTGAGTTGCTGATATATTCTAGGGTTTATGACAAAACCCTAGCAAGAAGTTGAGTATGTATCTCTCGCTGATTATGAACCTAACTAGGTTTAGGTATTTGATGTCTAAAAGTTTGAATGCTTCCATTGTATTGACATGATTTTGATATAGCTTCATGTTTCGATTTGTATTTGGTTGTACTTGCTATTAAAGTTTTGTAGGTACATAATCTTCAAGATGATGAAGATGTTCGATGAAGGAAGTTATATGAATGATGATGATGAAGATAACCTTGATGCCATATGAAGGAATGAAGTCGTGAGAGGTTTTTCGATGTTATAGAAGGAGGAAGTAGTTGATCTCCCTAAGTTGAGAGGGAGCCTAGATAGAAGAAAGGGTACATCCCTCTAGTTAAGAGGGAGGGCATATTATGATAATCATGATGGATACCTTGAAGAAGAAATCGAAGAATGAATGTACTACAATGTATTGAGGATGTCTTGATGTTGTTGAAGAAATGAAAGAAGAAAAACTTTTGACTAGTTGCATATGAATAACTTGATATAAGTGGCATCAGGACGATTGAGGACCCTGAAGGTTTGTGTTTACTTGTATATGTATTTGAAAGTTTATTACTGATTGGGGTTGTGTTTGAACAGGTAAATATCTCCGTAAAGAAGGACGAACACTTGGGAAGCATGCTTGGAAAAATGGATATATCTAGTTTATTAGGGAGAGATGAAGTATCTAATGGTGAATGCTTGGGAGGACATCGGGCCGACCTATGTGTTGATGTTTAGATCCCAAAGAGAGAGGGTGGCGTTGGTCTTGGAGCTCTGACCTTGGATACGCACCTAGATCCCTGGGTTGATGGTTAGCAAGTAAGCCTGATGGTACCTAGAAGTGGCTAAAAGCTTGAGTCCATCTTAGTCCTACCCAGATAGATTACCCTGATCAGGAATCTAGTCCGTAGCACTGAGTGTGCTGAACTCTTTGTAGTTCATTTTGAGATCTTCCATGTACCTCTATAGATATAGGTAATTATGAATACCTCCCTAGTTAAGAGGGAGTGTTGAAAAATGTAACTAGTGTCGGTCTTCATAATTGTATTTGAATATATTTATCAAAAGAAAGAAAAAGAAATTTTATTATTAAATAAAATTGACTTATTAAAGTATGAGTTTCATGCTTGGGTCAATTGGTTTTAGGTCAAAGCCTCCATTGAAGGCTTCTAGGGTTTATGTCAAGTGTCCTTTTCCATGTCATATTGTAAAAGACCCTTCTTGGGATTTATTTGTCATAGAAGAAATTTATTTTATTGTAAAATAAGTCATTTAGACCCCCTCCACCAAGTTGGCTTCAAGGAAGGACAAGTCGGTCTCAACAGGGGAATTTGACCTCACCAACTCACTATATATTGGAACAACTCGACTCATTTGGAAGATCATCACACACAAGTTTGAATTGCAGTAGTTGGAAGCAGTAAAAGTGCGAAATTCAAGAAGGAAGAAGGAAAGGGCTAGCGAAGGAGAAGGAGGTCGTTATTTTGCTAAGGAAGTCAAAATTCTCCCTCTCTTGTCTCACATGTGCAAAGGAACTGAAGCTGCTGGAGGGCCAAAATGTAGTCTTGAAGCTGGGCTGAAGTTCTGATGTAGTAGGGGTGAAAATCTGTCCTTGATGCAGTATTGAAGCAGGGTTGATGCAATATCGTTGCAGTTGATCTTTGAAGGTTGGAAGAACAGTTTAAGGGCTGACTTGGTGGAGGAGGAAGGTCTGTTGGTCTAGGGTCTTGGTCTATCTAATTTGAATTACTGAAGGAAGAGTTCTTGATTGGGTTTTCCCCTATATAGGGGTTTCACCCTAGTTGTGCGCCTACATCTGGTGTCCTTGATCTTCGTGTTTTTGGTTTTGGTAATTGCTTGATGAACTAAGATAAAAGAAGAACATAAGAAAGATAATAAAAACTCTAGGAAATCACAAGTAATTGTCAACAAGAGAAAGTCTTTCTGCCTTTCTGATTTTTCAACAGAATCTTCCTTGTGGGACGCAAAGCAAATGAGCTAAGGAATTCACAATTTTTGGGCTTGTTGGGCATGTTGGAATTTGGCCATAAGCTTTCTGGGGTTTTTGTGGGTTTTATGAGAGGAGGCTAGGACTAATTTTTCATAAATTTCTGACCACTCCGGAGGGCAGAATTCCTAGTTCCATTCAATAGTCAGCGACATAAATTGTTAGAGGAGGACGTAGTTTATTCTGGGACCATTTCCACCACTTGGGTTCGCAAGATATTTTTGGGTTTTGTTGAGCTGTTGGAGTAGTGCATGTGGCTAATTTTTCAGAATTTTTGGAGTAGTTTGGAGGGCTAAACTAATAGTTGCTTTCTAGCGGCATCAACAATTTTTTCGGGTGGACGCAGATTTGGTAGTAGAGCCATTTCTAACATTTGTGTACCATCATATTCACCTAGGATCTTGCCTTGCTTGTAGGTTCTATCTTTCCTATTATCTAATGTACTCAGTTCTCCACATTAATAAAATGGCTCAGTTATTCATCCTATTTCTTGTGTTTTATTGATTGGTGGCTATGTAGAAAAAATTATTTGCCATAGCTTAGTTCATGCATCTATTATCTGTTGTAAAATTAATTTGGGATATTACACAAAACCTAAAGCAAAATACATGTGTTAATAGATAGTCCAACCATTGGCTATGAAACAATAATCTTTAGTTAAAGCATAAAATTAGAGCATTAAACCCATTCAACACATACCATGAATCATTAAGCGAGAGACACCTTGAATTGAAACCCCAAATACTTTTTATTAATGCAGAAATTCCAGCAGAGCTTAGCTCAATACAAAAAAAATCAATCTAGTGAGATCAAGATACAATGAGGAGCTTGAGAGCTTCCTTATATAGAAAAATGAGAGGGAATAACCCCTCCAAGTGGAAATAATGGCTAGTTGCATCGATCCATGGCTTGATCCTGGAAGAAAAAATTCGATCCCTTGATTCGTTGGCACAAATCTCCAAAAAATTTTGACCTTCCTTGTTCACTGTGCTGGAGGGGTCAAACTTTGACTTCTGGACCATGGAGGACCTCCAAAAAATAGAATTTTCGTTACTTGTGCAAAATAATTATTTGCTTGGCCCAAAAATTCGATTTGTTGGAGAAAATAATCTTCTGGGTCCAACGAATTTCTAGACTGGGTCCTTCTGCCTTGGAAATGAGGCATTTAATTTTTGACTTGAATTATTTTCCTTTGAAAATAGTCTCAAATATTTTTTGATGAATTTTCCACCTGGAGAGTAGTCAATTTTCCCTTCATTTTATTTTTTGCAATAATTTCTGGCTATTTTAATTTTTATTTTTGCCATAAATTAAAATTTAAAAGGTTCAAGAGGGGATTAAATAATTTTCCACCCTCTAAGTGTATCTAAGAAATATTTTGGTAATGGTGTTCTAATTATGAGGAACGATTCACCAAAAATATTTCTAAACACACTTTTACATCATGATATTACAACTCAACCCTTAGAAGGGGAAAATACATATAGACACAGACTCTTAATGCTCAACCAAATTCCGCGACAAGACACATGATGTAGTATGAGAAAAATACATAGATTCGATAACACTAGGACTCACCTAAGACCTCGTCAATGAGCTCCACCCTAACTTTGGGGTATATCTGGGAGAAATACTCTGCCAATTATCCATGTTTACAAACACAGATAATTTGGTGAGGTTAGAAAACTCCCTAGAGTGAAACCCTTTGAGAAGAATCATAGGCTTACCTAGGTGTTGTTACATGGCTTAATATTCATACTAGAATCATTTATACATTACAAAAGTAAAATTTGGATTTCAATGATGATATTGACACAAAATTTTTGTTCCATTGGTGTATAATCTGCTTCCTAGATTGTTGACATGTACATGGTTAATAGTCCCGAGTGGGGCCTTGTTCTAGAGACTTAGAGACAATGGCACCTCAAAGGTCATTACCCTAGCTATCATTTGTCTCTACGGGTACGTGCTTGGCAAACTCTGAACAACTCACAAAGTTTCAAACTTCATCAGGAGTACCATTGGGATGAAACAAGGATGCCATATGCTGTTTCCCCTATGCTGTTTGGGATTTACATTGTTGATTTGAAGAATTTTCTCTAGGAGCATACACAACCAAGAAGTGGGTGCCTTCTTCCCTAGAGTTTGATCTCCATTCTTTTTTATTGTTGATTATGTAATCCTCTTGCACTCCACCTCGGAAGGGTTACATTGATTCCATAGCTAGATTTTGCAATCTTTGTTAGTTGACAGTCAACCTTGGGAAAACCAAGGTAGTGATCTTCAGTAGGACGAAGAATGCTCTCAAATTACAATTTCTGCTTCCAGGGGTTGAAGGTTGAGATCACCATTGGCTACACATACTTTGGCATTCCTTCTTCAGGTCCAGATTTTGATTGAGGAAAGCCCTCTAGGCTTGGATCAACAAAGGCTATGCCTCCCTAGCTCTCCTAGAGCACTAGTGTTTTCAGAACCACTTTTAGGGCATATTGTCCAAGATGGATCTATGTTCAAAAACTAGGAAATCATGGACTCCAAATAAAAGCTTTTGAACTTCTACATGCAATATTTTCTAATAAAAATGGAAGACGACAGCCCACTTTACAGTTTACACTAGGAAATCATGGATTCCAAATAAAAACTTTTGAACTTCCACGTGCAATATTTTCTAATAAAAATGGAAGACGACAGCCCACTTTACAGTTTACACCCACTGATCCTTAGCTTCTTAATCTAAGCTTTGATGCCAAACTCTAGGCACCAACCTTTACCAATTTTGAAAATTGAGCAAACGTCAAGGTAATATGTTGTAAAAGAAGGAAATCAGAAATAACTCCATGGATATAATTCATTGAAATTAAAGTAAAGAAGTAGACAAATATGTTTTATGAGTCTTCAACCATATGGAAATTATGATTGAGCGTATCTCTATTGCTTTGTCTGCTTTATCTGTGTTATATGTAAATTATTAGTGACTTATTTCATGTTGCATATTTTATTCTGTGCTTTGCTTCATCTGCTTCTCTGATTGTAGTGTCTTGTTTCTTGTTTTCTAATTAAGTTTTTTATTGTCATTGTCTTATCCATTGTTCTGACGTTGCTGCTTCTGTTTTATCTTAACTTTGTATTTTGTCCTTCGTAGGTTGTGATGCTTGGATTGGATGCAGCTGGCAAGACAACCATATTGTACAAGCTACACATTGGAGAAGTATTATCTACAGTCCCTACCATTGGTAGGCTTTTTCTTATTTGGATGCTGATCTCTGAAATGATTATGGAATTCTTCACTTTCTGTGATTTCTTGTTTGGTTTGTTCACTTTTCAAAGCAAGTTTAAGCTTCCATGCTAGCTGGTATAGTGTGGATTCTATACACTTCTGCGTAGATTTTCAAATGTATGATCTCGAGCTTTTGGAGCATAGACCAGTCCATTCACACGAAGTATCTCTTAGAACATAACAACGCTCATGTAGTATAGTGCCCCAGTGGGTCCATATTGTAATGCCTTATTTTCTAAGCTAATATCATATTTTGTACTTAAACCCACTGTTTGTATTACATATACTAAGGTCCCATTACAATATTCTATGTAGACATTTCTTGATCAGAATTCTTCTTCCCATATTGACTAGTTATAATTAGCCAGAATTTAAGTACAGTCCAAGCCATTGAAAATACAGTATGTGATTGCTGACTCATCAGTTATTTTTTCTGTAAGTTTAGGACTCATCAATTTGTTAAAATGGGGAGCAGTCAAATGGAATTAAAAGTTGAACAAAATGATCCTAGAAATTTGTTGTCAATCCTGAGATCACCCTGATGAATAACTCCTGTGTAGACCGCAAAGGAGGATCTTAAGGCCTTTGTAGATAAGAAAACACTATATAATTCATAGAAAAGGAGGTCTAAGGTCTTGTTCATGCCCCTCATGCATTTTTGGACATGTAATCAAGTTAAAAGTGCCAAGAAGCTCAAGAAGTTAGCTAGTAAAATTCAATGTTCCACCGAGTTTCCGGGACGGGGAAACGTGAGAGCGAGGATACGCACAAGGGGGACGTATATAAGCAACCCCAAATTTTAGGGATTTTTCGGGGAAACGAGGGGACGTCATAGTCATAAAAATTATAAAATTGTAAACTATTAAAAAATGTAATATATAAAAATAAAAAAATAAAATCCCAAAAATATGTCAATAACTAAATAGAAAATCTTAATAATTATGAAATGTACATCTAAAGACTAAATATGATCATAATAACATATTAGACTATTATCATTTGACATTTCTGCATTGTAAATCTAAAAGTAAATTACTAAATTGAATCCATCATTTGACATTATGCAAAGTTCCTTCTAAATTCATCATCTGGCATGATGCAAGGCGCATCTAAATGAAATTAATAAATCATCATTTGACAATTGAAATTTTGCAATGCACATCAAATTTTCAAAAACGATAAAAAGTAAATTCATCATATGACAATGACATTGACATTATGTTGAAGTCTAAAATAGCCATAAAATACTAAACTAAAAGTAAACATAGAAAGCACTAAGCAATGAAATACTAGTAAATTTCTCAAAAAATACTAAATAATATTAATAAATACTAAGTCTTAAGTTTTAATATACTTTAAGTATTTTTATTTTTGTTATTGTTTTTATTTTATTTTTTAAGTTTTAAATTTTAATATAATATAATTTATTTATTTATTTAAAAAAATTAAGTTTTAACAAGTTTTAAGTTTTAATATAGTTTCATTTTTTTTAATTTTTTTTTCATATATTTAAATTTGTATTTTTTTTAAAGTTTTAATGTTTTATAAAAATTATTAGACAAAAATATGGTCCCCCCGGCGTTTCCCTTGCATCCCTTCGGTGCCCCCCTTGCATCCCCCTGACGTCACCCCTGCCCCCTGCAAAGGAGTTGCGTTTTTCCGCCAAAAAAATGCCCCCCTGAAGTTTCCCCAAAAAGGGGACGTGGGGGAAACGTTTCCCCGTTCCTGGAGCATGGGGGAGTGTCCCCCACCCTGGGGGACGCGTCCCCGTGGAACACTGGGAAAATTACTCAAGCTTGGATGTGTTTGCACTTGAAACTATACCTTGGTAAGTGATACAAAATTATTAAAATTTCAGCTTTGTTGTTTCCGCCTTGCACACACACCTAAGTTAGTGAGAAAAGCCCTTAACCCCACAAAGTGCGGTTGGTGGAAAAATCAAGAGATGGGGCTATCATCTATTCCCAACTCTCTCCTAGGCAAGCTAAAGGGGGGTGGTCCCTAAATGGTAAGCTAAGTTAAAAGTGATGTGAGGTTTCTAGGAGATGTCAAAGTTAATTTGGATTACTTGAGATTATGAGCAAATATGATGAGCAATATAAAAATATACTTCAATAACCATCAACACATAAATCAAAGATACACACATATAAGATCAATGCCTTCAATATTGCTTCAAAATAAATAACACTTGCTCTAAAATGAAATGAAACATAAGTAATCCTATCAATCAAAATAGATAGATGTTAGAAAAAAATAATATCACTTGCAAGATTAAAATTGCTCAAAGAAATGCTTTCAAAGTATAATCATTCACAATTCTAAAGCATGCAAAGAAGCAATATAAAATAACTTGCAAAATGAAAATAAGCTAAAACTTCACTTGCAAAATGAAAGAGATGGTACTTGCCCAAATGAGATATTACATAACAACCAATTCAAAACATTTTCATCATGACAAGTATATATAAATAGATTGCAAGTAAAATAGCTTGAAAAGTAAAGTGTATTAACATGAAATGCACTTAACTAAGGTTAGATGCAATTATCTTGGTTAATTTTATGCTAAATGCCTACTCTAGGTGATAGATCTTCCTCTTGAACTCTTGCCAAAGGGTAAAAATTGGGGTGACTGTAAGAAAGAGGGGCTGAGGACACGATGATTTCGTTAACGATACCCTTCCCCCGAGTCTTACTAGCCAGCATGTGCCTTCGTTCCTACAAGGGGACAAGCCACCTTCATAACTGCAGGGTCACACACTCTTTTCCTTACGTAAATCATGCAAAATGAGCTAAAAAGGAAAGCTAAAAAAGATGAGATGCAAAATTAATCCACCCACACAAAATGCTCTTTCTAAATAAAGAGAAAGGATGCCTTGGGTAAAACCCAAGCTCCCACAAGAAAAATAGATCTTTTATTATGATGTTACAATGTAGTTAAAACCAGTGTTGCAGGAAACGTCCCCCCCTGCAGATCAAAACTCCGATCCGCGATCCGTATGGATGCGTGGGGGAAGCGTTGTCTGAAACGCGTTTTGGGTTGATAAACACGCTTCCTGGAAATTTCAGGAAGTGTGTGCCTGAAATGTGTTTCGGTTTTTTCGAACCGCATTTCGGTTTTTCCGAACCGCGTTTCAGACGACGCTTCAAGCTTTCGAAAAAAATTATAAAAAAAATGCAAAAAAAAAAAATTATATATATATATATATATATAGCAAAAAAAATATAAATATAGCAGACACAAGTTTTGAATATAGATGCAAAAAAAATAAAATAAAAGATATATATATATATATATATATATATATATATATATATATATATATATATAGCAGACGCTTCGCTTCCTAGATTTTTGGAACATGATGCTTCCATGTCCCCGCTTCCAAAAAACGTCCCCATTTCGTCCTCGCTTCGTGCAACATTGGTTAAAACCTCTTAGAGGGCTTACCAAAAGATTGAAGGGAATTTGTACAAGATTGAGAGCTAGAAATAGCTAAAATATCCCTCCAAACAATAGCAACCTCAAGGGCCAAAGAAGTCTTTCTAAAATCTGAAAATTACAATCTCCAGAAAGCCCCACGACCTATCCTTCTTTGTAGCTCCTTCTAGTGTCCACAACCTCCTTAGAATGAATCTTGGATACTTGAGAGGTTCTGCAAGAAAACTAGTTAGAGTTCAATGATTTATCCTCAAGGCTCTTGTTGCCAAAAGTTCCAACTATGGGTTGCAAAACAAAGAGACAATTACTGTAGAGAGAGAGCATATAAAACAAACAAATATGATACAAAATAATGTACAAGAAACCAAATCAAGTGGTGGGAGTGAACCCCATCACTTGCCTAGTTTGAAAAATGCTCTTAAATAGCAAATGTAACTTTGAAAATTTCTAAATCAAAGAACCATATAATTGAATGAAATGATGATTCAAGTAGATATTGGAAAGAAACTCCCCTCTTGCTTCTTCTTTAGATGACAAATTTGAAGGAAGAATTGGTGAGTTTTGAGCAACCTCGCATCCAGGAATGAGTTGATCTATGGGAGACTTCTCTCATGCCCAAATGGATTCCTGCACACAAAAACAACCATAGTTCTTCCCTACACAGTTGAAGCAAATATTAGCTTTCCTAATGGATTAGAACAACACAATGGATTGAGATAAACCAAATATTTCTCCAAAAATAACTTGGCAAGCTCACTCTTAGAATGCTACTTCTAAATCAATAACATGTGCAAGATAGCTCTACACACATCAATCCAACCAATGGCATTAGAAGCTAATAGAGTTCAAAAGCATAAGAAATACAATAATAACAATAACAGTATGCAAATATATCACCTCAAATTGCCAAGAGAACACCACCAAAATTGCCCCAAAGTCTTTGATTATATTAGCAAATTGCAAGTACAAAATTATAGAGTTTTCTCAAGCCCCAATAGCTCATAACATGAATACATAGGGAGAGCCCATGGCTCTATTATATAAAAGTTTGGGAGCCAATCCCAAGGAAAATGGTGACAATCCCAATGCCTCTACATGCAAATTTGAATTTCCCAAGTGGCCATTCGATTTCCTCTAGAGAGGCCCATGCAATCCTTGAGGAGGAGAACTCGTTGAGGTGGAGAGGACATGTGTATGTGAGAGTGGAGTGGTAGGAGACCACTCTCCACTCATCTCTTGTGGAACTCCAAGTCAAAGCCCACCAATGGGTGAGTCACCTCCTTAACTTGACTTGTCCTCCTAAAAAAATGTGATTTGCTTTTGTGAAACTCGTGGTCCCCTCAAGGAAATTTGATTTCCCTTTTTTGTCACATGTTTCTCTTTGATTCTTGGTCCACATCAGTTTATAACTTGGCTTCAACTCCTTGATGATTTTCCACTTCATTTCCACATCATTTAGCATGTGTGGATATTTATTTTCTCCAATTTATTTAATTGTTGGGCTAATTTATTGCCACATTTTCCACAAAACTTAGGAAAAATGGGTTTTGAGGGTCTATAACTTATTTTTTACCCCTCAAAGTGTGTTATAGTAGAAAGTTGAGGGTGAGAGGTGTAATTTTGAGCACACATACCCCATACAACTTCTCTAGACATCACTTATTACATATTACATTCAGATTTTATTCAAATTTCCACCCAACGGGAAATTTTAAAAATAAAAAAAATACCCCTAGACCTAACCAAATTCCACGAAATTTTACAAGTGATCTAGTATGGTAATATAAAATAACTCTAAACACTAGGACTCACCCAAGGCCTTGCCTTCAAGACGTAATCCAGCTTTGGTGTTATGCTTGGAGGAAAAAACTCAATTAATTATTAAGTTCCCGTAAGGATATAATAATTAACCAAGTGAAAAAAACCTCTCAGAGTAAACTCACTTGATAACAAGGTCCCAAGTTATAAAGGCTTGTTACATGAATCAAACTCATCATACTAGCATCACTTTACATCATCCCTGTAGGGCTTGTGGAATCTGGGTATAATAGAAGACGATGAGAAGAAGAAGTAGAGTTGAAAAGTTAAAATGATATGATGATCTCAGATGTTACATGAAGCTTTTGATACATCCTTGGGCATGGAGTCATCAACAATCTTTGGGTACACTATAGTGGTCAACAAGCCTGCAAACTTAGAAGAAATCTGCCTTCACTAATCGCTACTCTCCTCTCATTTTGGACTAGTACATGCCAGTCAAAGGGGGGTGTCCCTAATTTTCTGTTTGCCATCCTTCCAATCTGCAAACTCAAAACACAATGAAACAACAATGTAAACAGTCTCATGACAGCTACTAAAACTGTCAAAGAAAATGAATCTTAAAGAAATCAATTGGCAGAATTTTCATTTTATAACAAAACTGCTAGAAATGGAAATGATTATGAAGAAGAGGCGCCTAGAAATGATTTCACGTGAGTCAAATCACAAGACAAAAATAACACTACAGGTCTGCGAGTAAAAATCAGATTTTGACAAGACATAAAAGCTGAGAATTGAGCATAAGATATCTTTATTTTGTATTAATCAAAGAGCTGGTTGCACCAAAGAGACCAAACACAAAACCCCTCTGCTAATTAACTCCTTTGCTAGATGAGAGACCTATTAGAAACGAGAGAGAAGAGAATGAAGAAATGATGTAGCTGGGATCTTGTTTTGCTTTGCTAGGAAAATCCTCCCTTTGGATGAGCCTTCATCCCTTCTTTTATAATTGCTTTGGTGACACATGCTAGGTGAAATGAGCCATTGGAAAAGACAAATGTCCTTACCCATGTGAACTATTCGTTGACCCAAGTCGCACTAGAGGAGTGAGGATGCATGTGCAGAGGTGGCCAAGTGACACTAGCACACGTCTCCCTTATCCCTCATGCAAGTTTCAGAGAAAGTGAGTGGTATAGTTTAACTGTGTTATGGTCTGTGTGCCTTAAAATGATAAGAAAGCATTAATTACAGTCCTATTCTAAGGGGAATGTCATTTTACAAGAATACAATGTACAAGACAATATTTGATGATCCTAAGACTAGATCTCCTTAGTGTATATATAGGAGAGAAAGGGTACAATTATAATAAAATGGGACCATGAGGGGTTCTAGCCTACATAACAATATAACAATAGAAATGTAATCACACAATATATAGGGCTTAATAATGGGTTTTTGGGTTAACATGGGGGTTAACATACCCCTCCTCTTCAAAGAAGTGTGTCCTCAACAATTGACTATTTGTGGGTGTTTCTGCGTGAACAAATCATCTTCCCATGTTGCTTCTTCCAACGGTAGGTCTTTACATTTGATGAGGTACTCAGTAATTGTTCGGTTTCTCAGTGGCTTCGTCCTTGTTTTCATAATTGTTTCTTGTTCTAGTATTGTTTTCCCTTCTTCATTAATATCTGGTAGAATAGTTTGGATTGGGATCTTGTCATCAATTACCTTATTTAAGCAAGAAACATGTAAGACTAGATGTACACATGAAGATGAAGGCAACACCAATCTGTAAGCCACACGTCCAATCCTTTGCAACACCTTATAGGGGCCATAATACCTCAAAGCTAATTTATTGTCCTTTTGTTGCTTGAGAGGTATCTGTTTATATGGTTGTAGTCTCACAAATACCCAATCCCCCACTTCAAATTCCCTTTCACTGCAATGTTCATCTGCTTGTTTCATCCTATTTTGTGCCATAACTAAGTTGTCTTTCAATAGTTTGAGAACCTCTTGTTGGTGTTGTATATGGTCCTCTACTGCTTGAGCCTTTATAGCCCTTTCAAGGTGATGTGATGGATGGAGGATGATGTTCATAAAGTGCCATAAATGGTGACATTTTTGATGAAGTATGGAAGGGTGTGTTGTACCACCATTTTTCCAAGGGCAACCATTGTTAATTTTCCTAGGGCTAGATTGTTCTTTGCTTTAGATAATTGCAGTTACAAATTTCTTCATCATTTACATGTTGCATTCACCCCATAACATCTTAACATTATTAGCAATTATGTAGAAAGAACAATAACATCAATATTGTAGCAGAACATAAAGGAACAACAAAAGAAAAACATGCATAAAAGGGACACTGAGCTTTTGGTCAGAGACCAGGGAAAAACCCCACAAGGGGGAAAACCCATTCAAAGTCTTCTTCTATTAGATATTCATCAATTGTTCAGCTGAGATACAAAGTACATTCATAACAAGATTCATCAATTACATCAGGCCTCCCAGGGCCAACCCAACACAGTTCACAACTTTGTTTGTGAACTGAGCGAAATAAGACCTAGAGAGAGAAAGCTGCTATCACGTCACTGTCAAGAGTGCCATCATAAGTAGCACTGTTCACTGTGATCATTCTTAATGGAGTAAGAGTACTGTAATCATTTCTCACAAGAGCATATCACTGTATCTTGCATACTAAGTCACTGATACACTAGTGGTCTTTTCCATGTAGATTTCTGTCACATACAGTTATCTAGGGTATATATCAAAGATACTGTCCGGGCCATACTATGACTATTACTGCTGTCATACTATCAATAAGGTCATTGTCATGAAGATTACAGTTACACATCCAAGCTACTAACATATTAAGGGTTACTTTCACTGTTTACACAAAAACTGCTATAGAGGCTCTATCATAGAGGCAGTGCCATACATATAGATCATTGTATCATGAGCAAGACTGTTTTACTATATCATAAGCAATATGTCATCACTGTATCATAAACAAGATTGCCGTCACTGTATCATAAGCAAGACTGTCATATGTACTGTAAAAGAACACTATCAAAGATTCAAATGTCTCAAAGAAAGACCCCTATAGAAGATCACTGTTATCAAAGGCACTGCTATCTTAGTGCTATTAAAGTCCTAGACATGACACTTCTATCAAGGTCACAGCCAAGTCCATTTGAGTTACTGCCATGTCATCCATTAGGGTTATGGTCATCATAAGAGCACTGTCATCATAACTGTTATACATCATGACTCATAAGAACAACATCACTGCTTTTATGTTTGGCAAGAACGAGACATCATAAAGTAAGGTCACTGTTATCATAATGGCCACTAGCTAAATCACTGCTACCACAATATATTACAAGAGATTCTTAATATATATACATATACATATATATATACATACATATATATACATACATATATATACATATATGTATATACATATCTATACATATATATATATATATATACATATATATATATATATACATATATATACATATATATATACATATATATATATATATATACATATATATATACATATATATATATATATATACATATATATATACACACACACACACACACACACATATATATATATATATATATCAGACACAGATGTCCACCAGAATAAGAATGTGAGCCATGAGCAACCATATATTAAGCTTTTGTAAAAAATTACCTGTAATGCGAGCTACAGGAGTGATAGCAAGCTACAGGAGTGATAGTGAGTCATAGAGAATTGTACACGAGATATATGTCTATGAGCATGTCCCATACAGTAAGGTATTTGAGCTACTAGGAAAGTGAACCTCTGAGATCTATTACACGTCATAATAAATGTATATACGTACCACAAAATTCTTGTGATCTATCTTAATGCATGCTTACTGAAATCCTATGTAAGCTATAATAGAGACGATTTGTACACAAGAAAGTGTGCAGCTGAAGTGCAATTCACAAATTAATGTAAAGAGCCATTCCACAAGATAACATAGCGCGTGATATAGATAAAGTGAGTCACTGATGATTCACTGGTAGAGAAGCCGAGCCACATAACCACCGATCCTTAGTAATGAACCATACAAGTCTATCCAAGAGAATCCGATCCACTGAACCATCGATGCTTAGTAATGAACCATACAGATTTAATCCAATTCGATGTCATGAACCTCAAATCTATCGAGTTCTTAATTCACGTTATTGATCTGTCTCGATTATTTCACTGAACCATGAGCTATAACACTTCCTTCATATATAAATCGATGAGGAGACTTTAGATGCGAATGAGCCCTTTTATTAAAGAACCGACTTGATCTTGATTGAAGGGAATCAATAATTCAAAATTTTTGCTCAAAATATTTTAAACATGTTTTCCAAGTGACTTTATAATAACACATTATTAATAGATCCTTTTATCCATTTGACTTTTTCTTTTGGTCAATATAAATTATTTTTGGGGCTCGTTGGGCTTCTTCTTGGGGTCTCAGATTTTCTATGGGGAAATTCGTCCCATAGCTGCCCCAACTGTAGCACTCCTCTCAGCTAGGGAGGAATTTCCATTTGCATCAGAAATCTCGTCTCAGATATACAAGTATGCTCCATCGGGTCTCATCTCGGATAACATGTCTCACTATAAGAAGGCAGGCAGCTACATCATCATTACATCTCATCTCATAGAAGAACAATAACGCACAATCAAAGGTAGGGGAGATCAATCCTCAAACCCTAGTAGTCTCCAAGTCAAATCTCATGACTTTCATCTCATTTATCTCAACAAGACGTCCATCTCATCACATCTTGTCTCAACTCGATTCCTTTGATCATCAACTGAACAATGATGTATCTATCTAAAGAAGAAGAATCATCATAGGGGAGCTCCTACTACCACTCTATATCTAATCTACAATAGGCACAATACAACTTACTGTGAAAGGTAAGGATCACAACTATGCTAATGTCAGGACAATAGGCAAGATACTACTTACCATACAAGGGAAGGATCGCAGCTATCCTATTGTCTGCTGATCTTCCCAACTTGACCCTCAAGAGTTAGTGGTAGAACACCTGCATCCTCTCACTTGGGCAAGATACTACTTACCATAAATGGTAAGGATCGCAACTATCCCAAGTCACCTCAACCCATTGGCCAAATGGAGAGGAACAATCCCAACAAGCCCAACTTGTGGGTAGGATGCTAACTGTTGTATACTCTATCAAGACCCAAAAATGACAATAGGCAGGATGCTACTTACCATGTTGTAAGGATCTTAGCTATCCTATTGCCAAACAATAGGCAGGATACTACTTACCGTTAGGTAAGGGTCACAACTATCCTATTGTCTAGAGTTCCCTCAACCCTAGGAGCACTCTAGCTTAATACCTCTTCCAGTGAGCTCAAACAGGGGGGAAGAACATAACTTAGTGTTCTCGATCAGCCCGGGACCCCTTCCTCTCATTATTGCTTTCACTAGGCTTACGAAAAAAATGATGTATCTATCTAAAGAAGAAGAATAATCATAGGGGAGCTCCGACTACCACCCTATATCTAACCGACAATAGGCACAGTACGACTTACCGTGAAAGGTAAGGATCACAACTATGCTATTGTCAGGACAATAGGCAAGATACTACTTACCATAGAAGGGAAGGATTGCAACTATCCTATTGTCCGCTGATCTTCCCAACTTGACCCTCAAGAGTTAGTGATAGAAAACTTAAATCCTCTCACTTGGGCAAGATACTACTTATCATAAATGGTAAGGATCGCAACTATCCCAAGTCACCTCAACCCATTGGCCAAATGGAGAGGAATAATCCCAACAAGCCCAACTTGTGGGTAGGATGCTAACTGGTGTATACTTTGTCAAGATCCGAAGATGACAATAGGTAGGATGCTACTTACCATGTCGTAATGATCTCAGCTATCCTATTGCCAAACAATAGGCAGGATACTACTTATCGTTAGGTAAGGGTCATAACTAT
Source organism: Pinus tabuliformis (assembly GCA_031772625.1). NCBI lineage: Eukaryota > Viridiplantae > Streptophyta > Pinopsida > Pinales > Pinaceae > Pinus > Pinus tabuliformis. Next base: position 276,920,812 of record CM062805.1, on the reverse strand, counting down.
CCTTTTGTCTAGAGTTCCCTCAACCCTAGGAGCTCTCTAGCTCAATATCTCTTCCCGTGAGCTCAAACAGGGGGGAAGAGCATAACTCAGTTTTCTTGATTAGCCCGGGATCCCTTCCTTGTTGAAAAAAGTGTAACTAGGTTCGGTCTTCATGATGACATGATCTTTGTAAATGATGTAATAAAAGGAAATTATTTTTGTATGCCTTGCTACATGGGTTTCATGAGCAAGAAGTGTCACTAGGTGAAAGACTTCTTCTTGATGTCTTTAGGATTTATTTATATGTTAAAGTGTCATGTCATATGTATAGAAACTCTTTATGAGTTTATGTAAATGTATACAAGTCCTCAAAGTTGTGAAACAACCCTCCAAGACCAAGATCAATACCTCAAAAGCAAGCCTATCGAAGTCTACAAGCAAAACATCAAAGGAATCCTAATGTCAGCTCCTAAATTGAATTAAATGTATAAATGGAAGTCATGTCAGCTTGGCATATAGACATGTCGGTTCATAAGTTCAAGTCGGCTCAAATTAAGAGCACACACAATTATAAATACCCACGAAGGGTCAGCGCAAATGACACAAGGAAAAATTTCGGATGCCTCTGAAATTTCTCATATAAAAGCAGAGCCGCAGTAGGGTATTGACTACATCTCGTTTTGGGTTTTAGGTGCAGTCATAATCTCGGATACATGGAGTGGAATGGCCTCGTGAAAGGACGCAACAATAGTTTGAGTTCTGGACATTCTCAACATATCTATGTATTGCAATCTCGGCATTACAGTGATAAATTGATCTCACATGATAGAGAAGCAGTCATGGCATATGTAGATCTCGGTGGTAATCCTGTAGAAGACTAGACATTGAACAACAATGGTAGATCTATTCTCTCGACTCAATGAAGATTATGTTAAATGTTGTCTTAATATCCTATATCTATATATCTATCTATATATATATATATATATATATATATTACAGTCTTGCCATAACTTTGATGATGTAATAGGTTTCGGTGATGATCAAGAGATCCTTGACATATACCTATGATGGGAGACATACAGTCTCATTAGGTATCACAGTATTCAGATCTAGCATGATGTAGTCTTGATGTGCTACAAGGAGCAGTGACAAGGATCATAGTCTTGATCCTGGCAAAACTGTAATCATAATAGTTATGGATCATGATCTTGTATTTCAATGATCTCATGGTGTCGAGGTGCGACAATGATCTCAATGTAGCAAGGGACAGAAGAGATGCAATGGCAAATGATCTCGGTGATACTGTTGTGAAGACCTCTATGGTGCAACAATGGTGACTTCTATGCAGATATAGCAACTATGGTCTCAGTGAAGAAGCAACAGTTAAGGTGCAACAGTAGTGCAACTATGATGATATCAGTGTGAGCAGCAGTGATAATGATGATATCAACAAAGGAAAGGAAGAGGATTGATGTCTTGGTCTGGGAGAGACAAATTGTGTCAAGGGTCACGGTCTTGGTATTCGTTAATGAAATCTCTATAAGAAGAATTTTGCGTGGGTTTTCCTCTCCAAGAGGGAGAGGTTTTGGCCCTGGCGGAAAGCCAAACATTTGTGTTCTTGTCTCTTTTGTTTTGGTAGCAGTTTGATGAAGTTAACTCACACACACTAATAATGAATGAAAGATGAAGATAAGATTAAATTGCATAAATACTTCACAAATTGTTATCATGCTAAGAAGAATCATCCTAAATATACTTGCCCTAGATTCTTCAACATGGTTTCAGAGCGATTGGTTTCAACAGTGAAAGTAAGGGCAGAAAAGAGACATTCAAGAATCAAGTTTCTACAAGACATCAATGCAGCTGAAGACCTACATGACAGAATCAAACCCTAACCATGATCAAACCCTAGATCAAAGGATCAATCTTCAACAATAACAAGGGTTGATGTCTATGAAATCAAAGAGATAAGTTACAACAACAAGATCTTGTATCTACACAAGCCACCTAGAATACATCATCTTGAAGAGGATCAAAGTCCAAGAAGCAGTCCAAATCAACAATCATCATTAGCAAAGGCTTTGGAGATCAACAAGATGAAACATTTAGATCTCTGATCTGTGGCAACAGTTCTGATGACTCTCACAGTTTTAGTCAATGACTTATTCAAGATCTGTCATCTCAAGTCATAAAATGTTGCAGAACTACAAGGTTCCATAAATATAACTATGTCAACAGATCGTATATCAAGATAGCTCAAAGAAGAGAAAGGCAATCTTCCTATCAAGGATCTCATCCGGTGAAAGCATCAAATCTGCCTCATCAACAGCTAACATGATCAAGGTGAAGACTACATCTTCACAATTAAGTAAGTACACTTTTATAATCAAATTTTGTTTTATGACTTCATGATTGCAAGAAGACCTACATATTGGATGGATCATCGAGGGTCTTGCATGGAATAAGGAGGATCGTCATTATCCTTAGAGAAGTCAGTACATCAAGGTCTCCTTTGAAGTAATAAGAACTCATAAGTTTCTATAAAGTAAGAAAGGAGACATAGGAAGAATGCATGAAATGCTAGAGGACATACTATCTGAAATGCAGTAAAGAAGAATGAAGAAATATCTTCATGAGATCTCAGTTATGAGATCTGGAAAAATGATGAGAAAATAATCATCATTGACATTGATAGGGATAGGCAAGGTAACAAATGACCATGAATAAGAAGGTTACCTCTATCAACAGTTTGTGGTCTCTATGTTGAATAGAGAAAGACAAAAGACTCAAGTATGTGCAAAGGAAAGGTTGACAAGATAAGTACTATGGAAAGATTACCTGAAGGATGGAGGAAGTTAAAGAAAGGATCAGGGGAAGAGGGAGTAATAGATCTCCATTATGAATAAGATGGTGTCCCTCTCAAAAGGATCCTATCAGAAGTCCTTGTAGTGGTAAGAAGATGCATCATGGAACCAAGAGCTGATATGGGAACCATGAAGAACATAGCTCTTGGGAATCTCATTGTATATTAAAGGAAAGGAAGAAGTCATCCGGAACAAAGGAAGTATTTGTCAGATGAGGATATACCTGATCTTGAAGATTCTCAGATGGAAATCTTAGCAGAGGATCCCCTAAGACTGGGAAGACAGTAAGTGCTTCATCAGGAATTCCAACTTATGGAAATCATGAGATGAAGAACTGATGACATGATAAAGCAGATCTGTTCAATCAAGAAAGTTGCTGAAAGTAGCTTGAAGGGAAAATGAGGTATGTATGCCTATATTTGTATTTGTATTTGATATTGTAATGTCATGATATATGGTTGCAGGTAAAATGGATCAAGCATGATCAAAAGGGGAAGGATCTCCTCCTCTGAAAGGATGTAGAAAGACATAAGTCAAACTAGCTGAAATCAACATAATATGTCCTCATATGAAGTATGAGGTAGTTGACTACAATTGAAGAACTCATAGAGCTCCTAGGAATGAAAGACATGAGGATGAAAGAGATCGTAAAACATGCAACCATGATGAAGGTAATCAACATCTAGAGGATCAGGGAATCTCCTGGAAAGATGTGAACACTGATGCAAAATGAAGACCCTTGACAACATATATCGTTGGAGATGTGTAAACATGTATGTAGGATGTTGATACCTACAAGAAGATGTCACTGGAAAAGGCCATCACTAGAAAGGTAATATGTGATTTGTTTTTGGTTTTTGACCTCTTGGAGGAAGTCTGGGTATGTGTGCAGGGCCATGGTAAGAAGAGTTGTGAAGGATGTCACAACTATGTACCTCGTGATCTAGAGCAATCACCGTTAAAGGAAAGGTGAAGATAGATGGCCTTATGAAGAAAGCCTTAGATGTCGAGCCAAGGAGGATACTTTCCAGGAAAGAAGGAATGACATGATGGAAGAAAGTGATGGATGGATGGACCCTACATATGAAGAAATTGATGACGTTGAAGTCTTGAATCATCAGTCAACTATAAGACCCTATAAAGCATTGATGATAGAGTCCCTGGGTAAGAGGGAGCTCTGGGAGGTTCCTATGAGTAAAAGGAACTCGAGCAAGTTTCTGAGTGAAGAGAAACTTGGAACTCATCCCTAGTTAAGAGGGAGAGTTAGACATGACATTCTTGTCTTCAGTTTGGAAGAAAGAATGGAGGATTGTGTAATCATTTGGCGTCCGACACTCTTTGAGGATGTGGTAGGGCATCTAAGACAAGAGTGGGCAAGAGGACCGATATTCTTGAGGGCTGGGAACCCAAGATGAGAATAGTCCTAGTAGGGCATACTCGGAGAACACTTGGGTGGGTATGACTCTAAGAGAGACAATGATGATGTGTGTCTATCAATCATTGGTCTCGCCAACATTATGTGCTCTGATCTAAGTGAGAGATAGAGGTGTTAGTCAAGGCCTTGCTATATGAAACAACTTTGGTTGAAATGATGTTATAACAGATGGATTGCAAATCCGATTCTACTTATGAGAAATTCTTCAGTTTGAGAATGATCAAGTACCATTATGAATACCTCGCTAGTTAAGAGGGAGTGTTGAAAAAAGTGTAACTAGGTTCGGTCTTCATGATGACATGATCTTTGTAAACGATGTAATAAAAGGAAATTATTTTTGTATGCCTTGCTACATGGGTTTCATGAGCAAGAAGTGTCACTAGGTGAAAGACTTCTTCTTGATGTCTTTAGGATTCATTTATATGTCAAAGAGTCATGTCATATGTATAGAAACTCTTTATGAGTTTATGTCAATGTATACAAGTCCTCAAAGTTTTGAAACAATCCTCCAAGACCAAGATCAATACCTCAAAAGCAAGCCTACCGAAGTCTGCAAGCAAAACATCAAAGGAATCCTAATGTCGGCTCCTAAATTGAATTAAATGTATAAATGGATGTCATGTCAGCTTGGCATATAGACATTTCGGTTCATAAGTTCAAGTCGGCTCAAATTAAGAGCACTCACAACTGTAAATACCCACGAAGGGTTAGCGCAAATGACATAAAGGAAAAATTTCGGATGCCTTTGAAATTTCGCATATAAAAGCAGAGCCGCAGTAGGGTATTGACTGCACCTCGTTTTAGGTTTTAGGTTGTTAAGTTATGGTTTGTTCTATGCTTATAACAGTTTACTTCTTTTTCTTATTATATTCCATCGATTAGCAATCACATGTACATAAAGTAAAGTGTAGATAGAACATTAAACGATCGACAGAAAACAAGCCAAGACAAGAGACACAAGATGTGGCGGCTAGCCAGGGACAAACCCCACAATGTGTGGGGAAACCCTTTGATCAAATCTTCTTTTATCTTCAATAATTCAGCAGAGAGAAATAGTATAATAAATCTGATTCATATCAGCAGTAGCAAACCCTAGATCAGTAGCATCAGCATTAGCGGCTTCATTATCAAACTAGGGCAGACCATATCTCACAAACCGACCGTCGGATTGACTTCATTCCACCACCAAAAGCTTCGGCTTCCAGAGGAGGTTGAGATGAAGAGACTCATATCTGCGCAGTAGAGAAGAGACTCATATCTGCGCAGTAGAGAGAGAGAGATGTGATGAGATGAGTGAGTCTAAATGAGGAAAAGTCCTCTTATATTTATACACAACGTTGGTGGGTGAATAGATGCGACTGTTGGGCTTCTGAGCCTACATGAGTTGTAGGTTGGCTTGATAATAATTCCATAATCAAAATAAATTCATATCTCCATGAATACTTATCGGAATCGGATGATCTTTATATCAATGCTACACCTCTCGACGAGAGGAATCTAATAAAAATATTATCAGCCATGAATAAGATGACCCACATGAAGTTTTGCCCTGGTTGCCAATTTTAACACTCCCTCTCAACCATGGAGAACTTCATCTGCAATCTGTCTATCGGTCGTTACTATTCATCCATTAAATGCACTGCCTTGTACAGCCTGACCCTTGCCCTGCTCTGCTCTATTTTGCCTGTTCTGCTTTGTCTTGTTCTGCCCTGCACTGATCTGTACTGTTTTGTTCTGTTCTGCTCTGCTCTTGCATTGTTCTGTTCTACTCTGCTTTTGCATTGTTCTGTTCTACTCTGCTTTTGTCCGAATTATGAAGAAGAAGAAATGATCGAGGATGTATCATACTGACTCAAAGTCAGTCTCAGAGTATGTACCACTGGTCCTAGACTAGTCTCAACCAACCCAAAGTCAGCGTCATAGTGAGTACAACTCCAATGGTCCCAGACCAATATCATCCTCCACTGACTCAAAGTCAGTCTCAGAGTATGTACCACTGATCCCAGACCAGTCTCAACCGACCCGAAGTCAGCGTCATAGTATGGTACAACTCCTACCACTGGTCCCCGACTAGTATCATTGATCCCAGATCAATGGAGGTCATCCTAGCGTAGGGAGTACGGTAGTTACAACGATGCGTCCATCGGTACTACTATGGTCCCTAACTTCATTTCCCTGCTCATTGATCAGATGAGAGGTACTTCCCATGAGTCCCAGACTGCATGGGTAGGATGCCTCGATAGGAGAACTAATCAATCCTGTCCTCACAGGAGAACACATCAATCCTGCTACAATTGCCATGGAGAACACATCAATCCAGGCCTCACAGGAGAACACATCAATCCTGCTACAATTGCCATGGAGAACACATCAATCCAGGCTGCCATGGAGAACACATCAATCTAGGCCTCACAAGAGAACTAATCATCCTGCTACACAGGAGAGCGAATCATCCTGTTCCACAAGAGAGCGAATCATCTTGTCCCACAAGAGAGTGAATCATCTTGTTCTTGTGTGCACCACCAGGGGAGGGTGAGTCACCTTGTGGTCATATGTTGCTCCAGTAGGAACCGCAAGCCCTCAGAGCTCCTAGAGCTCAATGTATGCAACATGTAGGACCCTTGTACAAGGGTTTCTTGCCGACTCCAAGTCGTTTGGGAAAATCACAGATTAGATCTTTCCTCGGGGCTTTGACAAGGTGTATCAACCTGTACATCATCTTAATGTGATGGAGCTTCCTTGCTCATCGACTTACCATATCCCAGATGACGTCTATCTGCTAGAGCAATTGACGAATACGGGATTCCTCAATAATCGAATCCTACCTCTGGTTGTTACAGAGAATCACAGTGGTATCCAATGTAAATCCAAACAGCTCACTGAAGAGCTTTCGCAACCAGACTGCCTCACACAAGGTTATGCTAGCAACAATATATCTTGCTTCGGCGGTGCTCAAAGCCACCGACTTCTGCTTCCTGCTCATCCAGGATATCGAAGCAGATCCTAAGGTGAAACAGTACCCGGAAGTGCTCTTACGGTCCACCACACTGCCTGCCCAATCAACATCAGTATATCCAAGTAGTCTCACATCTCCGGCAGTGTATCTTAATCCATGAGAGATTTGTGTCCTGAAGACGTCTCAGAAGATTCCTGGCATCAATCCAGTGAGGCTCAACCAAATATGAGCTCACAATGCTAACTGCAAAACATATGTTCGGACGGAGGTTCACCAAGAACATCAATGCGAATGAGTTTTTGAAACTCAGAGGCATTTCCCAAGTCTGGTCCGACATCACTACCATAAAACTTCTAAAAGTCAAGATCGTCGAGGTAGTCACAGGCTTGCAGTCCATCATACCGAATCTTTCCAATATATTTACCACATATTTTCCTTGAGATAGGAAAATTTCCCTTGGCTTCTCCCACACTTCAAGTCCTTGGTCCTTCATTTCAAATTCAGAAGCCATCTTCCTCTTACATTTGTGAATGAGAAGGTCTGCACCTGTTAGAAAGAGGTCATCCACATACAACACCAGTATGAGAGGCTTGTCATCTTCAACCTTAAAGTAAAGGTTAGGATCAGCTTCACTCCTAGTGAATCCTAGCTTCATCAAGTAGCTATCGATCCTCTCATACCATGCTCGGGGTGCTTGCTTCAGCCCATAGAGAGCTTTCTTCAACTTGCATACATGAGATTTTCGATCATAAATCTCAAATCCTTCGGGTTGCTCCACATAGACCTCTTCTTTGATTGAGCCGTGCAAGAATGCAGTCTTGACATCCATCTGATGTAGGTTCCATCCTTGTGAAGCGGCAAGGGCTATGATCGAGCGGATGGTCGTATATCTGGCAACAGGTGCAAATATCTCATCATAGTCTATACCTTCCTTCTAGGATAAACCACGAGCAACAAAATGAACCTTATACTTTTCCATACTTCCATTTGCTGCATGCTTTATCTTGTAAAGCCGTTTTGAAGTAACAACAGTCTTGTCCTGGGGTCTGGGAACTACTTCCCAAACATCATTCTTTATGATAGACTCATATTCTTCGGTCATAGCATCCTTCCATACTTGATGCTTGACGGCATCTGAGAATGACGAAGGCTCATTTTGTATGATCGTGCTCATGATGGTCAGGTATCCTTGATACCTATTAGGTTTCTTACTTTCACGAAAGGTTCCTCGGGGTGCAGCATGTCCTTCAGCATCATCAAGTAACCCCTTAAGCCATGAAGGCCTCTTCCTAGAAGAGGAAGGCTCATATGGAGGAGGATCAATCAGATCCACGGGTTCTTCTACATCAGGCATTGATTCATCATCCTTTTCTTTCGGTTACCTGGTGTCGGCTTCTTGAGAGCTCCTCAAAGTCGGAAGATTGATCACCTTGCTGAGAGCCATATCTTCGTCAAAGGTGACATCATGACTAATTATGACTTCCCTTTGACCGGCTACATAGATTCTATAGCCTTTAGTATTTTCACCATAGCCCATGAAAATTCCCTTCTTTCCAGATGCTCCCAATTTATTTCTTTTCTCTTTCGGCACATGAAAGTATACAGGGCTTCCAAAAATTTTAAAATGAGAAACATCAGGTTTCTTACCGGTGAATTTTTCTTCAGGAGTCTTGGAACCCAATGCTTGATGAGGGCATCGATTTTGTACATATATGCCGGTGATTGTAGTTCCAGCCCATAGAAACTTCGGAAGTCTTTGATGATGTAGCATGGCCCGGACAGCTTCCATCATCATGTGGTTCTTCCTTCCCACCACACCATTATGCTCAGGAGTATGTGGTGTAGTAGTCTCCCTCTTAATGCCAACCTCAGGTATGCCTGAGTGAACCAATTGTAATATATCGGAGGTCTTGCTTTGGCTTGAGGGGAATGGTCCCCTTTTGAACTTTCCTTCGGCACATCCCGGACATACACCTTCTTTCTCTACTTGGAATTCAGGCATCCCTGTTACCATCTTTCTTACATCGGGTAGAGCTTTGTAATGAAGGTGGGCAAACCTCCGATGCCAAAGTTCGGACTGAAGCATTGTGTCACAAGACATGACACCTAGCGGACTTCCACCCACTTGATATAAAGAATCAACTTGAAACCCAAGAGTGAAAGCATCTTTAACATTATTTTTTTTCTTAGCATGAGAAGAAAAAGCAGCAGGAGGACCTTTAGGCAAGGGCATTTCCTGCTCTTCTACCCTTGTTTGTTCTTGAATGCATCTAGCCATTAATTCCTCGAAACTAGGAATTACATTATTGTTCAGAAGAGTAGTCCTGAACACATACCATTCAGATGGTAATCCTCCGAGAGTTGAGAGTGCCATTTCTCTGTCAGTAATAGTTTCCCCAATAGATAGGAGATCGTTCTTGATCTCGGTGATTCTTAAGAAGTATGCTTGCATACTTTCATCTTTACCCTTCTTGATTTCCCTCAGCTTCATTCTAAGAAACAAAACTTGATTTGCACCATTAACTTCAAATAAACTCACCAGTCTATCGTAGATTTCCTTGGAGGTGTCTAGATCAGAGATGTAGGACACCAAGTGCTTGTTGATGGAGTCCCGGATGATCTTCTATTTTGACTTCTTCGATTTTCCATTTGTTCCATGCAGCAGCGGATGCATTTGATGGAGGCTCAACAATATTGCCTCTTACATGGTCCAGCACTCCTTGATCTTCAAGGGTTAGATCGACATCTTCCATCCGTGATAGTCAGCTTTCTCACGGAGCTTGTCTTCGGCAGGAAAGAGTGTTGAGGACCCCATAGTTCTTTTAGAATAGCCTTGCCAATCTTCTCTTCGGTGATTGCTCTTGCTCTTGCTTGGGCTTTGTCTTCACCTCAGCTCCGATACCATGTTAAGTTATGGTTTGTTCTATGCTTATAACAGTTTACTTCTTTTTTCTTATTATATTCCATCGATTAGCAATCACATGTACATAAAGTAAAGTGTAGATAGAACATTAAACGATCGACAGAAAACAAGCCAAGACAAGAGACACAAGATGTGGTGGCTAGCCAGGGACAAACCCCACAATGTGTGAGAGAAATAGTACAATAAATCTGATTCATATCAGCGGTAGCAAACCCTAGATCAGTAGCATCAGCATTAGTGGTTTCATTATCAAACTAGGGCAGACCATATCTCACAAATCGACTGTCGGATTGACTTCATTCCACCACCAAAAGTTTCGGCTTCCAGAGGAGGTTCAGATGAACCTACAGCGCAGTTCAGATGAGGAGATCTTCTAGGCCACGCAAGTCAATCTTTACTTCTACAGTTGCAGCTTCAGTTTCAACAGTTTTCGGCTTCAAACTAGGGTAGTCGATATCTTGCAAACCGTTCGTCGGATTGACTTCATTCCACCACCAAAAGTTGCGGCTTTCAAAGGAGGTTCAGATGAACCTACAACGCAGTTCCAAAGAGGAGATCTTCTAGGCCACGCAAGTCAATCTTTACTTCTGCAGTTGCAGCTTCAAATTCAACAGCTTCCAGCTTCACATGTGTGAGAGAGAGAGACCCATTTCTGCGCAGTAGAGAAGAGACTCATATCTGCGCAGTAGAGAGAGAGAGATGTGATGAGATGAGTGAGTCTAAATGAGGAAAAGTCCTCTTATATTTATACACAACGTTGGTGGGTGAATAGATGTGACTGTTGGGCTTCTGAGCCTACATGAGTTGTAGGTCGGCTTGATAATAATTCCATAATCAAAATAAATTCATATCTCCATGAATACTTATCGGAATCGGATGATCTTTATATCAATCCTACACCTCTCGACGAGAGGAATCTAATAAAAATATTATCAGCCATGAATAAGATGACCCACATGAAGTTTTGCCCTGGTTGCCAATTTTAACATAGGTGCAGTCACAATCTCAAATACATGGAGCGGGAATGGCCTCGTGAAAGGACGCAACAATAATTTGAGTTCTGGACATTCTCGACCTATCTATGTATTGCAATCTCGGCATTACAATGATAAATTGATCTCGCATGATAGAGAAGCAGTCATGACATACGTAGATCTCGATGGTACTCGTGTAGAAGACTAGACATTGAACAATAGTGATAGATCTACTCTCTCGGCTCAATGAAGATTATGTTAAATGCTGTCTCAATATCCTATATATATATATATATATATTACAGTCTTGCCATAACTCTAATGATATAATAGGTTTTGGTGATGATCAAGAGATCCTCGACATACCTGTGATGGGAGACATATAGTCCCATTAGTTATCATAGTATTCAAATCTAGTATGATGCAGTCTTGATGTGCTACAAGGAGCAGTGACAAGGATCATAGTCTTTATCTTGCCAAAACTGTAATCATAATAGTTATGGATCACGATCTTGTATTTCAATGATCTCATGGTGTCGAGGTGCAACAATGATCTCAATGCAGCAAGGGACAGAAGAGATGCAATGGAAAATGATCTCAGTGATACTGTTGTGAAGACCTCTAAGGTGCAACAATGGTGACTTCTATGCAGATATAGCAACTATGGTATCAGTGAAGAAGCAACAATTAAGGTGCAGCAGTAGTGTAGTTGTGATATCAATGTGAGCAACAGTGGTAATGATGATATCAACAATAGCAAGGAAGAGGATTGATGTCTTGGTCTTGGAGAGACAAATTGTGTCAAGGGTCATGGTCTTGGTATTCGTCAATGAGATCTCTATAAGAAGAATTTTGCGTGGGTTTTCCTCTCCAAGAGGGAGAGGTTTTGGCCCTGGCGGAAAGCCAAACATTTGTGTTCTTGTCTCTTTTGTTTTGGTAGCAGTTTGATGAAGTTAACCCACACACACTAATAATGAATGAAAGATCAAGCTAAGATTAAATTGCATAAATACTTCACAAATTGTTATCATGCTAAGAAGAATCATCCTAAATATACTTGCTCTAGATTCTTCAACATTCCTCTCATCAGTGCTTTCACTAGGCTTACGACTATTAGTCCTGGCCATAGTGCATGACACCTAGAGAATATCGGGTCAACCACAAGCTCACGTGTTGCAATACAAGGATCCAATTGTCTGTGTGTTCATCAATCAAAATGTGATGGAGTGCTTGTTACCCACCACCTATGGGTGGTATCCATAGGATTTTTTTTTTTCTCTTAGATGGTCCTCAGCTGGTAGCCAGCAACCCCTTGTAGCCACCAGATAGCTCAATGTGCCACTATATCTACCACCTTAGCCAGCCTATGCTCCTTCGCAGTTTGTCATGATCATATGCTTGAAGGTGGGCCTTCCGACCCCAAGGTATGGATTTCATTATGTAGTTGGGTATTTTTGTTTACTTGTCATGGACACTTTTTGGCATGGATTAGTGGGGGGATTCGGCAGAAAGAGTGGGTTTGGTTTGTACTTTTGTCTCTTTTGTCCTATTTGATGGTTAACTTTGTATCCTAGTCTCGTGGGATCTCCTTTATTGGCTACTAGCTTTAGGGATGACACTACATTGGAAACCCTGATTTTGGTTGTGCGGTCCTGCTCCTTGACACGATATACATCACTCCCCTCCGCTCATTATAATCCCATTCACCATATTTCCTATCCGGGTCCACATTTGTCCATTGGGTCCATAAGGAGTTAGCTTCCCCCCTCCCCTTGTCCACACCTTGGGTCGGGCTTGGAACGATGCCCCGAAGGTTGATGCAGCTAAAAAGAAGGGAAAAAGCATAAATTAGCCACTTTCAACAGGAAATGTACCATAAAATGCAAAAGATGGCCGGGACATACAAATTTAGCACGTGGGCAAAAGCCAAACATGAGCTCTACCCCTATCATTATGGCCATCACCCTGGTTCCTAGGGCCCCTCATATCGACCCCTTTCATCATTAAGGAACCCATGATTGTCCCAACCCTGGCGGGTGATGAGCTGCCCCACCTTAAGGGGCTATTCACTGCTATATCTTACGCATCATCCTCTCATTCCCTGGAGCTCCGAGCAGTTATAAAAGAAAATTCAATAAAAGGCAAAAGGCATATGAAGAAGGGTGGAAAAACAAAGCCCAGGGTAACTTATGTACTGCGATTGCTCCATCCTACATTCATATACCCAGGTGTGGGCCTCCCTTATTATAACTACCCTTGTTTTGTGGCATGTGGCTTGGAGCCTTCCTCTGATGCCCCACTCCATTCCATCATTATATCATATGCCACTTGCCATTTGATGGATGTACCATGGACATGTCACTCCCCTTAGAGGCTGAAACCACCTGATAGGATCCTTGGTTAACCTTCTTCTTGAACTTGGAGTGTTAATTTTAGATAACAATGGTATGTTCTATGCTTAACACAATTTACTTCAATGTTCCTTTAGCAACCGGATGACAATTTCCAATTATTTCCAATAGCAATCACATTAACTTAATCACATTGACAGTAAATGCAGATAGAACATAAAACATATGCAGAAAACAAGCCAATATAAGAGGACAGTAGATTTGGCGGATGCTAGGGAAAAACCCCTTTGTCAAATCTTTTTATTATTGTTCAATAGTTCAGTAGAGAGAGTACATAGATCAAATTTACTTGCCCAATACACAATCAAAATAGCCCTGTCAAAATAAGCAATCAAAAGCAGTCAACTTTAGCCCTAACCAAAAAGTAAGCGCTGGTCAAATTAGCAACATAAATTCTTATTTATACAATTTGTTGAGGGTGAGGAAACACATCCATTGGGCTTTTTGAGCCTACATTTCACTGAGGCCGACCTTGACATGTTGGAAAATGTAACTAGGTTCAGTCTTCATTTAATGTATTTGAGTCATCATGTAATGTACTTGTCAAAAGAATAAAGAAAAGAATTATTATTATTATTATTGTGACTTATTAAAGCATGGGTTTCATGCTTGGGTCACCATGTTTTAGGTCAAAGTCCCCATTGATGACTTCTAGGATTTATTCCGAGTCAATAGAGTCATCATACTTTTAAAGAGACCCTTCTTGGGCCTATGAATCATGTAAAAAGGTTAAGTATTGAGTCAAATAAAATTTATGTATCCTCCACACTAACTCTGCCTAGAAGAAGATCAAGTCGGCCTAAGGAGACCTGTTCGACCCACAAGAAGCCTATAAATACAAGCTGGTCGAAGTCATTTGGAGCATCACTCTCTCACAAGAAGTTCGATATCTCTTGTAGCTAGGAAAAGTGCAAAGTCTGTTGCTAGGAAGTCGAAGTAAATGCGAGTTTGGAGAAGTCTAAAGAGAGAAAAAATCGAAAATTTGGTGCTTCTCTCTCTGTTTCGTGTCTTGTATTGGGAGATTGAAGTCTTCCAAGTTTCTCTGTTGCGGAAGTTGCCAGTTGCCGAAAGCTGCTTCCTAGTCGAAGTTGCTAGAAAGGGGTCAAAATTCTGGGAGGCTGACTTGGTGTGGAGGGAAGGTTTGGTCTTGGTCTAGGGTGAAGAGTTTCATAAAATACTATTGAAAGGAATACTTTCTTGATTGGGTTTTCCCCTCGAGGGGGGTTTTGCCCTGGCATAGTGCCTACATCTGGTGTCTATTGTTTTATGTGCTGCTGCTTTGGTAATTGCTTGATGAACTAAAAGAAAGAAGATATAAAGAATAGTAATAATAAGAAATATCATAAGTAATTATCAAGAATAAGAAAATCTTTCTGCCTTTCTAATTTTCTAATATGGGATCAAAGCTTTGGTGAAGAAGGAAGGAAAAAGCAGTCTCAAGCACTTGATCAAGGAACCATTCAAAAGGATTATCTCAAGGAAGCAATCTACTATATTCAAGGAAGATGTATAACACAATCAAGGGAGAGAACAAACTTGAAGGGGCCTCTAACTACAACTCCTGGAAGAAAAGGATTGACCTCATTTTTGAAAAGAACAAGGTTCTAGACTTGGTCAAAGAAAAGTAAAGAAGCCTACAGAGGATTCCAGTGATGATGACAAAATGAAATTCAGGGCGCTAGAATTGGTGGCCATGACTTTGATGGTAGAAGGAATAAAAGACAAACTTATCTCATTTATAGCTAACATCGATCATGCTCAGGAAATGTATGAAGCCTTGTCAAATTTATTTACTATTAAGAACATTGGTCAAGTAGAAATTTTTAAGAATGACCTAAGGGCCACAAGGATGACTCAAGAAGACACAGTGGCATCCTTCTTTGTGAAGATAGCAAGGATCAAGGATGATCTTTTGGCCATTGATGAAATTGATCCAGACAAAGAACTCGTGATCATTGCCCTATAAGGATTACCACCTACTTGGGGTGCATTTGCTGTAGGTCTTAACAGTTGGAAGGTAGCTCCCACTTTTGAAGAACTATGGACTGCCTGTAGTCAGGAAGAATTGAGGATCTCATTAGCCAATCCTGAAGGAATACCAAATGCCTACATCGCTCAACACAAAGGAAGGAAATCAAAAGGACTAAGGAAGAAAGTTGACATGTCCTAGATAGAGTGCTATCAATGTTATAAGAAGGGTCACTACAAGAGTGACTGTCTCGACAATCCAAAGAATAAAAAGAGAGATAAAGATTATGCTAACATTGTTGAAGAAGGAGACCCAAAGAAAGAAAAACCCAAAGAACTGATATAAGGGACTTACACTCTTAAGTCCTTTTCTTTTAGTCTTAGATATTTTAGTTTTATATTTTTGATGTTGATAATTTATAGGTTTTAACCAACGTTGCATGAAGTGGGGACGCTTTTTGGAAGCGGGGATGCGGAAGCGTCATTTCCCAAAAATCTAGGAAGTGAAGTGTCTACTATATATATATATTTTATATTTTTTTGTATTTATATTTATTAAAAAAACATCCAAAATACTAAATTAGTTGTAGAAGACATGAAAACATGCATATTTTTACATAAATCAAGATAGATATGGCATCCATTGTACATCAATGATTAATTATTCCAACATCAACCATCTACAATCTAGATTCCTCTTCTCTTGTCTAGCCTTTGCCTCTACTTCAATTCTATAGGGATTTTAGTCAACATTGCCTAATTTTGATCAAACATCTTAATCCAAGCCTTATAATATGATAGAGAAA
Organism: Pinus tabuliformis; assembly: GCA_031772625.1. NCBI lineage: Eukaryota > Viridiplantae > Streptophyta > Pinopsida > Pinales > Pinaceae > Pinus > Pinus tabuliformis. The sequence goes on along the minus strand of CM062805.1, from coordinate 276,904,493 downwards.
GCTTAACATGCCTGATCAATGATTTTGACTTGAGTGAAGGGTACATAATTGCTAAGGCCATCACAAAGGAGTTCAACAATCAATAACACCAACACTGGGGTACATATAGGGCTTGGTGCTCTTGATTAAATGCCAATCACATGCCCTCATATATGATATAATCCAATGAAACACCATAATCCCATTGATCTTGAAAACTATTAAGTTTGCTGAATTTTGAATGGGATATGAAATTCTATTTTCTCCTTATGAAGTCTGATGAGGTTGGAACCACTCTCAAACATCCTGAGTCATTCCATGGTAATGTTAAAAATTTAACTAAAAGGATGGAAATGAAAGATAAAGGAGAATGTCACTTTTACTTTAAGAATTTAACATTACCATTAAGGAACATCTAGGAAGCATCTAGGGAGCATTAAGGGGCACCTTGGGAGTATTCGGAAAGTGTAGTTCCTCTCATAATAGTTCGAAATTTCCAAAAAAAACAAAAAAAGCCCTGCGGAACTGTCCACCTTCTCTCGGATCCGCTCGCGATCCGTGGTGGATACACGCCCGAACCTCCACAGATCTGCACCCGATCCTTTCCGGATCGGGCGGTAGGAACCGCGGATCGGGCCCCCACGGATCCAATTTTCCAGGAATCACCAAAAAAAGAGGAACCGCGGATTCGATTTTTCGATCCGCGGTTCTCCCGAAGGATCGGTGGCGGATCCGTATGGGACGCGGATCTGCCTTCGGATCCTTGAGGGGGACGGTTCCTGCAACAGTCCCCAACGACTCCCAAAGATAAGTATCTCATCTCCTTTGGAGGGAGCCCCCAATGACTCCCAAAGATAAGTATCTCATCTCCTTTCAGTTTTTGGTTTCATGTACTTGTTCAAGTTTTGATTATATTAATACTGATCACGATTCTTCCTCTATTGTCTTGATTAGGAAGACATCTGCTATATCCTCAAGAAGTTTGAAGAGAGCTACCCAAGGAAAGGTTTGTCAAGAAACAAAGGTATGCTTTAAACTACAATACATTGATTTCTTTATACTAAAGGTTCATTCATTTGACAATCTATTACTAACATTGTTATGTCTAGCTATATTGAATAATGATTCTTGTTTTGGGTGATTCATCATTTGATAAATCTACCCACCCCACTCATATTCTTAACTAATTTTGTAGAACCCTAGACGAGTTCTGGAAAACCCTAACCTAAGGGTATGTTGACAATGTGTGAAACCCTAGCCTGCTTAGGGTTATTATGAAATGCTATTTGAAGTTTATGATGTTTGGGATTTCGGTATGATCATGAAACCTTAACTTGTTAGGGTTGAATGATGTTTGTCTGAGATCTCGAACCTTTGAAGTTTTGGAAATTTTTGGGTTTGTTATATTCCTATATTGAAACCCTAACTCATTAGGGTTTGGGGGAATATGTAACCAAGACCCTTGTAACGTCTTAGAATGATTTCCTTGATATGTGTGTGTTTGTCTGATCAAACCCTAGTCTAATTAAGTTTTTTATATGCTTAACCTCTATTGATATTTGTGAAGTTGGGTTTGACTAACACATGATATGAAATGATGATGAAACCCTAGGTATATATAGATATGTCCTTTTGGTCGGATCCCTAGCTTGGTCTAGGTCAGATGTATTAATGTTGTTGGACATATGATATGCTTATGTATGATTATGAATTCCTATATATGTGTGTTGACCTAGTTATTGATGGTCATGTCTTAAGATTTAATGAAAGTCCTTGTCTAAGATTCTAGGATGATGACATTTGGAAATCTAGGGTTTTGCAGCTAAGCCCTAGTAGTAGTTGCGTTAGCTTTCTAGGCCAGTGCAGAAGCAGAGGGGGCCAGTTTAGGCTCACGCAGTGCCACATCATCTTTCTGAGCCAGGAAGGATTGGCACAGTGGCCAAGAGGAGTTGATCCAGCTCAAACAATGATTGCGCAGAGCCAGAAGGGCTCAGACTCTTCAGTTGTCGGGGTTAAGGGAGTAGAGTAGATTTTGATTTGAGGAGTTGGTGGGACACTGTTTCTGTTGGTGTAGAGCAGTGTCTGTGGAGACAAAGCCAAGGTAGAGGGAATCACTACCTTGATAGATTTCTAGCCAAGAAATCTAGATCCAAGTTGCAGCAGCAAAGGAGGATTGGAGAGGAGTGATTTGACAGTGGGTCGGAGGATTTTCAAGAGGGAAATTAGGACTTAGAGGGAGTCTAAAGAAGAGCTTGTTCCTTAGAGGGTTTCTTGCTCCTAAGGAATCCAGATCCAAGTCCTGCTAGATTGACAGCAGGAGAGGGAGAAGAGAACCAGTTTATTTTTTAGTAGAGATGGCAATGAATGGGTTGAGGGATCAGGATAGATTGGACAAAGCATCCAATTTTGTCATCTGGAAGGCCAGGATCCTGGCGATTCTAGATAAACATCGCATCGAAGACTATGCCTTGAAAGTGGTTGCTGTTTCGGTTAACGCTAATGCGGCAAAGAAGTACGAGGAGGCCCAGGAGAAGGCAAAGTGCATGATCCTAGACGAGGTCAAAGATCATGTAGTACCACACATTGTTGAGAAGGAAATAACAAGGGAGATGTGGGAGACCCTGACCACCTTGTATTAGGGCTCTTCCGTGCAACGGAAGATGCTATTAGAAAATTAGGTGAGACAGTACCAGATGCAGAAAGGAGAGGAGATAGATCCCTTCTTTCTCAGGTTACAAGGGTTTCACGACCAGTTGACTTCTGTGGGGTCTACACCAGATCCTGAGTTCATGGTCAGGATTGCCTTGAATGCAGTCACTTAGGATTGGGAGACATTTGTCCAAAGTATTTTGGGCAGAGCGACTCTCCCTAGTTGGGAGGAGATGTGGGTGTCTCTTCGAAAAGAAGAGCTTAGGAGATTGACCAAGGCAGGGAGTAGCGGCAAGAGAACCTGGGTCAAGAAGGAGGAGGAGGATGCAGCTTTCGCATCAGCGGGACAACAGGGGCAACAAAAGAGGAAGAAGGACATCACCAAGGTTAGATGCTTCAACTGTGGGGAACTGGGACATTATGCCACTCAGTGTCCTCGAAGAAGGGCAAGGGGGAGGCTTCTAAATCGAAGGCTGCTCCAGCGAAGGTAGATAAGGATGTCGAGGATGACGATTGTGCCATGAGTGCTCATGCGCCTCTGGAGAAGAGGTGGGGCAATATGGAGTTGTAGTCGAGAGGACTACATGAGGGCAGGATCCTTGAGGTGCCCAAACTTTTGGATCACATACAGCTTCAGGAGCCCTTAACGACAGTAGCATAATGACGGGTGTTGGTTGGTGCAAAGTGTGATGGAGCAACAATGGCAAAGCTAGAGTGCCAAAGTCTGAGGCAACGCATTGGATGTTGTAGCGGTGCGAGAGGCACATAACAGTTTGTAGCAACGCAGTGGCAGCAAAGGGTCAACACAGATTAGTAGCAGAGGTAGCTTCAAGATCACGAGGCATCCATACTAACCAGGATGTCAGTTTTTGGGTGAAGTATCAGTTACTTCTCAGTAACTGAGTTGCAGTGCAACAGTTAGCAGTGGCAGTGCTATGGGCAACATGATGCAACATTTTGAGAGGGAGTTGCAGCATAGATGTAGCAGTGGCAGTGGCAGAGCCATGGGCAACAGTGCAGTGGATGAAGGGCAGCATGCTAAGCATCAACAACACAGAGGACCAATGCAGTGGATCAATGTAATACTTTTATGGGGAAGTATTCCTAGAGCACATTCCTTGCTAAGAGGGAGTGTTGATTTTGGGTAGCATCTTTGCGCTTCCTAGTGCAAGGAAGGCCAGGTTCAGTCATTTCAATATGACAGGGTGCACTCTAGCTCCGAAATTTGGTGGAGGGGCTAGAACACCGGAGATCTCCACAACCCAAAAATCGTTTGGAGAAATTCCACCCCGATGAGGAGTTATTAAAATAATTAATATTTTTAATGGGTTCCTAAGTCTAAACTGAGGAAAATAAAAATATTAATGGGTATTAATAAAAATATGGGTGAGAAGGTTCTAAGTGATGAGGATCAAGCCAGTTCTAATCTTAGCCGTTGATTAGGGACTTAATCTCGGTCGTTGATTAATTAATAGGATTTTGGAGATACTCCGAAATCTACCAATAGAATACTCTTATCACCGACAAATGAAATAACAAGCTTATATAAAATTTAGCACAATATAGGAAAACACATAGCCAACACGTACCACAGAGCAATGAGACAAAGACACCATGAACTGAACCCCAAAGTCTTTTATTATGATATTCAAACATTTATAGCAGAATAGTGGCTTAACACCAACGTTACAAAATTACATCATTCTAGAGAAGCAGAATGGCTTCTAATTTATAGATAAATCCTCCAAGTGGAAAATAACGGTTAGTTGGCTTGATCCCTGTCAAAATAATCTCGACCGTTGATAAATATTTGATCATCTTTTAATCTCTGCCGTCGAAAATATTTATTTTTGAGGAAATTTCGAATTTCTCATAAAACCCATTTTTTATTAATCCAAAAATTAATTTTTTGGATTAATTTCCTCAAAATTTTGACTTTGAGTTAACCATCAAGGTCTAAGGGCTTAATTTTTCTTAAAAAATCCTTTTTGCCTTGCTGGGGGACCTCCAAAAATTGACTTATTTTTAACCCACAAATTTTTGGGTCATTTTCCATTTGGAGAAATAACTCTCTAAAATTAATTTTTGGGCTCCAAATTAATTAATTTTCTGGCTTAAGATTTAATTTTATTTCCATCAGAGAAATTAATTAATTGACACAAGAGGGGATTAATTATTTTTTCCACCCTCAAATACTTTAGCCATGGTGTTTGATTGCGAGGCGCCATGCACCATAGTATTTTTTTACATTAGATATTACAGATTCAACCCTCGAAGGGGGATACTCATTCGTCATAGACATTCGTAATAATTACCCAATTCTGCAACACAACATGATCTAGTAGGCCAAGTGATCTGTAATAAAATAATTTAGCCAAATAGCTTAAATTATTGCCAAACCACTTTTACAAAGACTCTATATAACTCTAGGACTCACCTAAGACTTTGTCAATAAATTCCACCCTAGCTTTGAGGTTTAAGTTGGAGGAAAAACTTTGTCGATTATTCATGTTATAATGCGGTGAGGTTAAGAAACCTCCTAGGATGAAATTCATCTCCAAAATCATAGGCTTACCTAGGTTGTTACATAATTAAATAGTCGTACTAACATCATTTACATTACAATTTGCGGAAATTAGGTTTACAATGACATGACAGGTTGCTGGTTGATGGTTCCAAATTTTGAAAATTTTTGTACCACTGCTTCCTTGGTCTTGTGACAAAATAGGTGCAACAACGCCCTTGCTTATGTGGGTTGTGTTCATACTTGGATTGGTTTATTATGATTAGGAGCATGACTTTATGTCAAGTTTTCACCCTTATTGCAACATATGTCGAGGCATCCTCCCATTTTATTTATATATAGCTCAAGTGATGGGGCTGTCCCCTTCCTCAATGGAATTAGTTGGTTGACTCTTGACTTTTGGGATATAGTCATTGGCACATCATTTGATGAGTGGTTACACCTTGGAGACCACATTGATGAGCTTGTTGAGGAGGCATCCTAGTTTGGAGGAGTTATTGAACACTCTCTCATGCTTGAATGGAGGGAGGGGGGCGTGCCACTGATCCAGGTTTGGGTGTGACATGTTGGGTATACGACCAAATAGTCCCACATTGACTAGAAGTGGGGAGGATCATGGGTATATAAGGATGGACAAATATCTCCATTGGTATGAGGCCTTTTGGGGTAAGTCCAAAAGCAAATCCATGAGGGCTTAGGCCCAAAGTGGACAATATCATACCATTGTGGAGATATGTGGTGTCCAGAGTTCTAACAAGTGGTATCGGAGCCATGCCCCGAAGTTAGCCAAGTGGATGAATCCTCGGAATGTTGAACGAAGGTGGTGGGCCCCGGTAATATCACGATGGGATCCGTGGATGAGCTCGGTTAGACAGGCGGTGTGCTCCGGATTCTTCATGGACGTGTCCTGGCCCCAACACGGTGAAGAGGAGTTGACCTGGGATAGAGCAAGCTCTCGAGGTAGGTGGTGCTCCATGTAAGGCGTGTGCTTCCAACGCATTGGAGCAGAGAATCCTGGTTGGTAGAGAGTGGACGGATGGATAATCGTTTGAGGGGAGGCTCGATGGTCCTTTGTTCGAGGGGAGGATTGTTGGGTATACGACCAAATAGTCCCACATTGACTAGAAGTGGGGAGGATCATGGGTATATAAGGATGGACAAATATCTCCATTGGTATGAGGCCTTTTGGGGTAAGTCCAAAAGCAAATCCATGAGGGCTTAGGCCCAAAGTGGACAATATCATACCATTGTGGAGATATGTGGTGTCCAGAGTCTAGAGTTCTAACATGACAAAGGACCCTTCCAAAACCTTCTACTTTCGTGATGTGTTAAATTGCATTTTTAAAAGAACATAGATGAATACATCTGCATGCTGTGAAGAGGAACATGGCAATCATCAACACGTGAGAACATAAGCCGTTGATAATAGAGTTCATCCAGGAGGGACTACGTCTCCGGTCTTGGTGTCAAGATGGTGTAGGTGGCTGCATTAAGTGCTGTCAATAGTGATGATGTACATAGAGGTGATGTCGCTATCATACAAGGAAAATTCCCTCACCTAGGAGTGGCTCCAAGAGATGTTCTGCTACAGGAACTCTTAGTCAAAAAAGGACTCCTATCAGTATGACATAAACCCATGCATGATGATGATGAATATCTCGCCAACATGGCATAAAGCGGATTTCAGTGCAATCATACATGGCGACACATGAGTATCCCATCAACATAATGACAAAGGGATCTCACATAAAACATGATGAATCATGACAACAAGTACATCACATAGATGATTCCGCATCACATCAAGTAGAAATCATGAAAACGAGTAAGAAACAAGATCCCACATCAAACATCAAACAAGGATCCGTGCAGCACAATGCATAGCAAAAGAAGTACATGAACACATTGCATATACCTCACATCCAGGGGCCATCTGAAGAAGGATGTCAAGCTGCTGAAGCTGGTCGCACGTCAAATCTCATGGAAGGCTACTTGCACATGAACACTGACACTTGCACTCCACTTAGAAAAGTGGCCGAAAAAGGAAATGAGAAAATGGAAAATCTGAACACACCATTAGACTTGTGGCGTCGAATAGTGTAAAATCGACTGTCAAATTTCTAAATTCTGAGAAAGTGGAAATCTGGGGCTCAAGGAATCTTTTAGATTCCCCCTAGATTCCTCAAAGATTCCCTCTGCCGGGTTCTCTACAAATTTGTTGCTCAGATCGGGAAACTGACTACGCCATCGAGTTCATGTTGCCGAGAGGTGTAGGATCAACATAAAATTTGTCCAATTTGGACATTGCAAAAATTTCACCCTCCTAGAAATTTTGCTCGGTCATGGTTCCATCTGCATTAAAAAATTAATAAAAAAAGTCTTTCTTGTTTTCCGTGCCTGCTCCTGGTTCCTCCATGCTTCCCCGACGCACTGACAAATGATGGTTTATATAAGTTTTTGGTGGGCGGATTAAACAACGTGGGTTGGTTGGTGCAGTGGTAAAAACCCCGCAATATGAGGAGGAGGTCGGGTGGTCAAACCCCAACCTCTCCATTTTAACACCTTTCTCGTTTTTTAAAAACTGCAACGTATTTTTCTGTTGGGGGTCGGGTTCGCATTGGGCGACCCGCCCCATACCCTTCGTAACTTCATCATATTAAACGGTTGTCATACATTTAAATGGCGCGTTTGTTGAGTTGACCGTTACGGGGTGGTTGTTTGGTGGTTGTATTGGGTTGCGGTTCATGGGCCCGCTGCGTGGGCGGGGTCGGCCCTCCCGCCGACTGTGGGTTCAACTCCCACCGACCTCCTCAATGTAATACGTATGGTGTATAAGGAAGAGGCGGGAGGTGGTGGGGGTGGTGGCCCATCACCTCCCTTGTATATATTTTTTTAATTTTTAAATATATAAAGTGATTTTGGAAATTCTCGACTTTGACTGAAGGAGTCTTTTTAACAAGGCGACAATTTCGCTCGGAATCCGACCGGAGTTGGCCGGATTCCGTCCATCGGAAAAAGTCTAATTTGTGTCTTCATTAATCTTGCCTAGTCAGCAAAAGTCAACCCAACTTTGACTGCCTCTATCTTCCTCATCCGGACTCGGATTGATGAACCGTTCACACCAGCGCGATCATGATGACGAGATCTTTAACATGAACCCGGTTTGAGCATAATCCAAACACTTTGATTTTTGAGCATTCATAAGCCCTCTTTGTCTCGTGTGTGTCTCTGGAGCCACCTGGATCAATCCTCCCCAGTGAGGAGCTTTTGGTCCTCCAAAAACATGAAAAACAATCTTCAACTTTTCTGTACCTTGTCTGCATCACAAGCGTCCTGAAAGACCTCGCTTCCCTCCCCTTCACCTTTGTTCTTCAGAGCCTTAAGCGATGAGCTGACACCTGCAACCTCTAGTACATTGTTTTGCAAATTACATGCTTGACTTTCATGACCAACTAATGACCCAAGCGTCCCACACTTGCCACGAGTTTATAACACATACTCGGTGGTCAAGTTTACAACAAGATGGATGCAATACCCCAGCTACGAAAACAAGACCAACATATCATTGTTGCTTCAACAAGTGATGGAAAACACATCATCACTGCAACACATGATTTACAATAATAAGGCCAAACACTATTTTTGCTTTGACAAGTGATGGAAACATGACATCACTTTCACAATTTATCATGCAACACAAAATAAGACCAAACATCATTGTTGCTGAACAAGTGATGGAAAACACATCATCACTTTTACATTTTAAAATGCAACAAATGATTTACAAAAGTACGACCATGAAACGCTAACATATCTAGAAACCATTTTTCACTTATCAAGGTGAATGGGTCGCCTCCTTATGGTGGTTTTGCTTGTCGAACAATTGTTTCACCTGGTTCATGCACCGACACTTTGTCTTTAAGGCGCTGCTCTGGATGGAGCCTCCAACAAGTGGCTCTTTGATGGCCACTTCTATCGCAATGACTGCAATAGGTTTTCTTCCTCCAGATCTGCTTAACATGTTTCTTTACCTACTGTTGAGAGGGTCTTTCACGCCTCTTCTTTGTTTGTACTGCTATTCTTTTCCAACACTTAGAAAATGTATGGTTATGTAATCCACAAAAGGTACATGTTTTTCGATGCCATGTTTTACGTTCATCATTAACGACATGATTATAATTGAAATGAACATTCAAACATCGAGAGTGGTTATACCTTTCCTTGCCATCTCTGGTGTAAGTATCGCGATGAGAGCTTGCCTCAGCTCCTTCCCTTCGATGGAAACTGCCATGGGATGATGGGGATGTGTTCCCATCATTCTCTTTCCTCGACAATTTCGACAATGTCTCGGAAGCATTTGACACCTTCGAGTATTCTCCATTGGTGTATCCCATGCCTACAAATTGAGGTCTCTGCACAACCTCCAGTGGTTGAGTTATGCCTTGGTTATTAACACCAAGTTCTTCTTCCTGCTCGTGCCTCGTCCTTGTAAGGAGCCTCATGTTTGTCCTTGTAATTGGGATCTCCACATCTCCAATAGAAATCATACTATGTGAAGACGAAACCGAAAGGAAATCAACATCTTTGACCTCCTTTATCGATTTGGAAGGAACTGATGAGGGCTTCTCATCATCTGTTGTTGGTGGTTCTCTAGTTGTCTCAGGGCATTCCCCAACTTCTTTTCTGACATACCCAAGTCCTGCCTGATGGGGTCGACAATGCCTTGGCCATTAACGCCCAAGCCTTTTCCTTCATACCCCATTTTTTTCAACAGTTTGGAGTCAATTCCTGTGGTATGATTTTCAAAAACAGCGAAATCATCATCAAGACACATACATGAATTCAGAGAACTACTTTTTACCTCACATGGGTCTCGCTGCAACTTTTCCAAGGCCTCGTCCTTTGCTTGCAGCTGTCGTAGCAAACTATGTTTCTCCTCTTTCTCTTCTTGTAGACGCATCTTCAATTCAACGTTCTCTGTTTGAAGATTTTGGTTGTTATGCTTTAGTTCCTCCAGGGCCTCTTCCGTGGCTTGCAACTGAAGCTGCAATCGCTCCTTTTCCTTTGTCTCTTTCTATAGAGTTTCATACATTATTTCCACTCTTTTGGAAATTTTGAGCATGGTCTCGTACATCGCTTTTTCATCCTCCTGTTGCTGCACGTTCCATTGTTCACGCTGCAATTCACATCCACGCAAAGATCGCTCCGATACCACTTGATCCATGTCTGGGTGTGACAAAGGACCCTTCCAAGACCTTTTACTTTCGTGATGTGTTAAATTGCATTTTTAAAAGAACATAAATGAATACATCTGCATGCTGTAAAGAAGAGGAACATGACAATCAGCAACACATGAGAACATAAGTCGTTGATAACGGAGTTCGTCCAGGAGGGACAATGTCTCCGGGCCCCTGTGTCAAGATGGTGTAGGCGGCTGCATTAAGTGCTGTCAATAGTGATGATGTACATAGAGGTGATGTTGCTATCATACAAGGAAAATGCCCTCACGCAGGAATGGCTCCAAGAGATGTTCCGCTACAGGAACTCTCAGTGAAAAAGGACTCCTATCAATATGACATAAACGCATGAATGATGATGATGAATATCCCGCCAACATGGCATAATAAGGATTTCAGTGCAATCATACATGGCGACACATGAGTATCCCATCAACATAACGACAAAGGGATCTCACATAAAACATGACGAATCATGACAACAAGTACATCACATAGATGATTCTGCATCACATCAAGCAGGAATCACGAGAACGAGTAAGAAATAAGATCCCACATTAAACATCAAACAAGGATCTGTGCAGCACAATGCATAGCAAAAGAAGTACATGGACACACTGCATATACCTCACATCCAGGGGCCATCTGAAGAAGGATGTCAAGCTGCTGAAGCTAGTCGCACATCGAATCTCGCGGCGTCGAATCTCATGGAATGCTGCTCGCACATGAATACTGACACCTGCACTCCACTTAGAAAAGTGGCCGAAAAAGGAAATGAGCAAATGGAAAATCTGAACACACCATTAGACTTGTGGCGTTGAATAGTGCAAAATTGACTGTCAAATTTCTGAATTATGAGAAAGTGGAAATCTGGGGCTCAAGGAATCTTTTAGATTCCCCCTAAATTCCTCAAAGATTCCCTCCGCCGGGTCCTTTGCAAATCTGCTGCTCAGATCAGGAAACTGACTGGGCCATTGGGTTCATGTCGTCGAGAGGTGTAGGATTGACATAAAATTTGTCCAATTTGGACACTGCAAAAATTTCACCCTCCTGGAAATTTTGCTCAGTCATGGTTCCTCCTGCATTAAAAAATTAATAAAAAAAATCTGCCTCATTTTCCGTGCCCGCTCTTGGTTCCTCCATGCTTCCCCGACGCATTGACAAATGATGGTTTATATAAGTTTTGGTGGGCGGATTAAACAACGTGGGTTGGTTGGTGCAGTGGTAAAAATCCCGCAATATGAGGAGGAGGTCGGGTGGTCGAACCCCGACCTCCCCATTTTAACACCTTTCTTGTTTTTTAAAAACTACAACGTATTTTTCTGTTGGGGGTCGGGTCTGCATTGGGCGGGCCGCCCCATACCCTCTGTAACTTCATCGTATTAAACGGTTGGCATACATTTAAATGGCGCGTTTGTTGAGTTGACCATTACGGGGTGGTTGTTTGTTGGTTGTATTGGGTTGCAGTTCATGGGGCCGCTGTGTGGGCGGGGTTGGCCCTCCCGCCGGCCGTGGGTTCAACTCCCACTAGCCGTGGGTTCAACTCCCACCAGCCTCCTCAATGTAATACATATGGCGTTTAAGTGAGAGGCATGGGGTGCTGGGGGTGGTGGCCCACCACCTCCCTTATATATATATATATATTTTTTTTTTTTTAATTTTTAAATATACAAAGTGATTTTGGAAATTCTCGACTTTCACTAAAGGAGTCTTTTTAACAAGGCGACAATTTTGCCCGGAATCCGATCGGAGTTGGCCGGATTCCGTGTGCCGGAAAAAGTCCAATTTGTTTCTTCATTAATCTTGCCCAGTCAGCAAAAGTCAACCCAACTTTGACTGCCTCTATCTTCCTCATCCGGACTTGGATTGACGAACTGTTCACACCATTGCGATCACAACGACGAGATCTTTAACATGAACCTGGTTCGAGCATAATCCAAACACTTTTATTTTTGAGCATTCATAAGCCCTCTTTGTCCTGTGTGTGTCTCTGGAGCCACCTATATGAGCCAGATATGCCACTTGGAGGTAGTTATAGCACAATTTTGAGCATTTGTAGTAGGGTGATTCCTTTGGAGGAGATTGAGGGAGGACATTGGAATATTTGACATGGTCTCATGCCTATTTTGAGGATGCATCCTAGCTATCTGAGTTCATCTGGTTGGAGATTTGTACATGTGGTGTGTTCACCAATATTTTATGTAGTGTTTGACTCATCCACTTTAGTTAGTTGGTGGATATTAGTTGTTTACATATTCCTAGGATAGATATAGGGTTTTAGCATGGATATTATTATTTTATTCTTGAGGTTTGACCCTAGAACTGTATATAATAGAGGCTCCTTCCACTTGTAATAGTTGTTGAAAATGCTTATAACTTTGGAGATCTATTGCTTAGCAACCTTTTGAAGGTTTTAGGAAATATATGGGTGCATTCTTTCTTATGTGAGGCAATTTCTTTGTAGCTTTAGTGCTGTTGTGTTGTTGCTGATTCAATGCATGCAAAAGCTTGTTTCATGAGGCCATAATGAGATGATTTTGAGTAGATCAAGGACTTGTATGTGCACAACAGAGTTTGGACAGGTCGTAAAGATGTGTAAGAACTTGACAATGCAGGAAACGTTCCAAAAGCATGGGGAGTGGTTCTTGGAGATTTGCAAGAGATTTCCAAAAGCGTGGGGAGTGGTTCTTGGAGATTTGCAAGAGATTTCCAAAAGCATGGGGAGTGGTTCTTGGAGATTTGCAAGAGATTTTTGGTGAGAGATGTGCTGCTCCTAATGTCATTCCCATGACATTCCACATGTTTCCAGCCATTTGGCGCCCAAATAAGCTCTGTTTTTACACATTTTTCTACTACGCTATAACGCCACATCGGCTGAGATGGGCCCACAAACTACCAACTATGATGCATATATCCTTATGAGTCTATGTATTTGCTTGGTTTGCACTCATCAAGTCCTAGTTGGATCATTAACTTGCAGATATAATGGGATGTTTTATTTTCCATAGGTGTATGAAGCATTGATGAATAATCTCTGATTAATCAGATTTCCAAATTAATCCCAATGCAATCAGTGGAATGATTATTACATTAACATCACTCACATGCCAAGATTGGCTGATTTTTTTCCAATTACTGCCAATTTAATATTTTTAGTACCCTCTCTGATTAATGGCCTATTAAGAATATTTCATCTCTACTATTAATGTAATATCCTGGATTATATTTTTGCCGCACATTTCTGGAAAATTGCGTAAAAAAATTTACTATAAATTTCTCCAAACAATTGCAAAACATGCACCAGAAAATTGCGGCAAAATTAAATAAATCTACAAAGTGAAAATCATAAATGCTGCAAACTCATAAGAAATACTGCAAAACTCAACTTTATTTATATTGATGTAAAATATGATAATACAATAGCTTATAGTCACTGAGATAATGACAGACAACAAATAACTGGTACAAAACTGAATCGGGCCTCCGAAATGAAACTGAACTGATAAATGCTCCTGTGAATTCTGAATGAATTCACCAAGGGATGGGATGTGTTTTTGTCCACTCTCACCAAATCACCTGAAGGTTTTCGTCCTGGTGCTACTAAAGCTAGGAACCTAGTTCTCCAAACCTCACCAATCAGAAATACAAACCAACCAAGATATCCCAGTGATCTGCTTTCCCTCCTTTTAAAGATCTAATGGATCCCTCTCCAAACTTCTAGAAGTATTTATTTTATTAATTTATTTCCATTCTAGAAGATTCACCCCTTAATCTAAGTGACTTTTAATTTATTTTATTTAAGTCACTTTTCCCCTTTTGGCCTTTTTCTCTAATTAAGCACTTTTCTCCTCTTTATTCAATTAGGTAACTAATTAAAGTCACTTTTAATCTGGTGAAATGATTAATTAGCCACCATAATTTTTCTGGCCATTGGAAACTAGTTCTCACCATCCCATCTTGTAGATCTTCTCATTCTGGTTCAAATGAGCTATTACACTAAAGTGTTGATCTAAATAATCCCCTAACACCTTTAGCATTTTTAACTAAATCATGCTGATAATAACCTCATTTTACGAGATTCATCAGAATGAAACGGAACCAAGAGTGAATTGTGCAGAACTGCCCCTGATGGTGAACTACAAGCAGCGAACTCTGTTGGACCCCATAAAACTCCTCCAAAACCCTCTGAGCCCACTGATAGCGAAATCTCACTCCCATGACCAAGCTGTCACCAACCCTGGAAATCCATCCTAGCCGCATCATAATGGAAACTGAAAATGAGGACATGACAATGAAGTCCATTTTAATGGTTGTCATGCCTCAGGTCTAGTGAAGAACTTTGTCATTCATCTTTTCCTTTCGATTCATTGTCAATGGCTCCATATCAGTTTACATTTCCTAAGAGTCCAAGTTTGTTTTTAAATTTGTTCAAGTACTAGATCAATTGGACCATTTCGTGTAGATCTGGTCAAAATCTAGACCTTTTTATAACAAAATATCTTGACAGCTATTACAAGTAAAATAAGAAAACTAAAAATTATAGTTACAATGTTATAATCTTAATATTATACATATAATTTTATGTTAATTGCTTTATGCATATTAATATTAGGCCCTTATTAATATAAGTAGGTATTAATGGTCACACATCTTTTAAAGAGCATTAGAGAGCTCCCTAATACATGTGGTTCCCCTATCTCTCCCCTATTTTTTTTTTTTTATGTAATATAGTCTTTAGTTTTTTTTAATATGATGCCCCCAACTTGCTATTTCCTGCAAATTTGGGCAAAACTTCTTTGCCATTTCCTGCAAATATGGGCAAAACTTCTAGCCATTCCAGACACTTTGCATTCTCGGTGTTCTTGCATTTTTGCAAACTTGTGCAACATTGATAATAATATAAATAACCAACATAGATCCATCTTAACCCCAATGTTTTTAGCACCAATCAGTTTGTTTTTTGATTTTTTTTATCCCTTATGGTGCTTAATAGATCCCAGGTTAAGATGCATCTGTGCTGGTTATTTTCTCCCAAGGCATGCATTTTTAGCTCTAAATACAATTTAAAAATGATTATTTCCCTAGTGGCATCTCCTCCAGGGTACTGATGTTATATATATATTTTTCATCAGCTAGATGTTTTGTCCTTTACATTTTGGAGCTTCCAAGTTCAAAGAACATTTTCTCTCTGTTTTATCATGTGGCTTAATGCATTATTTGTTAATATAAATAAAGCTGGTGCAGAATGGACACCCATATCTAATGTGTCATTTCTGTTTTTAAATTATGAGTACAATCTTATGCGAGTAGATCATGATTATTGAAGTAATCACATCTCATTGATCTGTATGGTGCAGGTTTTAATGTTGAGAAGGTGCAATACAAGAATGTGCAGTTTACAGTATGGGATGTTGGTGGTCAGGAAAAACTTAGGCCACTTTGGAAGCATTACTTTAGCACCACGGATGGCCTGGTAACTAGCTGGCCCCTTTTTTGATCTTTTAATATCAAATAGGAATTAGTAAAAGAGTAAATAATAAGACGGGAAGCATATAATTTATATTTGCACCCTGGGACAACCCCTGTTAAAAGTGTTGTGTTTGAGTGTGCTCAACATGGTCAGAAGCTATAGTCATAACTTGTATGACATTGCTATATGTTCTCCTGTTCATATTTCCATGTTTAGTGTGATGCATAGTACAAATCATTACATCCTAGTTTGGATATAATTCTATAGAAGCAGTACGTGTGTGCATGGTATGGACATGATAGTGAAGGGCAGTTAATTTGTACGATTAAGTTAAACCTCTTTCATTCTAATTTGATTTTCTATCAGGGCTTAGATTACCCTCTCAAATGACTTCGTGAATTGTATCGAGGATCAGAAGAACAACCTTTTAGATTGATAGCTATCCTATTCAATTATCAAATGTCTCCCATTATACATCCAACACATGACCATGTAGAACACGTCATCCGAGTGACACCAACATCATACATCAACATGCTAGATCAATAGGAAACATAAACAACAACATGAAACATCTACTTATACCATCATCATCAAACCCCTTGGGTGGGGTATGGGGGTGTTAGAGCCATCATCCATATCCAAGATAAGCATATATACATGCCATAATGTAATGTTCCCGAGCAATCAATCGCTTAAGGGACAAACTAGCCTATCAACCCCTGAAGGCTATAGTCCTCAATAAAGGGGAAAACCCCAAAATACCCAATGTCTGGGCGAGTATTGGGGCAGCTAGGCAAAGAAACCCAACATTAGGGTTTGAAGTAAAGTTTACTCAATCAATTAAGAAGAGGAGACCTCTCTAAGAAATCTATGAATATGAGAGGGATGACGTCATTTTAGATCATCATTGTGGATCAATTTATCTCCGTTTTTCTTGAGCTTGAGGCTCTGAGGGTTTTAAGACCCCATTTTTCTTATTAATTTCGGTGGTGAAAGATTCCACCCTAGTTGACACATTTCTACCCTCCCTCATTCTATTCATTCTGTTTTGGCACAGGAATATCATTTGGAATGCAACAAGGTTTCTCTTTTGTTCAACGTTCTTGTTCTGGCAAAGGGACACCATCTGAAGGGCAACGAAATTTCCATTTTCTCTTGTTCTGGCCACAAAAACCATTCATTTGGAAGTAATGGAATCTGTGAAAATCTATAGCAGCTTAAATTATATCTCGAGCAGGATTCTGTGAAGGAATTCATGATCAAATCGAGTCTCTGTAAGGCCACACAGTTCGAATCAGGTTAGACGTCACTGTTGTGTTGAGTCATAGCCCAGGCAGAAGGGGTTAGAAGTTAAAGAAATCCTCGCACCCTGCATAACTTTTTTTATGCTCTGGGTAAGGACGAAGATACCTAGGAGATTGTGAAGTTAATGTTTCTGTGATTGATCGAAGGCCTTGAATTAAGGACAAAATTTGTGTGAAGTTTGGGGCCCTCACTATAAGATAATACAAGGTTTAGAACCCTCGTTGGAGGAGAAATAGGGAATGGCACATCATTCCTGACATAGGCGCATTCTGAACAGATTGTAACAAAGCCGAAAAGGGATCCATGAAACCTGGAACTTGTTGATTTGGCGTAGTATCGGATGTGCTCTAGCTTCGAAACTTGGTGGAGAGGCTAAGGCACATGAGATCTCCAATACCCAGAAATGGTTTGGGCAGATTCTAAACAGTTTGAGAGATATTAAAATAATTAATATTTTTAATGGAGTCCCTAAGTCTAAACTTAGGGAAAATAAAATATTAATGTGAATTAATATAAAAATGTGTTAGAAGGGTCCAAAAGTCATGGATCAAGCCAGAGTTAATCTTAGCCATTGATTAGGGACTTAATCTCGGTTGTTGAATTGTCAACGAGAAAAGTATAAGAGGAGGCTTGAGGGTCACTTAGAAAACACACCGAGTTGATCAAGATTTCGATTTTCTGGGGCAGGGTTTGCTGAGGAAGTCTAAAGAGTGATCAGAGTTGCAGCTGAGGGGCAGTGAATACAGAAGCATAGAGGTAGAGATAGTACCAGGAGGATCAGCGCAGAAGTCGGGAGAGAGGGACGCAGAGCCAGCTAGAGGTTCACGCAGAGCCAGCGAAGGCTCACGTAGAGGTAGCCAGGAGCTGCGCAGTGCCTCAAAGAGTTAGCGTGGGTGACGCAGTGGCTCTAAGGGTTGATGCAGGGTGAGCTAGGTTGATGCTGGGTAGATGTTGGGCCAAGAAGAGCTGACGTAGTCCCTAGAAGTTGACGCTGGGGTTTTCGTGGGGCAAATTGGAGCTGGGAGTTGTCAGAGTGTTTATTCGGGGTTTCAGCCAGAACATCTGTCTCCGACTGAGAGGTACTACTGCCGAGATTATTCTCTATTGGGTGAGCTGGCTTTGGCACCTAGATTGTATTCTGAAACTGCTTAATAATTAAAACCCTCAGATAGCTGCACCGGTTTTCCCGCATTGGGTTTTTCCAGGGACAGTGGTCCAAAAACAACGATGTCACTTGTGTGCTTGTTTTGTTTCCTTCAGTTGATGATCTGTATGTGTATTTGTATTTATTTTCAGTATTTACATGGTAAATAACTTGTTAATTAATCAGAACAAGTAGGCAGAAATAAATCATAAAAGTACATGAAGGGTTTCTAACAGTTAGACTTAGAAATTCCAACATGGTATCAGAGGGTGGTTGCAAATCATAGAAGCACTGAAGACATCAGCCGAGCAGAGCAGCAGCAGTAGAAAACAGCTGTCCCGAGTGACAAAAATTGTTCTTAGCAGAGAAACAACAAGGAAGGGGTGATGTAGTGCCTGCATCATCAAGTCTGAGCCAGGAAGAGGATCAGCGTAGCGACAGAGGGGAGCAGACTCGACCTATGCAGTGCCCAGTCATCTTTCTCAGTTAGGAAGGATTGACACCCGTGGCTAGGAGGTGCGGATTATGCTAGTGCCGAGATTGCACAGAGCCTAGAAGCTCTAACCTTCAGTTTGCTGGGGCTTAGGAGGCTGTGGGTAAGTTGCATAGTGAAGCTGGTGGGGTACTGTAGTCAGAACAATACCTAATAGGGCAAGACCAAGGAGGAGGGAGTTGTTGTCGAGGATTTCTAGCCAAGAAATCCAGATCAGTGGTGCAACTGCACTAAGGATCGGAGTGGGGGCATCTCGACATTGGCAGAGGGGTTTCCAGGAGGGAAATCGAGGCTCAGAGGGAGTCACACCGAGAACTTCTAGAAGGGAAGTAGAGGAGCAGTGAGATGGCAGTGAACGAGGTAAGAGACCAGGACAGATTGGACGAAGCCTCAAACTTCGTAGTATGGAAGGCCGAAATCTTGTCTGTTTTAGATAGGAGTCGTGTCAAGCACTCCACCTTGAAGACGATAGCGATCCCAGTTGACCTAGCTGAGAACGACAAGTACGAGGTGGCAATGGTGAGGGCCAAGAGCATCATCCTTGACGGGGTCAAGGACCATTTAGTGCCACATATTGCCGAAAAGGACACGACAAATGAGATGTGGGAGGCCCTAAAGAAATTGTACCAGCATACTTATGCGCAAAGAAGGATGCTACTAGAAAATCAGCTGCGGTCATACCAGATGTAGAGGGGAGAACAGATCGAAACCTTCCTTGATCGATTGAAGGAGATCCGGGATCAACTGACTTCCATAGGGGCCACGCCAGATCAAGAATTGATGGTGAGAACAATCTTGAACATAGTCTCTGAAGGCTGGGAGGTGTTTGTCCAGAGCATACTAGGCAGGGCGACACTTCCAGATTGGGAGAAAATGTGGGCGGCTTTTCGCCAAGAAGAGATCAGAAGGCTAAGTAAGGCGGGAAGTAGCGGCAAGGGGATCAGAATCAAAAAGGAGGAAGAGGAGGATGCTGCCTTAGCATATGAGGGAAAGCAGGGGAAACGAAAAAAGAAGGACCTCTCCAAGGTCAAATGCTTCAACTGTGGGGAACTGGGTGATTATGCGAGCCAGTGTTCGAGGAAGAAGAGCAAAGGAGAGGCTTTCGAGACCAAGGCTGCGCCAGCAAGGACGAAGAAGGAAGTAGAGACAGATGATAACCGTGCCATGAGTGCTCACACTCCACTTGAGTGAAAATGGGGAGACATCGAGCTATAGTCAGACGGACTACAGGCGATGAGGGGCAGGATCCTCGAGGTACCCAACGTCTTGGATTATACCTATGTCACACGGTTCGAGTTCGAGTTCGAGTTCGACAACGATTAAGTTCGATTCGAGTTCGAATTTTCCAATCAGGTTCGAATGAGGTTCGGCATTAGGTTCGACTATACATATTTTTCAATATATATATATATATATATATATGACAAAATAATAGAAAATTCAAAATCAATCCATAAACACATCAACACAAATCCTTATTAGTAAACATACATCAATAATGTAATCATTCTAAACATACATGTACCCCTAAACCCCACAAAGTGTACAATGGGAAATGTGAATTCAGCTAGGTTCTGAGCACCAAATATGGAGATGGCAGAACTATGCAAATGGCAGGTAGGAGGACCATGTAGATGGCAGTGGCACCAGTTTAACCTTTTCAAGACACCGCAGAGTAGGACTATGTAGATGGAAGATGGCACCATTGCTACTTTCTCTGGACACACCAACATATTCATATAATAACTAAGGAAATTTGCTGAGCATAAATCTCTGAATATTTGCTAGCATTACTTCAATTCAGAATTGAAAATTATTCATAATTATTTATGAAGTACATCTTTTGAGTCACATATGAGATACATCTTTTAACTAAGATATGAGTGAATATAATGTCAGAGATGCCAAGGTCAGAGGCCAAATAAGACTTCCAATTTTTATATTGACTAAACTAGTATGTGATATGCTATCGAAAAAATGAAATAACAAACTAATACTTTGAGTTAATTGTTTTTAATCGCTGTAAACGGCTTATATTTCAAAGCATATCGATTACCATAGTCACGATGTGACAGTGAAAGCAAAACTGCCGTTGCAAGCTGTGCTTGCTTCTGCTGCCTACAAGCTTCGGTTGTCAGGGTGTACTCGAGAGAAAACGCGTTTGTGGCTCAGTTTAAACTTTAATGTCGACGACAACGATTCGGCTAAAAAAATTAAAAAAATGTCGCGTGATGTCATTAACAGTCAATACCATTCACCGACATTTTAAAATCATTGTGATGGACAGGCCAACTAGTCGTCAGAATCTTTCCGTGCTTTCGAAGGCAATGTGACCGTGTTCATGGTGGTGCAAGGAGCCACGATGTTGATTCTGTACCAAAAAAATTCAACGATTTAAACTTTAATACAACACCCTGCGAACATATTCTTCCAACTCTGAAAGAGATAGCGAGAGGGTATGCGGCCCGCTGTTTTCCTTCGAAAACCGTCCAGGAAAACCCTCCCGAAAACCATCGAACTTCAAAAAATTACATCAGGTTCGTTCAGGTTCGATCCAGTTTGTTCAGGTTCGACCGGTTCGTTCAGGTTCGAATTCGTCTTTAGGTTCGATTTGAGGTTCGGCTTTCAGGTTCGCCGAACCTGAACGAACCTTAATTTTTTTTACAGGTTCGGCGAATTTCGAACCTGAAGGTTCAGGTTCGCCGAACCCTGTGACTTAGGATTATACCTTGCTACGGGAGCCTCGAAGAGGAGTAGCAGTACTGGCGGATGTCAATAGAGATAGATGTGGATGGAGCGATAGAGGAAGCTACAATGCAGGATTCCCAGGACAGTGTGAGGCAGCAGTGCGAGATGCATAGAGTTGTTGCAGCAGCGCAGAGGTCAGAGAGGGAGCACTTTTCAGCGACAGAGGGAGTTTTAGCATCAAGGGTGTCTCTAGCCTGACAGAGATGTTAGAGTTGGGAGATTAGTTACTTACTACTCAGTAACTGAGTTGCAATGCAGCAGTTAGCAGTGGCAGTGCTATGGGCAACACAATGCAGCATGATGAGAGCGATTGCAGTGCAGATGCAGCAGTGGCAGTGGCAGTGGCAGAGCCATGGGTAGCAACACAAATACAAAGGGAGTTGCTGTACAAATGCAACAGTGGCAGTGGCAGGGCCATGGGTAGCAGTACATGATGCAGCAACTTCAGAGGATGTTGGGCAGCAGGCCTAGTATCAGCACAAGGATTGGTGCCAGATGATCAGGGTGATGCTTAGTTAGGAGTATTGCTAGAGCACAGTCCTTGCTAAGAGGGAGTGTTGATTTGGGGTAGCATCGGATGTGCTCTAGGCTTGAAACTTGGTGGAGAGGCTCTCCAACACCCAGAAATGGTTTGGGTAGATTCTAAACAATTTGAGAGATATTAAAATAATTAATATTTTTAATGGAGTCCCTAAGTCTAAACTTGGGGAAAATAAAATTTTAATGTGAATTAATATAAAGCTTTGTTAAAAGGGTCCAAAAGTCATGGATCAAACCAGAGTTAATCTTAGCCGTTGATTAGGGACTTAATCTTGGCTGTTGAATTGTCAACAAGAAAAGTATAAGAGGAGGCTTGAGGGTCACTTGGAGAACACACTGAGTTGATCAAGATTTCGATTTTTTGGGGCAGTGTTTGCTGAGGAAGTCGAAAGAGTGATCAGAGTTGCAGCTAAGGAAGTCGAAAGAGTGATCAAAGTTATAGCTGAGGGGCAGTGAATACAGAAGCAAAGAGGCAAAGATAGTACTAGGAGGATCAACGCAGAAGTCAGGAGAGAGGGACACAGAGCCAGACAGAGGTTCATGCAGAGCCAGCGAAGGCTCACGCAGAGGTAGCCAGGAGCTGCGCAGTGCCTCAAATAGTTACCATGGGTGACGCAGTGGCTCTAAGGGTTGACGCAGGGTGAGCTAGGTTGACGCTGGGCAGATGCTGGGCCAAGAAGGACTGACGTAGTCCCTAGAGTCTGACGCTGGGGTTTTCGTGGGGCAGATTGGAGCTAGGAGTTGTCGGAGTGTTTATTCGGGGTTTCAGCCAGAACATTTGTCTCCGACTGAGAGGTACTACTGCGGAGATTATTCTCTATTGGGTGAGCTGGCTTTGGCACCTAGATTGTATTATGAAACTGCTTAATACTTAAAGTCCTCAGATAGCTGCACCAGTTTTCCCGCATTGGGTTTTTCCAGGGACAGTGGTCCAAAAACAACGCTGTCACTTGTGTGCTTGTTTTGTTTCCTTAAGTTGATGATCTGTAATGTGTTGAGCATGTACTTGTATTTATTTTCAGTATTTACATGGTAAATAACTTGTTAATTAATCAGAACAAGTAGGCAGAAATAAATCATAAAAGTACATGAAGGGTTTCTAACAGTTAGACTTAGAAATTCCAACTGAACTGAAATCGCGGATCAAGAATTACTGAGAAGATACGTGTGTGTGGAATCAAGACCGACTTTAACATTACAGTGAGTTGGATAGACAAGAAGGTTAGCCCTGAAGCAATCTAGCATATTCATTTTTTATAGCATCGAACCATTTTCAATTACAATTGTATTGTAATTTTTATTACTCGACTTTCGATTTGGGGACGAATTGAAATTTCCACTGGAATTGGTTAAGTTTTCTTGACAGTAACTCAATAAATGTTGTTTGTCGACTGAACTGTAATAATTTTGTTGTATGGTTAACTGTGGATTCTAAGGATATAATTTATACTAGAATTGTTTATCTTGTGGAAATTGTGAATTAAACCTAGTTGTGCAAGAAATCCTAGGGCAAAAACTACCCTAGCCCATTACAATGGTATCAGAGCTGGCTTACCCTGCCAACTTGTGAGTAATTGGGTTGATGTGACGAACCCCAGACCTTCAAGAAGTTTCCAATGGAAGATTGGCAGAAGAAGTCTTGGGAAAAGTTCAGGCAAGTTATGGCTACTCAATGGCACTAGAACCAACTGTTTCTTGCCTTGTTTGGGAATAATGCAGGTTTTACTATTCAATCTAATACCCCTGGACCAACTAGCTCTGGGACAACCATCATAAGACTCCCAGGCCCTAGTTACTCGGATTCTTAGATGGGTAGAAAACAGGGAATTGTGGACCACCACAACAGAACAACAATACTTCATATTATTGGAAGGAGTACCAAATGCTAAAAGAGGAGACACGGGCAACCCTCTTCTTTTAAGAGTTTTCTGACATTTTCTACGAAGGTGGGCCTAGGAATTATGGCAAGAGCACACAACATAAAACAAGTGTAATGAAATGGAACGATCTTTGGACTAATTGCAGGAAAGACAGATCAAATGATTCTGATGATAAGCCCAAGCTTGAAAAACAAAAGAAACTGAAGCAAAGGCAAGGGCATGGACATGGCTATACAAGAAGTGGACAAGTGGCTACAAGGACGAGAAATGTCAAAATTTGGTTGAAAAAGGTTCTTGTAGTCCATACAAGGATTCTGATATCTGCAATAAAATGGTTTAGATGTCTTTATCCACATCAGATGTCAACTCCTTCAAAGATGGTGAACTTGGACAGACAAGTTATTGGGAAAAAGGTCTTCTCCTCATGGTATGCAACCTGAATATTCAACAGAGAACATTGGTGGTAAAAGATGTGAGCCTGAACTGGGTGATAAGTTGAATCAACCTACCTGTAGTTGTGCATCTTTGGTTGAATTAGATGGCAGAAGGAACGAATCTGAAGAAACAATGTCAATAAGGTTGTCAAAGAACAGAGCACGAATTCTAGCCGAGGCCATAATTGTGGAGAACCAACAAAAAAAGGAGAATATTATAAAATACAGTGTAGGAATTCAGATTCATTAGGGGTCACTTCTGAATGAGTTTTGTCTCTTGAGTGAGGGAGGTAATGCACAACCAAACCATACAATGATTCTAGTTGTATCTTCTAGCTTGATTGGTTTATCTAAGATTGCTAGTGATGATCACAACAATAATGTGCTTCCATTTACTGTGGAAGGAATTGAAATGCTTGATGTGTTAGAAAATCAGAAAGGCGGAAAGTTTTTCTTATTCTTGATAATTACTTGTGATGTTTCTTGTTATTACGATTCTTTATGTCTTTTTTCTTTTAGTTCATCAAGCAATTACCAAAGCAGTATCACATAAAACAATAAACACTAGATGTAGGCACTATGCCAGGGAAAATCCCCCTTTGAGGGGAAAACCCAGTCAAGAAATTCTTCCTTTAAATAGTATTCTTTGGGACTCTTCACCCTAGACCAAGACCAAACCTTCCCTCCACACCAAGTCAGCCTCCTAGAATTTCGACCCCTTTCCAGCAACTTCGACTAGGCAGCAGCTTCCGGCAATAGTGAAACTTGGAAGACTTCGATCTCCCAATTCCGGGCACGAAATAGAGAGAGAGAGGCACCAAAATTTCGATTTTTCTTTCTCCTTAGACTTCCCCAAACTAGCGCTTACTTTGGCTTCCCAGCAACAAACTTCGCACTGTTCCCAGCTACAAGAGATATCGAACTTCTTGTGAGAGAGTGTTTCCCAAATGAATTCAACGTGCTTGTATTTAATAGGCTCCATGTGAGGTCGAATTAGGGTCCTTAGGTCAACTTGATCTCTTCTAAGCCAACTTGGTGTGGAGGATACATAAATTATATTTGACTCAATACATAACCTTTTTACTTGATTCGAAAGCCCAAGAAGGGTCTCTTTAAAAGTGCAATGACTATTGACTCAGAAAAAATCATAGAAGTACTCAATGGAGACTTTGACCTAAAACGTGGTGACCCAAGCATGAAACCCTTGCTTTAATAAGTCACAACAATAATCAAAATTCTTTTCTTTATTCTTTTGACAAGTACAATACAAGATGACTCAAGTACATTAATGAAGACTGAGCATAGTTACATTTTCCAACACTCCCTCTTAACTAGGGGAGTATTCATAATGTACAAATACAATGGAAGATCTCAAACTATATGAACCATGAAGAACTTTAGGCATGGTTACCCACCACTTCGTGAGTGATATCCCTAGGAGAAATTTTTCCCCATGATGAACCTCATGCAGTAGCCAATAACCCCTTGCAGCCTCATACTAGCTCATTGTGCCATTTCTCTGCAACCTAAGCCAACCATGTGGTCCCTCACCCACTTGTATTGATCGTATGTTTGAAGGTGGGCCCCTCGAATCTAAAGGTATGACTTTCTATTTGGTAATTGAGTATTGGGTTTACTTATCATGGATACTTCTAGCATGGATTGATGGGGGCATTTGGCGAAAAGGGTGGGCTTAGTTTGTGCTCTTGTCCCCTTGATCTCTTTTGGATGTTACCCTTGGATCTTAGTGCCATGGGATCTCCTTTATTGACCATTTGGTTCTAGGGTGGTACTACTTGGGAAACCCTGATTGCGGGTGTGTGGCCTTGCTCCTTTATCCGCATATATTACTTCCTTTCCACTCACTATATCTCATTCATCATTTCTCCCACCTGGGTCCACATTTCCATTCTGGGTCCACATAGGGTCAACCTCCCTATCCCCTTGTCCCCACCTTGGGTCAGGCTTGGAATGGTGCCTTGGAGGTTGAAGCAGTTAAAAGAAAAAGAAAAAAGCATAATTGGCTACATTTAACAGGAAATTGTACCACAAAATGCAAAAGATGGTAAGGACAAAATAATTAGCCCATGGGCAAAAGCCAATACATGAGCTGTGCCCCAATCCATGGTCATCACCCTGGTTCCATAGGCCCTAGATGAGCCTCGTTTATCATTCAGGAACCCATGATTGTCCCAACCCCTAGAGGGCAATGAACCACCCTACTTAAAAAGGGGTAATCGTTGTTATATCTCACACATATGCTCTTGTCCTTTGAGCCCTGAGCAGTTAATTAAAGAAAATTCATAAAAGGAAAAAACATACAAAGATGGGTGGGAAAACCAAGGTCGGGTCACCTCATGTACCACAATTTCTCCCTCTTACACATTACATACCCAGGTGTAGGCTTCCCCTTATCTAGCTACCCCTATGCCCCAATATGTGGCCTAGGTTGCCCCTCTCATTCCCTAATCCATTCCACCTATTTACCACTTGCCACCCCCATTAGAGGGATGTACTTTGGAGATATTATCCCCTTTAAGTGTTGAAACCACCTAATAAGGTACTTGGTTAACCCCCTTTGGAGCTTAGAGACAATAGCACATGCCAAAGCCCACTACGGAAGGGCATGCCATTATGAAGTGCCCACTTTGTGATCCATGATTTGTAAACTCTTTTACTTGATTATTTTAATGACTGGTTGTACTGGAGGCCTTGGGGACACATTGGATCTTATGCAGGATTACAAGTGGTTTCCATTTGGGTTTGGTCTGCCTATATGGGATCTTAACCCCCCAGAGGTCTACATTGGCACATATAGGGTGTGCATAGAGAGCCATTCGCCTCCATAGCAGCAGACAACACTCCACGGATCTTCATCGATGCTCAGAGACTACTAGCGATCCACTTTTGGGATGATGGTGATATGCTTGGTACATTATGCCCAATAGGCCCCCACAGGAGCCCCACACTCTTGGCAGGTGTCCCAAGACTTGTACGATGTCATGGCAACATTCATTCCACCACTTGGACCCTTGTAGAGGATCTACAGGCATCTCCGATTCATATGGAGACCCATGGGGTCATTTATGTGCCCTCAGACCCACTAGGAGCACCACAGGTCTACTACTTGGAGAACAAGGGGCCACCCCCTTGTCCATCATATTCCGAGGAATTTATTCCTCATTATGACACTTCAAGACATTATTAGGGCTTTATAGGGCCCCACGACATGGACATTATTATTTGGCCCCTTGTGAGGCTTATTTTTACACTTGTGAGCTAGTTTGGTGGGCTTGTCACCAATAGGGGTTTTATTTGCACATTATTTTATCATTAGGGGCTAATGTAGGCCCATAGGCTAACTCTAACTCCTTAGGAGGCTATATACATTCATTTGGATCATCACTTGACTTGGGATCTCTATAATCATAGAGAACTTCTCATTTTTCCTTGGAGGATATTTTTTGGAGATTGATGAATTTTGACGTATGGCTTTGGGCTATTTATCTCGTCTTGGAGCTTTGTCTTGTAAACAAAATGCTGGTTGGATATACTGTAACGTTGTAAGTAAATCTTGATGTTGTTATTCTTGTTGCTGGATACTGCTAAAATTAGGGCTAGTTGCTCCATAATCAAAATGTGGAATTGAGCATGTTTTAGCTAATTTAATGTATGGGCCAATGTTATATGAATGAAATGTCCTAGAGATTATTTGTTTCGATAAGCTTGCATCGTTTTCTTTGAAGCATAAATGCTTGAAGGTCACTTTTCTTTTCTTTCTCTCAACATTGGATGAAGCTGACTTTCTAGGCCTCCTTTATCAAGAAATGAAATTCTTACTCATCATCATCCTCGACTGCATATCCCCAAGTGAATTAGGCACTGATCCCTAGAAAGGGTGGTCATCTCCTTCACCTTTTTCACCTTTTACCACTTTTCCCAGGTCTAACCCTCAAAGGTCACCTAGGGCATCAATTTCCTGGGAAGACCCAAGGAAAAACTTCAATCTCCTATAGGCTACTGCGCTGGTCGGTCCCCTCCCTCTCCTCCAAATTTGGGGCAGTTCTAACGGTGGAATCTACAAGAATCCCAAGCCTTAGCTCTAGGATCGAGTTATGCCTAGGCATCCCCAAGGCTAGATCTCAACAGGATCAATTCAACCTTTTGAAGTAAATATTCTTGTTTGGTCCTTTCCCTTCACCTTGTCTAGGATAGGAACATCATTGGTTGCTACATTCCATCCTCGAAACTGGACTGGGTCCACTTGGCCCTGTGTGTTCCCGTTTCTCAATAAAGATTATTTGTCAAGGACCACTTGGGAATCCAAGCTTCCCAAGGATTATAGGGATTGAGAACTTCATGTATAAGCCTATTCCTTCTCCCTCAACCCTTCAATCCGTCACCCCTTATCCTTGGAGGATCAAGTCCCTTGCTTAAAGAGCAGGCAAGTTCCATTCCTCACTCCATCATTGGGAAAGGGTTTCTAGGGTCACTTTCCACCTATCCATTGACATATAATTTACAAGTGATCCCTACACCACTGGAAATCCTCCCATCCGTGAAAGTCTGTAAAGAGCAGGGAGACTTAGCTGTGGTGATAATGGACTAACCCTCCATTGTTGCCCTTAACCTAGCAGTTGCCCTCTTAACAACCCCTTATAGGTCCCCTGCTGGTTTGAGTGGCAACATTTTTGGTGCCGTTGCCGGGGACACGAGATGTGTGTTTTGTTCCTCGTACGACATATCGACATATCATTATTGGTGACTCCATTGGAAGAACGAACCCTAGTTTTTCATTGAACTTTAAGGTCGATGCTTGTAGGGTGAAACAAGCATTTTCTAGGCATTCCTAATTTCACCTTGGCGACTCCTACATATGTTTCATGTATACCTCAAATAGGTTGTCAATCTTTCATAAATTTTCCGCATTGGACATTACTAGCATCCTTGGACATCCAAATCATGTCGCGGGAAGGATTCTACGTGGGATGCTCGTGTTTGATGGTGATCCATTCTCTGCAATTGACCACGTAGAAAGATTTAATGGACATGCCTCAAAAGAGAAGGTTGTCCACCAAGATGTCCTTATGTTATTATTCATGGGATCTCTCGGTGGTCATAACTCATGGCGGCATGATCATGAACCTAGAAGCATCTGTAATATTCCTAATTAGCCATGGCTAATTGGCATATTCGATTTTGCTCAATTTTGCCTTCTATAGTTATTTATAAATAAAAAGGTGAGGAAAAGGGCGACATAACTCACCTTTAGAATAAAGTCACTTCCTAGTAGCACAATGTTGTGACTTAAAGGGGAGCCAAGGGGGCCAAAGGACCACGCAGAGATGGGACCCACACAGACACTTGGAGGGACTGCGTAGATGAAAAGGAACACGTGGCAAGAAAGGGGATACTTTGGAGGAGGTGGGCCTTGGGATTGAAAGAGGCCAACTCTATAAATGAGAGGGGAGCCTCCTCATTTTGTCTTTCGATTATGTGCATTTGAGCTAGTCACTTCGACTTAGAGCACGCTGGCTGTTTAGCTGGTCTGCAGCACTGTTTAGTGCATCGAGTGTCTCCGTTCGGAGATCTCACCCTTAGCCCCAGGGGATTTCGAGTGCCTGCTCGGGCAAGGTAGTTTTTAACAGTCTTTTGCAGGAGGATTGATCTTTGGAGGGAGGATGAACTGATCATTTTGGATAACTGCGCAGTCTTGAGAGAGGGACAGTTCTTTTTGTGAGAGTTCCGGATTGAGGGTTTTGTGGAGGATTTGAGTTGGGAGATTGAGCAGGGGATCAGCCCTTGCATATTGGAGGATTTTGGCAGAGTTTCAGGTGGAGTTTTGGAAGATTCTATTCAGTGGCAGCGCAAAGCCTTGAGGGACAACGTAGATCCCCAAGGGGGTGATTTTTGGGGGTCGGCTATTTCAGAAAAGCTTTCTGGGTTTCTTGGGTAGAGTCTGATTCTAGAGTTTCAGCATTTTCTGAGGAGGGGAACAACCCCAAATCCTCATTTGATTTGCAGTAGTAGTAACAGCACGACAGTTCTCCAACAGCTTGGACGCAGTTCAGAGAGAGGTCATTCCCTTGCTATTCTGAGTGTATTTCTTCACTTACCTTGTGCAAGTCGAGGTGCTACCTGTCTGATCACCTCTTGTACTCTTTCCATTACTCAGTATAATAAAATGGCTTAGCATTTCTCTCTGCATTTCTTGAGTATCTGTTTATATTTCATGTCCACATTATTATATGTTGTACCACTGTTATTTTTATCACTTTGAGTTTCCCGGTCACTATATCATTTGGACGTGTTTGGTTGGAGTTTGCTTGGGTTTGAGGGATATCCCGAAAACGGGATATTACAACATCTCATCTATTGAAGAGTTCATTGATGGATTTCTTAGACATTTTCAAGTACACCCTGCATTAAGCATCCAAGAGGAAGCCTTCATCGAGCATCATCAAGACATTAAGAATCTAGGTAATGAGCAAGAAGATGAGTCCTCCTTGGGTCCACATAATGAAAATGATCATTTTGAAGACACGTGTTCTGGAAAGGGTGAATTTATAGAAATAGAAATTGAGACCAACCTTACCTTTCTCAAGGATATTACTCCTGATGAAACCTCTTTTGAAAACCTTGAGAGAGATGATCCCATTAGCCCCTTGGAATATGACATTGAAGATTATTTCCACATTGAAAAGGAGAAATGGGAAATTGTTGGTCCTCAATTTGATTGTGCTCCCATTTACGACATCGACAAGGAGGATGAGGATGAGATTGATCTTCCTTTCCCCTCAGGCACTACTTATGATGACATACCCATTGATACCCTTGGGAAGGAGAATCTTCATTTTCCTTTGCATAAAGAGGAGCAGTTGGAAGTGATCAATTTTCCTTTTAGAAGAGACCTAATCTTTGGTACTAAGGACATTGATAGGGCTCCCACTTCTCTTGAGTATGATTCTATGTTCAAATCACTTGAGCCTTTAGATTATGATTTTGGAAAAGCACAACCCGTTGAATACAATATTTTGTTCTCCCTTTTTCCTATTAGTCATCATCTTGAGTCTTCATCAAGTGATTCCCTCACCCCTGGTCATATAATCTCAAGTAACTGTGAGCCCTTTTCCCCTCCCGAGTATAGTGTCAAGGAGAAGCCCTTCATTGATTACACTTTTTCTCCTTGGACGCATCCTCAGGGTTTTGATCATTCCATAGTCCCCCTTCTCCAATGTAATCATCATGTGCAACCTACTTGTGTTTCTCCATCTCGTCGGCTTCCCCTTCCTACTAATCATAACCCAATGAAGGCCATAAGCCATGCCTTAAATAATAACGATGATGGTGAAAGTGATATGCCTGAGGTTGCCATCCATCAAAATTTTATGAGCTTGGTTGTTGACATCTCTATATCTTGGTTGCAAGAGAAGATCTCATGGACTAGATTACATCTTTTTCTTACCTCATCTCGCATATGTGAAAATTTCTGAATCTACACATCAGAAACCCCTACTACAATTATTGGTTTACAATCTCCTACTTGTTCTTTACATTAACAAGTTATTTAATTACATAAACATCGAAGTAAACACTATTGCAACCTTAACAAATATCATGCACTGAAATAAACATAGTCAATAACACAAGGGACATCATTATTTTTGGACAATTGTCCCCGGAAAAACCCAATTCGGGAAAACAGTGCAACATATAGAGGGTTTGTATTATTAAGCAGATTCGTGAATACAATTAGGGTGCCAGAAATGGCTCACCCAACAGAGAATATCCTTGGAAGTAGTACCTCTATTCGGAGACAGATATTCCGGCAAATCAGCAACTGGATGATCAACCCCATAGTGACTTTGACTATTCCTAGTGCCGGACAACAAAAGTTGCTCCAAGCACTGCTCTGGAACTACGTCACCCTTCAGGAACTGCGTCACGCTCTCCTGGCTGATCTGCTCTTAGTCTGCCCCACAGAATCTCCCCAGCGCTGCCTAGAAGCCCAGCGTCAGACTCTATGGCCCTTTGCACTGCCTGTGTCAGCCTCTACTGCTTCTGCGTCCTTTTCGACACTGCGCTGCCTCTGTGTCAGCCCTTCTAGGGCCTGCGTTGTCTCTCCGACACTGCGCTGCCTCTCTGCTATGTATTCTTCAACCTCAGATGGAAATCCCTTACTGAACTGCCCTCTGATCACTAACTCGATTTTCTCAGCAAACCTCGCCCCAGAAAATCGAATTCTTTGATCACTTGGTGTGTCTCCAACTAACCCTCAAGCCTCCTCTTATACTTTCCCTGTTGACGGATCAACAGCCGAGATTAAGTCCCTAATCAACGGCTAAGATTAGAACTGGCTATATCCTCGCCACTTAGAACTTTCTCACCCATTTTATATTAATACACATTAATATTTTTATTTTCCTAAGTTTAGACTTAGGGACCCATTAAAAATATTAATTATTTTAATATCTCTTCATCCTGGTGGAATTTCTCCAAATGATTTCTGGGTCTTGGAGATCTCATGTGCCTTAGCCTCTCCGCCAATTTTCAAGGCTAGAGCGCATTCGATGCTACCCAAAATCAACACTCCCTCTTAGCGAGGAATGTGCTCTAACAATGCTTCACCATAGAAGCATCACACTAATCCTTCGCATCGGTCCTCTGTGTTGATGCTTGGCCTGCTGCCCCACATCCACTGCACTGCTGCTTCCTGTACTACTGCCCATGACACTACCACTGCCACTGCTACATCTATACTGCAGCTCCCTCTCAACATATTGCATCATGCCACCCATATCATTGCCACTGTTAACTGCTGCACTGCAACTCAGTTACTGAGAAGTAACTGACTTCACCCAAACACTCACATCCTGGTTAGTCTGGAAGCCTTGTGATGTTGAAGCTACCTCTGTTGCTATCCTATGCTCCCTTTGTTGGCACTCCGCTGCTGCAACCTCTTCTATGCCTCTCGCACTGCTGCAACCTCCACTGCGTTGCTACAGACTTCTGCACTCTAGCACTGCCTTGCCGCTCCATCACACCTTGCTCCACCCGACACCTGTCATCATGCTACTGTCTTTAAGGGCTCCCGTAGCCGTATGTGATCCAAGAGTTTGGGCACCTCAAGGATCCTGCCCTCTTCTGTAGTCCTCTCGACTACAGCTCCAAGTCTCCCCACCTCTTCTCTAGAGGCACATGAGCACTCATGGCACAATCGTCATCAGTCTCGACATCCTTCTCTGCCTTTGCTGGAGCAGCCTTTGAGTCAGAAGCTTCTCCCTTGCCTTTCTTCTTGGGGCACTGAGAGGCATAATGTCCCAACTCCCCACAGTTGAAGCACTTGACCTTGGAGATGTCTTTCTTCTTCCTCTTTTGTAGCCCCTGTTGTCCCGCTGATGCGAGAGCTGCATCCTCCTCCTCCTCCTTGATTCAAACTCCCTTACCGCTACTCCCTGCCTTGGTCAATCTCTTGAGCTCTTCTTGTCGAAGAGCTACCCACATCTCCTCCCAACTGGGGAGAGTTGCTTTGCCCAAAATGCTTTGGACAAACGTCTCCCACTCCTCGGAGACTGCATTTAGGGCAATCCTAACCATGAACTCTGGATCCGATGTAGACCCCACGGAAGTAAGTTGGTCGCGAATCCCTTGCAACCTGAGAAGGAAGGGATCTATCTCCTCTCCTTTCTACATCTGATACTGTCTTAGTTGATTTTCTAATAGCATCTTCCATTGCACGGAAGAGCCCTAATACAAGGTGGTCAGGGTTTCCCACATCTCCCTTGCTGTGTTCTTCTCAGCAATGTGTGGTACTACATGATCTTTGACCCTGTCTAGGATCATGCACTTGGCCTTAGCCTGGGCCTCCTCGTATTTCTTCAATGGATCAACGTCGACCGGTTCAACAACAACCTTCAAGGCATAGTCCTTGATGCGATGTTTGTCTAGGATTGTCAGGATCTTGGCCTTCCAGATGACAAAATTGGATGCTCCGTCCAATCTGTCCGGATCCTTCAACCCATTAATTGCCATCTCTTCTCTTCTCTAGACTCCCTCTGAGTCCTGATTTCCCTCTCGGAAATCCTCCGGCCAACTGTCGAATCACTCTCCAATCCTCCTTGCCACTGCAACTCAGATCTAGATTTCTTGGCTAGAAATCTGTCGAGGTAGTGCTTCCCTCTACCTTGGTTCCATCTCCTTTGACACTGTTCTACACTGACAAAAACGACGTCTGACTAGTTCCTCAAATCAAAATTTGCACAGCTCCCTTAGCCTTGGCAACTCGAAGAATCTGAGCCCTTTAGGCTCTGCGCAATCTCTGCGTGGGCTGAATCTGCTCCTCCCGGCCAACTGTGTCAATCTTTCCTGGCTCAGAAAGATGACATGGCTCTGCGTGAGCTTGATCTGCCCTTCTCTGCCTCTGCGCTGGTCCTGATGGCTGACGCAGCTACTGCGTGGGCTCCTCCCAGTGATTGCGTCTTCCACTCCAGGCTCAGAATGCTGACGCAGGCACTGTGTGAGCCTCTGCGTCACTCCTTCTGCCTCTTCGGCTTTGGAATAACGATGTCTCTCGGGACAACTGCTTCTCTGTTGCAAACTGTCCGATTTCTTGGCTGGTGTCTTCAGTCGCCTATGATCTGCAATCGCTCTGATACCATGTGAAAATTTCTGAATCTACAAATCAGAAACCCCTACTGCAATTACTGGTTTACAATCTCGTACTTGTTCTTTACATTAACAAGCTATTTGATTGCATAAACATCTAAGTAAACATTATTGCAGCCTTCACAAATATACAGATCATGCACTGAAATAAATAGAGACAATAACACAAGGGACACCGTTATTTTTGGACAATCGTCCCCGGAAAAACCCAATTCGGGAAAACCGGTGTAGCATATAGAGGGTTTGTATTATTAAGCAGATTCGTGAATATAACTAGAGTGCCAGAAATGGCTCACCCAACAGAGAATATCCTTGGCAGTAGTACCTCTATCCGGAGACAGATATTCTGACAAATCTGCAACCAGATGATCAACCCCACAGTGACTCTGACTGTTCCTTGTACTGGACAGTGAAAGCTGCTCCAAGCACTGCTCTGGAACTGTGTCACCCTCTCCGGCTGATCTTCTCTCAGTCTGCCCCACAGAATCTCCCCAGCACTGCATCTGAAGCCCAGCGTTAGACTCTATGACTCTCTACACTGCCTGCGTCAACCTCTACGACCTTCTGCGTCCTCTGTGTCAACCTTTCTAGGGCCTGCGCTACCTCTTTGCTATGTATTCTAAAGCCTCAGATGGAAATTCCTTGTTGAACTGCCCCTCACTGCAACTCTGATAACTAACTCGATTTCTTCAACAAACCTCACCTCAGAAAATCGAATTCTTTGATCAATTGATGTGTCTCCAACTAACCCTCAAGCCTCCTAATATATTTTTCCTGTTGACGAATCAACGACCGAGATTAAGTCCCTAATCAACGACTAAGATTAGAACTAGCTTGATCCTCTTCACTTAGAACTTTCTCACCCATTTTATATTGATACACATTAATATTTTTATTTTCCTAAGTTTAGACTTAGGGACACATTAAAAATATTAATGATTTTAATCAATGTTGTTAAAATCGCGATTGGGATTTATTCGCGCCGGGAAAAAAGCGGAAAAAATCGTAAAAATCGGGAAAAAAGCGGAAAAAATCGGGAAAAAATCTTTTGGCACAAAAATATTCATTTTTTTTCATTTTTTTTCAATTTTTTTAATATCTAAACCATCTACAACATAAAATAAATACATTGACACATAAATATGATAAAAAAACTAATATATAAGATGTTTAATATCATTTCTAGCGCTAAAATCACACATAACATTGAATCATGTCCTGAATAGTAAGTCCTGAGTCCCAACTCAGCCTCAAAATATCAACAAAAAATATGATAATGTATCTCATCATGTCATAATGTCATATACAATAAAATGAAAGTCTAAGACTCTAATCCTATTGATTTCCTCTGCCCTTCTTGCGAGAAAATGTCACTGCTTTCTCTTTCCCCCTAGATGAAGATGCTGGTGCCTGTGGTGGTGGAAATGGCAGTGGAGTCTGACGTGCTCTAGAAGCTGAAGGAGTAGCTGTAGAAGTAGCAGCTACTGTAGGTAGACGGAGACCACGTCCTCTACTGGTGGTAGTGGTAGCCCGGGTAGGCGGTGTCACCTCCTCCTCCTGCTCCTCCAACTCCTCCTCCTCCTGCTCCTGCTCCTGCTCCTCCTCCCCCTCCTCCTCCCCCTCATCCTGCACTAACCAATCCTCAGTGGGATCCATGAGAGGCCTCTCGGTCTCAACCCTCCATTCAGCAGTGGTGTCAATCCCATCCAATGAGATGGCATCCATATCAGGTGTCTTCTCTAGTTGCCTCACCCACAATCGAAGATTGTAGTAGACATAGACCATGTCATTAAGTCTACGGGACTCCAACCTGTACAAAGTTCATGAAATAATAATTAATAATTAATATTATAAAAAAAAATATTGTTTAATGAATTCAAAAATTTATTTGGAAATTTGCAATATTTTAAATGTTTAAGTGTTAACCTATTGCGCTTCTTGTTGTGTATTTTTTCAAATACACTCCAATTGCGCTCACATCCCGAGGAGCTGCATGTTTGGCTGAGGATGCGTACAGCAAGCTTTTGCAAAAGGGGTACTCTGACACCATACATCTTCCATCATGCGTCTACAACAAAATTACAAATAAAATTTTAAATAAACATAAGAAAAAAATGGAATTTGAAGAGACAATGAAATTTGAAACAAAGTTACAAAGTACAAACTAAAAAATACCTGGCATTTTAATCGTCCTATCAATGACAGCCATCTCAAAGCCAAATGTGCCACCTGACATCTTATATGTCTCAATTTGTCTAGAGATCTCTATACGTTGTTCTGGAGATCTCACCATCTTCTGGACACAGGTTAATAATCCTTCCACGACCTCAGTATCAAAATCAAACCCACATGCATAAGAAAATGCAGGGTTCAGGAAAAGCCCAGCAGCATGAATGGGACGATGGAGTGTGTTGTTCCATCGCTCATCAATGACGTTCCATAGAAGGAGTTGTCTCTGGAACCCATCATCTCCCTTGTCATCATAGTAGGACCGAATGGCTTCTTTGGCCCTGTCCATGGCTTCATACAAATAGCCCATTGCGGGCTTCTCACCATCTACCAACCGAAGAACCTTTACCAAAGGTTCAGTGACAGCGCACACCTCCTGCACTCCCGCCCAGAAGTCTTCTTGGTATGAAACAAGTTTGCACACGGCCTCTCCTTCTGGTTTGCGGCTCATTGGCGAAGAACGCCACTCCTCTGAAAGAAACATTCTCTTCAAATCCCACATAGATTTCAAGAGGGATTGAAGAGATATGAAACTCGTCGCAAACCGTGTAATGGCGGGGCGCACCAACTCTTTGTTGTTGGTGCATTGTCTCATCAAGCTAAGCACAGATGTGTGATTGTAAATAAATTTTGTGATGCTTTTTGATGAGTCAACAGTCTCTTTGACAAAGGGAATTTTCCCTATGTCCTCTAACATCAAATCAATACAATGGGCAGCGCAAGGTGTCCAAAATAAAGTAGGATGCCTGTCCATAAGCATTCTACCAGCAGCAACATAATTTGCAGCATTGTCCGTTATGACTTGGACAACATTTTCTGCACCCACCTCCAAAATAAACACATCCAGCAAATCACATAAAGTTCTTGCATCTTTGATTTGATCAGTTGCATCAACAGATTTGATAAACATAGTCCCCTTGGGACAACTAACCAAGAAGTTTATAAGGGTTCTCCCCTTTTGGTCAGTCCAACCATCTGACATAACAGTGCATCCTGTTTGTGCCCATGATGCCCTAAAATCCTCCAATCTTTGGGTGCAGTCACGCTTTTCATCTTGAAGAAGCCGGCCTCTGAAATCATGAAGAGAAGGGATTTTGTACCCCGGGCCAACACTGGCAATAGCATCAACAGTAGGTTGGAAAAATGGATTATTCCTTACAATGCTGAAAGGAATATCACTCCAGAGGAGAAATTTTGTCATCAACTTGTCAGCTTGTTGTTTTTCATTTCTTTTTAGCATTGAACCGATAGTTGGTTGTGCACCAGGTGTGGTTCGAGGAACAAAAAATGATGATGCAGCTACCGGATTGACTGACGCTGCAGTAGAACCAGTGCCACTTGGCCCACTTCCTTCAGCTGACCTTTTTAGTTGCCTCAAAAGTTCTTCTTTGGCCTCTTTAGTGTGCTCTAATTCTCTTCATTCGGGTGGAATTTCTCTAAACGATTTCTGGGTCTTGGAGATCTCATGTGCCTTAGCCTCTCCACCAATTTTCAAGGCTAGAGCACATTCGATGCTACCCAAAATCAACAACATAATCATCCATGTGTGCGCATCATATTTTCCCACCTCCCACCCACAGCTTCCTCCATTTGTTTGGATTTGCCTTCGCTTTGGGATTCGCTACATGAGTAATCATATAGGCAGGCATATTTATATTTACTTGATGATATGTTGGTTGCACTGGCTTTATGATTACACTTAATAATAGCTTCGTCATATGCATGTTAGGGTAGGATGCATTGCATGATGAGTTTTGCATTAGAACTAACCGCATATGATGTTTCTCATGATAGATTAGATTGCATTTAAAAAATAAAAATTGCATATTTTATTTCTTGTTGGTTTATGTGCTAACATTAAGCATGGGTGATCATAAGACACCATGAAAAAACATGCTGTCCCGTGGCTTTGATCTTTGACATGTGCAGATAACAAGGCTACAATGACCAAGAGATTGATGGAGTTCTCGTGACCTCCCGTTCAAGTAGCCTCGTCCACTTCTTCGAGAGATCACATCCTAGTTGGAGCCAGATGTTACCCACCACTTTGTGGGTGATATCTGCAGGAGAAATTTTTCTCCGTGATGAACCTTAGCGGACAACCAACAATCCCTTGCAGCCTCATACTAGCTTGTTGTGTCATTTCTCTGCCACCTGAGCTAGCCATGTGGTCCCTCACCCACCTGTATTGATCGTATGTTTGAAGGTGGGCCTCCCAAATCTAAAGGTATGTCTTGTCATTTGGTAACTGAGTATTCGGTTTACTTATCATGGATACTTCTAGTATGGGTTGATGGGGGATTTGGTGGAAAGGGTGGGCTTAGTTTGTGCTCTTGTCCCCTTGATCTCTTTTGGATGTTACCCTTGGATCTTAGTCCTGCGAGATCTCCCTTGTTGACCATTTGGTTCTAGGATGGTATTACTTGGGAAACCCTGACCGTGGGTGTGTGGCCCTGCTCCTTTATCCACATATATTAGTCCCTTTCTACTCACTATACCCCATTCATCATTTCTCCCACCTAGGTCCACATAGGGCCACCCTCCCTATCCCCTTGCCCCCACCTTGGCTCAGGCTTGGAATGATGCCCCGGAGGTTGAAGCAGTTAAAAGAAAAAGAAAAAAGCATAATTGGCCACATTTAAGAGGAAATTGTACCACAGAATGCAAAAGATGGTCGGGACAAAATAATTAGCACGTCGACAAAAACAAATACATGAGCTCTACCCCAATCCATGGTCATCACCCTGGTTAAATAGGCCCTAGATGTGCCTCCTTTATCATTCAGGAACCCATGATTGTCCCAACCCCTAGAGGGCAATGAACCGCCCTACCTAAAAGGGGGTAATCATTGCTATATCTCACACATCATGCTCTTGTCCTTTGAACCTCGAGCAGTTAATTAAAGAAAATTCATAAAAGGTAAAAGGCATGCAAAGAAGGGTGGAAAAATTAAGGTTGAGGCACCTCGTGTACCACGATTACTCCCTCCTACACATTACATACCCAGGTGTGGGCTTCTCCTTATCTAGCTACCCCTATGCCCCAATATGTGGCCCAAGTTGCCCCTCTCATTCCCTACTCCATTCCACCTATTTACCACTTGCCACCCCCATTAGAGGGATGTACCTTGGACATACTATCCCCTTTAAGGGCTAAAACCACCTAATAAGGTACTTGGTTAACCCCCTTTGGAGCTTGGAAACACTAGCACATGCCAAAGCCCACTACGGAAGGGCATGCCATTATGAAGTGCCCACTTTGTGATCCATGATTTGTAAACTCTTTATGTAATTATTTTAATGACTGGTTGTACTGGAAGCCTAGGGGATGCATTGGATCTTACGCAGGATTATAGGGGGTTTCCATTTGGGTTTGTCTCCCTATACGGGATCCTAACCCCCAAAGGTCTACATTGGCACGTATAGGGCGTGCATAGAGAGTCATTCGCCTCCACAACATCAGAGAACACTCCACGGATCTTCATCGATGCTCAGAGACTACTAGTGAATCAGTGATCCACTTTTGGGATGATGGTGATATGCTTGGTACATTATGCCCAGCAGGCCCCCACAGGAGTCCCACACTCTTAGCAGGTGTCCTAGGACTCGTACGATGTCAGGGCAGCATTCATTCCACCACTCGAACCCTTGCAGAGGATCTACAGGTATCTCTGATTCATATGGAGACCCGTCGGCTCATTAATGTGCCCTTAGACCCATTAGGAGCACCACAGGTCTGCTACTTGGAGAACAAGGGGCCACCCCCTTGTCCATCATATTCTTAGGAATTTATTCCTCAATATGGCGCTTCAGGACATTATTAGGCCTTTGGAGGCCCCATGACATGGACATATTATTATTTGGCCCCTTGTGAGGCTTATTTTTACACTTGTGAGCTAGTTTGGTGGGCTTGTCACTGATAGGGGTTTTATTTGCACATTATTTTATCATTAGGGGCTAATGTAGGCCCATAGTCTAATTCGAACTCTTTATGAGGCTATATATTGATGTTAGATGCATTCATTTGGATCATCACTTGACTTGGGATCTCTCTAATCATAGAGAACTTCACATTTTTTGGAGATGGATGAATTTTGACGTATGGATTTTGGCTATTTATCTCGTCTTGGAGCTTTGTCTTGTAAAGGAAATGCTGGTTGGATATACTCTATAACATTGTAAGTAAATCTTGATGTTGTTATTCTTGTTGCTGTATACTGCTAAAATTAGGGCTAGTTGTTGCATACTCAAAATGTGGAATTGAGCATGTTTTAGCTAATTTTATGTATGGGCCAATGCTATATGAATGAAATGTCCTAGAGATTATTTGTTTTGATAAGCTTGCATCGTTTGCTTTGAAGCATAAATGCTTGAAGGTCACTTTTCTTTTCTTTCTCTCAACATTGGATGAAGTTGACTTTCTGGGCCTCCTTTATCAAGAAATGAAATTCTTACTCATCATCATCCTCGATTGCATATCCCCAAGTGAATTAGGCATTGATACCTAAAAAGGGTGGTCATCTCCTTCACTTTTTTCACCATTTACCACTTTTCCCAGGTCTAGCCCTCAAAGGTCACCTCGAGCATCAATTTCCTGGGAAGACCCGAGGAAAAACTTCGATCTCCTACAGGCTACTGCGCTAGTGGGTCCCTTCTCTCTCCTCCAAATTTGAGGCAATTCTAACAGTGGAATCTCCGGAAATCCCAAGCCCTAGCTCTAGGATCGAATTTTGCCTAAGCATCCCCAAGGCTAGACTTGAATAGGATCAATTTAACCTTTCGAAGTAAATATTATTGTTTGGTACTTTCCCTTCACCTTGTCCAGGATAGGAACATCATTGGTTGCTACATTCCATCCTCGAAACTAGACTACACTCCCTGTGATCCCACTTCTCAATAAAGATTATTTGTCAAGGACCATTTGGGAATCCAAGCTTCCCAAGGATTATAGGGATTGAGAACCTCGTCTATAAGCCTATTCGTTCTCCCTCAACCATTCAATCCTCACTCCTTACCCCTGGAGGATCAAGTCCCTTGCTTAAAGAGCAAGCAAGTTCCATTCCTCACTCCGTCCTTGGGAAAGGGTTTCCAGGGTCACTTTCCACCTATCCATTGACATATACTTTACAAGTGATCCCTACACTACTGGGTCTCCTCCCATTCGTGAAAGTTCGTAAAGAGCAGGGAGACTTAGCTGTGGTGACAGTGGGCTAAGCCTCCATAATTGCCCTTAACCTAGAAGTTGCCCTCTTAAGAACCCCTTATAGGTCCCTTGCTGGTTTGAGTGGTAACAGGCACCGCAGTGCCATGGACTGGATTCCTGACCAGTGCAATCTATCCATTGGTCTTTCAACAATTTTAGGCACCGCAATGCCACGAACTAGATTCCTTACCATGGCAATCTATCCATTGGTCTCTCAACAATTTAGGCATCGCAATACCATGGACTAGATTCCTGACTAGGGCAATCTATCCATGTGGGAATAAGATGGGCTCAAGATTTCAGCCTCTCTAGGTACCATCAGGCTTACTAGCTAACCATCAACCCAAAAATCCAGGTGCATGTCAGAGCTCAATGACCAATGCCACCTTTCCAACTTTGGGACCTAAACATCAACGCAAAGTGGCGGCCATATGTCTTCCTAGGCAATGCTTCACTCACAAAGCCTCAACTCTTCTAGATTTAGCAGATCAAGGATAGCCAATCTCTCCCAATCAAACTGATTGGTAACCATCATGCCATCAACACCTTTGAGAGATTCACCTGTACAATCACAACCCCAATTAATAATATACTTTCACATGTACATAATCAAATACAAACCTCTGTGTTCTTCCAAACACCTTGATGTTGCTTCTCAACTTTTCATAATAGGACTATCAACCGAATCTTTGACAAAATATTCCTCAATCTTACACTTTCTTTTCCTACTTCCCATGTAGCAACATATCCTCCGAAATTCATTCTTCAATTAAAACCAAGCTATGCCCTCCCTCTCAACCAGGGAGTATCTTTATCCAGACTACCTCTTAATCTTAGGGAGATCTCTTCTATTCAGGGCTCCTTAGGGAGATCAACGTCTTCTTTTCAACATCAGAGAATCTTTCGTGGCTTCCAACTATTTCATCAGAGTTATTATTATCCTCATCATGCTTATCACATCAACGATCATCTTCACCATATTGAAGATTGTGTACCTGCACAACTTAGATAGCAAGTACAACTTAAACTATAGAAGCATGAAGTTAGCCATATCAGCATCACGGAAGCATTTCAACTTTATACATATCAAATACCCAAATTTAATTACAAGCAAGAGACATATACTCTTCAAGATCTTGCTAGGGACTTTGTCATAAACCCTAGACCACATCATAATCAACTTTCATTACATCTAGGGTTTCAATGTTTCTTTTAAAGATGTGTCATACCTTACTACAACATATAGCAAACCCTAGAAACAATTCAAGCAAATATAGATCTTCAAGGTATCTAACAACTTTCATAATTCATATGTTAGATTTCCTCTAGGGTTTCATACAAGTCCTAGATTTCATAGAAAATAATTAATCAAAGTCAATCACAGCTTAGTCATTAACATGGCCAGCTTCCACTAGGGTTAGTTGCAAACCCTAGATTTCTGATCAATCATCAATCCCAACCAAAAACTCGGATTTCAATAATCTTACACAAATCTCAAATTATTATATTGTTATCATACATCATAGAGTTTTACTTCTACTAAGGTTTAACTCCAAAACCCTAGAATTCCATTTCCACAATATCAACAATCATTAAATAGATCTCAATTTGTTATATCACACATACTAGAGAATTTAATTCCTACTAGGGTTTAACTACAAAACCCTAGATTTCCAAATATCATCCTAGAATCTCAAACAAGGACTTATATCAAACCCTAAGACTTATGACCATCAATAACTAGGTCAACACACATATCTCGGAATTCATAATCATACATAAGCATATCATATGTCCGACAACATTATTACATTAGACATACATTGACCTAGACCAAGCTAGGGATTCTACCAAAAGGACATATCTACATATACCTAGGGTTTCATCATCATGCAAAGGCATTTCATATCATGTGTTAGTTAAACCCAACTTTACAAATATCAATAGAAGTTTAGACATATAACAAACTTGATTAGACTAGGGTTTGATAAGACAAACACACACATACCAAGGAAATCATATTATAAGGTTCTTGCTTACACATTCCATCAAACCCTAATGGGTTAGGATTTCAACATAGGAACATAGCAAACCCAAAAATTACCAAAACTTCAAAGGTTTGGGATTTTAGACCTTATCATTCAATCCTAACGAGTTAGGTTTTCTAGATCATACCAGAATCCCAAACATGACATCTTCAATAAAACTTCAAATAACATTTCACAATAACCCTAAGCAATTTAGGGTTTCGGTCATTCATATTGGCATACCCTTAACTGTCTAGGGTTCTACAAAATCAGTGGAGAATATGAATGGGGTGGGTAGATTTATCAAGTGATGAATCACCCAAAACAAGAATCATTATGATTCAATATAGCTAGACATAACAATGTTAGTAATAGATTGTCAAATGAATAAACCTTTAATATAAAGAAATCAATGTATTGTAGTTTAAGGCATACCTTTGTTT
Organism: Pinus tabuliformis; assembly: GCA_031772625.1. Taxonomy (NCBI): domain Eukaryota; kingdom Viridiplantae; phylum Streptophyta; class Pinopsida; order Pinales; family Pinaceae; genus Pinus; species Pinus tabuliformis. The sequence goes on along the minus strand of CM062805.1, from coordinate 276,859,521 downwards.
CTAGACCAACCTTTTCTTGGGTGGCTCTCTTCAAACTCCTTGAGGATATAGCAGATGTTTTCCTAATCAAGACAATAGAGGGAGAATGGTGATTAGTATTAATATAATCAAAACTTAAACAAGTACATGAAACCAAAAACTGAAAGGAGATGAGATACTTATCTTTGGGAGTTGTTGGGGGCTCCCTCCAAAGCTTGAGGGATACCTATAAACTTATAAAACAAAAGAAAATGTCTTTTCCAAAAACATGTTAAAACCTATAAACATTACAAATACAAAATAGAATATCTAAGACTAAGAAGCAAAGGACTTAATAGTGTAAGTCCCTTATATCAGATTCTTTGAGTTTTGCTTTCTTTGGGTCTCCTTCTTTAGCAATGTTAGCATGATCTCTATCTCTCTTCTTTTTCTTTGGATTGTCGGAATAGTCACTCTTGTAGTGACCCTTCTTATGGCATTGGTAGCATTCTATCTTGGACATGTCAACTTTCTTCCTTGGTCCTTTTGATTTCCTTCCTTTGATTGGTTTATTTAAGGTTGCTAGTGATGATCACAACAATAATGTGCATCCACCAACTGTGGAAGGAATTGAAGTGCTTGACGCAGATGTCCACAAGGAAGAGTTTACAATTCGCTACTCAGAGAACCCTGAAGTTAAACTCTACAGTCAAGAAAATACAAATCTTGTTCATCTGGTGAACACCAATCAGGATATTGATCATGAAAAGGACGATTGTCATCTAACTGTATTGCATCCATGCTCAGAAGTTACAGCCAATAGTTTTTAATCGTCGGACAAGGCTCTGAATGATAATGAGTCTGAAAAATTTAGTAACAAGGGTTTAAACCCATGGGCTAGTATTGTTATCTCTGATCTTTTGAAGGTGCTAAAGAAACAAATGTTGATGTACAAAGGAAAAATGCGAGCAAGAAAAATTACAATGAGAAAGGGTTGATCATTCACGATAAGTTTCTTGTTGATTTTAATGAATTTCCCCAAAATGAAAAGCTTCCTAATCAGTTGATGGAATACATGCAATTTCTCAGTGATTTTTCTGGTGGGACGCAGTTTTCTGCAAGCAGTTGCTAGGGCATGATAGCGTCAGAGATCATTAGAAAAATAGCACAAAGATGGAAACTCAAGATGTCTCCGAATTATCTTCCTGATTAGAAGAAGAATTCGCATGCTTAGCAAGTTCAGCGTCAACAGATGTTTGGTACATTGATAGCGGGGTTTCAGCCCATATGATTGGAGTGTGAGAATATTTCTCGAGCTATCAAGAAGAACAAATGGACTTCCAGATTACTATGGGAAACAGAACAAAGTGTACTCCAGTAGGGAGAGGCACCATAGCATTTCAGATGGAAGAAGGAACCAACATTCGAGCCACCAACGTTTTGCATGTGCCTAGGTTAGAAATGAATCTAATTTCAGTGTCCCGGTTACAGGACAAGGGATACGATGTATACTTCATTGAAAAGAAAGTATATGTCAAACATCCAAGATGGAAGAAGAAGAGATAAATTGGAGCTCGAAGCAATAGACTGTATAGGTTGCAGCTTGAGTCTCCAATGGCATTGATAAGCAACAACCATAATGGTGAAAAGGAACTGAATGAATTATGGCACAGATGAATGGGACACTTACACCATGGAGCATTGAGGATGCTCAGAGTGACTGTTACAAGAGTTCCAGTCCTTAGTACTGAGCATGATGATTTATGCAGACGATGCATACTAGGGAAGTACACTAAAGCAACTTTTTCCAAAAGCAACAATAGAGCAGAATGTGTATTGGGATTGATACACTCATATATCTGTGGTCCAATGTCCACAACAAACTCTTAGTGGTGGCGAATACTTTGTCACCTTTATTGATGATCACACTAGAAAAACTTGGATCTATTTCTTAAAGACCAAGGATGAGGTCTTTGATCAATTAAGAGAGTTTAAGGCTCTCGGTGAAAACATGACAGGTAAAAAAATAAAGGTATTGCATTCAAATAATGGTGGAGAATATACAGACAAAGACTTCACAGATTTCTGCGCAAAGGAGGGCATCAAAAGAGAATGGACAACTCCATATAACCCGGAGAAAAATGGAGTAGCAGAGCGGAAAAATAGAACTATTGTTGGGGCAACAAAAGCTATGTTGTATGATCAGGACTTGCTTAGATTCTTGTGGGCAAAGGCTTGCAACGCAATGGTATATATCTAGAATAGAACTCCTCACAGAGCATTGGGGAAGAGAATGCCCGAAGGTGTCTTCACTGGGAAGACACCGGAAGTAATTCATCTCAAGATATTTGGAAACATGGCATATTGTCACATTCTAGACGAAACGTAGTAAACTGGATCAGACTGCAGAAAAGGGGTACCTCGTAGGATATAGCGAGACCTCAAAGGCATACAAAATCTACATTCCTAACAGCAGGAAGATTTTAGTGAGACGGGATGCGAAGTTCATGGAGGATAGAGCCTTCAGGAAATCTCGAGAGATGCCAACAGAAGGTCAGTCAGTAGATGTTCCATTAGTCCAGTAGCAGCAGGGGTAGCAAGGAGGACAGGCACGAGGACAGACACCTGGATTGAGTATAGTGACCAGTACTAGCATTTCCTCAGAAGAAAGAAATCCAACTAGTTCTCAGCAGATGGAACGACAGGACCAGGAGGAGGAGTTGATTGAGCCTCCCACCACTAGTGGTAGTAACAGGGAATTACGACAGACGCTGAGGGACACAAAGGAGTTTGTTGGAGCTCCTAGAACCAAGAAGAGGCAACGTAGACAGCCTGACAGATACCAGGCCTTGGTAGCACAGGTTGAAGAACCCTCTAGCTTTCAGGTAGCCGTTCAACACCAAGTGGGTGGATGCCATGGTAGAAGAGTCATGACGAATGATGTTTTTTGAAGTAGTACCTAGACCAGAGGATAGATCAGTTGTAGGATCACGGTGGATCTACAAGATCAAGTATGTTGCAGATGGCAGTATACAGAAGTACAAGGCTAGGTTCGTGGCAAAAGGATACACACAGAAAGAAGGAATAGACTATGAAGAAACCTTTGCCCCAGTAGCCCGATATACCTCTATCAGATTCGTTATATCCCTAGCAGCTCAAATGGGATGGGAGATTCACCAGATGGATGTCAAGACAACATTTTTGAACAGGGTGATAGAATAAGAGGTATATAGAATAGCCTAAAGGCCTCGAAACGCATGGAAATAGAACTCATGTGTGCAGATTAAAGAAAGCCCTGTATGGGCTCAAGCAGGCACCCAGAGCATGGTATGGTCGGATTGGTAGTTACTTGCAGTAGTTGGGATTCGTTAAGAGTGATGCTGATCCCAATATCTACTATTTAATGGTAGAGAATGAGCGATTTATTTTGGTATTATATGTGGATGACTTGTTTTTAATAAGGTCATCTATGCTCATACAAGACTGCAAGAAGAATCTTGAAGTATCCTTTGACATGAAGGATATGGGGTTGATGCATTATTTTCTAGGGTTGGGAGTTTGGCAGAAGAATGGGGAGACCTTCCTTGGGCAGGGAAGATATGCTATAGAAATTCTGAAGAGATTTAGAATGCAGGATTGTCGGCCCATGGCTACTCCCATGATCACCAACTGAAAGAAAATATATGCATCAGGATACAAGGAGGTGGACCCCACTTTGTACAGACAACTCATTGGGTCGCTCATGTATCTAGTCAAGACTAGGCCAAACATTTGTTACATTGTCAACACCCTTAGTCAGTACATGGTGGAACTGAAAATGGTGCATTCGGTAGCAGCTAGGCACATTCTGAGGTATGTGCATGGAATAGTCCAATATGGGTTGAAATACTCCCGAGGGGATGACGTCAGAGTGAATGGATTCATAGATGCATATTACTCAGGTAGTCCAGTAGACCGGAAAAGTAACTTTGGGTATTGCTTCAATGTTGGATTAGGAATGCTCTCTTGGGGCAGCAGGAAGCAGAAGTCGGTAGTTCTAAGCTTAGCAAAAGCTGAATATATGGCAGCCAACACAGCTACATGCGAAGCTATATGGCTTAGAAAACTACTTGTGAGTTTATTCAGAAAAAGGATGGAAGCGACTAGGATTTACTGTGATAATCAGAGTTGTATCAAACTCTTTGAGAATCCAGTATTTCATGATCAGTCGAAAAACATTGATATCAGATGTCACTTTATCAGAGACTGTGTTCAGCGTGGGGCAGTACAACTACAATATGTTACCACAAGAGATCAAGTAGTAAACATACTCACAAAGGCTCTAGGAAGAGCTAAGTTCATTCAGTTCAGAGAGCAGATGGGTATGGTAGAGAATCTGTTTCAGTAAACAGGTAATTTCTCAGTTACAGTGGCAGGGAATGAGAGAGAGTTGCAGTACAGATGCAGTGTTGGCAGTGACAAGGTCAGCAACAGTACAGATGCAGCGTTTGCGCAGTAGTTGATGGGTAGTGATGTCAGACATCAGTAGCGCAGAAGGAGATGTTACATAACAGGGTGATGCTTCGGCAAGTCGCATTGCTAGAGCACATTCCTTGCTAAGAGGGAGTGTTGATTTCTGGTAGCATCGGATGTGCTCTAAGTCTCAAATTTTGCAGGGAGGTTTAGACATATGTATTCCACAATACTTAGAAATCGTTTTGGGAAATTCGACTCGGAGACAGTTTTATTAAAATAATTAATTATTTTTACTGGGACCTATTGACCCTGCCGCCTACACCTACCTACAAGTTAGTGAGAAAAGCCTTCAACCCCACAAGGTGTGGTTGGTGGCAGGGAACTCAGAGAAGGGGTTGTCACACTAATACCGACTCTCTTCGTCTTAGCTATCTCCTAGGTTAGCTAAGGGGGGTGGTCCGTAATGAAAAATTAAGTTAAAAGATGTGAGTTTCTAGGAGAGTGTTATAGTGAAACGAATTACTTTTAAGGATTTATGAGCAAATATGATGCGAGCAACTTGGAATAACAATGCTAATGACAAAAACCATAAAACTAGTGCCTTAAAAGGATTTTTCTCGACAATTTAAAGGTATATTTGCTCAAAGTAAAATGCAATGCTCTCAAAAGAGAAAGCAAAGTAACCCTGAAATGTAAACAAAAATTGTTAGCACAAGATATGTAAGATACAAAATGCTTTTGAGATAATCAACTTTATAAATCAAAACATGTGAAACATATCTTGCCAAAACCCAAAAATTAGTAATTAACTTGGAAATGTAAAATAAAGGAAGTGCTAAACCAAAACATCAATATGCAATTAGACTTGAAGCATGAAAATAAAACATTTGTTTGAAAGGATTACAATACTTGCTTTTGGAATAGACTTTGCATATGAAAACTCAAACCATCAAGAGACAAGTAAAGTAAATGTAATGGAAAGTGCTCTTGGTTAATTTTATTAATTATCTCTACAACAAGATTACAATTTAACTTTTCAATCCTCAGACCTCACCCTCGCCCAAAGATATGGATCTCATAGTGAGGAGTCAATAGAGGAGTAGAGGGTCCTTAAGATGTCTACTTCAACCAACTTATGTTGGAGGTAAAATTTTAATGAGGCTTGGAGCCTTCCTATACTAAAATGCCTAGATGAAATGCATGTAAGTTTTTCCCCCAAAAGAGATTGATTTTGAATGCTTGAAAATGAAATAGTGTTCAACATAAGTTGCAATTATAACTTCAATTGGAGGAATAAAATTAGCTTACAAGTGTTGCATGTGTCTCATCAATGAATTAAAATGATACAAGTAATTTGCTTGAAAGTAAAATTTGTTTCAAATAGACAATGACAATAAATTGCTCCAATATTCAAGATAACAATGTAGCATAAAAATGAAGCATGTATTCAAGTGCTCATGAAACAATTTACCAAGGTAAATGGAAACGAATCAAAGTTTGTTAAGAATATAAAATGCTTGCATGTAAAGGATGAATTGCCCAAAGTAAAGTGTAAGCTTGTAGCTTCAAGCAACAATGAGATAGAGAATGCAAAGCTCAAATGAAATTGTAACAAACTTTAACTTAATGAAATGTGATAGTGAGGTTGTGTTAATTCTCAATTAAAGCATGCAAGTGAATGAAGTATGAACGCACCATGCAAATGTCAATCCACCCAAGAGAAACCTTCCTTTAAATGGGGAGATAGGATACCATGGGAGAAATCCCAAGCTCCCACAAACAAATTAGATCTTTATTAATATTACAATGAGAAGAGAGCCCTTCAAAGTCCTCAACTAAACTTCAAGGAGAGTCCTCACAATAATTGCTTGAAACTTGGACACTAGACCTCTTTTCTTGAGAAAGTAGTGACAAGTTCTCACAAAACTTAAGCAAAGGAAACAAGGTGTGAGTTTCCTCCAAATGCCCATGGCTTAGAGAGGAAAATGGGCAGCCCTCTAGTGAACTCGACTTGGCCAAAATAAGCCTCAAAAGGGCTCACGACATCCTTGGAAATTGAACCCCCAACATTTGCCAAAGGTCCTGCAAACACTTCTTAAATGTTGCAGGAGGTTGCTCTTCAAAATTTGCCACACAAGAGTTAGCAAACAATCTAAACAATGATTGTAAAATAAGTGAAGTATTAGTGAAAAAATCAACAAGATAAATGTATCTGTACAATTATAATTTACAAAAGGCTAAGCTAAAGAGTGAGAATAAACTCTCATCTTTTCTTAGCCATCTTCAAGCTCTTAGATAGCAAATGAAAGAAATGAGAAAAATGAAGTACAATGTTTTTTAAAAGAGATTTTAAATTTAGAAGTGCTCGGCTAGTGTACAAGCTATGTGCCAAAACCCCTGCAAAACCACTTTGTAAGATAAAATTATGAAGGCTCAAAGAACAAATGAGAGCTCCTTTAAGAATGTATCAAGAGTGGGTTGGTCTCTCCAAGGACTTCCCCTCACGCTTGATTTTGTGATCCCAACAAGATGTTTTTTCTATGAAACTTCAATCAAGAATTAGTTCCATATAGATTTAGTAATAAACAATGATAAGAAACTCTAGAGATTTATTTAAAACTAGCTAGAGCATTCTATACCTAGAGCATACTTCTAAATCAAATGTCAATGCAAGATAGCTTTACATTAACAAATCTACAAGAGCATATGGAAACAAATTAGATCAAAGCATGAGTAAAATGAATTATACCAATGATCAACAATTCATCACACTCCCAAAAGAGGAACACCTCATGAATGAAACTCCAACATCTTTATTGATTTTTTTGAAAGTGTACAAGGAACTAGCGCTTCCGCAACCACAATAGCTAGTAACAATATGATAGAAATGATAGCTCAATGCTCTATTATATAGAGCTATGGGAGCCGATCCTAATGTAGAAGTGATTAAACAAGTGGCATGAGGTGACAATCCCAAAGAGAAATTTGAATTTGTTGAATGGAGCTCCAATGCCAAGTGTAAAAATCGAATTCTGGCAAGTGGACATCATTTTCTTCTTCCCTTATGTGCCAAATTCAAACCCATGTGGGGACAATTTCTTACAAAAATATTCACCAAATATTCTCTCAAATCCTCCCAAATTTGCATTAACTTCAGAAATTTGAATTTCCAAGTAAGCAATTTTCTCATTTAATGCCAGAAATTCGATTTTATTTGAGCATGTCTTTTCCTTGATTTTAGGAGTCCACATCACTTTGGGACTTCACTTTAACTCCATAATTTTTCACCTCATTTCCACAACATTTAGCATGTGTGGATATTTATTTTTCTCCATTTATTTAATTTTTGGCATAATTAATTGCCAGATTTCCCACTAAATTTAGGAAAAGTGGGTTTTGAGGGTTCAGAACACATTTTTAACCCCTCAAAGTATGTCATACTAGAAAGTTGAGGGTGAGGGGTGCAAATTTCATTACTCATACTCCACAAATTTTCCATAGTTATCAACCTCCATCCAGATTTCGCTGCTAATGAGACGCAGAATTCAGGAAATCTTTTAATGCCCCACCCCCCCCATTCTTTTGGTCTGGCCACTTTGTCCCATGCTACCCATGGTAGCACAGAAGACTCCTTGGATCCCGCCCATAAAAATCTGCAGCAAATTCTTCTGATTTTTTCCATTACGCCTTTGGGGATCCAAGTTAGTGCAGCCCAATAAACCGGAATGGCTATCAGAACTGATTTAATTAGGGTCAGCCTGCCAGCTCTGGAAAGCCATCTGAAGCTCCAATGTGTGATTCTGGATTCAATCTTAGCGATAAGCCAATTCCAATCCTCTTTTTTGTAACCAGTAGGCTTTAACCAAAAGCCCAAATATTTGAAGGGAGAGTCCAGTGGTTGAATGGGGAAAGGGAATAGATTAGCCATTCTATCCCTTTCTCTTCTTTCTATATCCGCCACACAAGCATGGGATTTTCTTGAATTTATCTGCATACCAGTTGCTTTAAGAAAAAGGTCAAAGATGCATTTTAGCTCCTTTAGTTCATTAGAGGAACCATTGGTGAAAATCAATATGTCATCAACAAAAAGAAGGTGTGTGATGAAAAGATTAATTGCTACCTCAATACCCTTTACCTTATCTTCTCTTCTGGCTTTGTGAATCAATCTACTTAGCCCTTCAGCCACAAGAAGAAACAGAAGAGGGGATAATGGGCAGCCTTGTCTGAGTCCTCTCTGGCTGTTGAAAAAAGAAGAAGCTGCACCATTAACCAGAACTGCAAAGCTAACATTTGTAATGCAGCCCATGATCCAGCTAATAAAGGGATAGCTGAATCCCACTTGAGTTAGCAACATTCGCAGATAGAGCCAACTGATCCGATCATATGCTTTAGATAGATCAATTTTTAGAACAACCCCCTTCTTTTTCTTCAATCTGACACTATGAAGGACCTCCTGAGCTACCCCAATAGCTTCATGGATTTGTCTTCCATCCAGAAAACCAAATTGCTCCATTGATATATTTTGCGCCAGGAATGGGGCTAGTCTGCGGGCAATTACCTTTGCTATAATCTTGTAGATGCAATTGCACAATGATATTGGTCTGAAGTCTTCAAAACTTTCCGGATCATCCTTTTTAGGAATAAGAGCTATAAAAGTTGAGTTGAAAGGTCTATAAACTTCTCCTTTCTGTCTAGACTCCTCAACTACTTCAGTAATTTCGGAACCTATTTGGTCATAAAAATGGAGAAACAGTTCTATGGTCCAGCCATCTGGGCCTGGACTCTTATCCTTGCCCATGGTTTTCATAGCAGCTTCAACCTCCTCCTTTGAAACCGGGGTTGATAAATCTTCTGCTTCATCTTCCTCAATGAATCTAGGGAAGCTTTGCACAGTTCTAAAAACTTCTGCAATAGTAGCCTCCCCAGAGTCTGTAAAAATATTCTGGAAGTGTCTTTTCCCTAACCCGGAAAGCTCTGGAAAGGATCTGAATTCCCTCCCTTCTTCGTCTTTAAGGCTCCAAATAGTATTTGCAGCTTTCCTACCTTTTGCAAAGTTATGGAAAAACCTGGTGTTCTCATCCCCAGATTTTAACCAAATTGCCCTACTCTTGATTCTCCATTCTTCTTCCTTATCCAAGAGGATTTTATTTTGCTGCTTCTCCAAAAGAAGAATTCTGTCTTTTGAGGCCTGTGATGAGTATCCATCTGTCTCCACACTTTCCATCTGTTCCAGCTCCTTCCTAATTTTAACCAGCTCCTCATTTTGTTTCAGTTTTCTTTCCTTTGCCCAGGAAATAGTGGCTTTCTTCAATCTTTTAAGGTTCTCCATAAACAAAAAACATTTATCCTCCTCTGAATTGTGGGCAGGGTGAACCCATGTTTCATTAAACATCTTGCAGAAAGAGAGATCCTGGAGCCAAGCTGGATTGAACTTAAAAGGGGCAGGCGGTTTGGGAGGAGGGAAAGAAAGATCCAGAAAAACAGGGAAATGATCCGAATTCCCTCTTTCCTCAACCCACTGTCTGAGCATGGGGGTGCTGGGGATGGAGGTCTCAATAGAAGAAACGTTAGCAGTGGCAGATTGTACATTGGTCGGCAGAGTTAGAGGCAAGAAATTCTCCTCTAAATTTCTTCAAGAATGGGGTGAGACATGTTTTGTATCAGACAGACCTCTACAGTTTGAAGCTCAAATTTTAGGGAAGGGGTGGTTCAGGCTTTGTTTTGTTGATAAAGACGCGGCCGAATGGGTCTTCCATCGCCATTGGCACATAGGAAACATTCCTGTACTGTGAAAAGAAAATACATCGACCCTATCCCTATGGAAGACTGGATTCGGAGTCGAAATAAGAAGACAAAATATATATCTGCCATTTGGAAAGCCACGGTGGAAGCTTTTTCAGTGATCGAGCAAGGACTTGCTTGGAAAGTTGGAGATGGAAGAAAGGTAAGGATTGGCAGAGATCCATGGGTCGGATGCAACGAATCTTATGCTTTATCACCAGGGATTCTCAGACACTTGGAAAGTAAAGGTATTTCAGCATTAAATCAGGTGGAGAAGGTAGGGCAGTCTACTATATGGGGCCAGGCTTGGAAGGATGATGTAGATTTGGGGTTAAATGTCAGATGGAAGGTTGAGTGGGAGGGTTACATCCAAGAATTAAAACGTTCAAATGTCAGGATAAAAGATGAACCTGATTGTTTGATGTGGGCACAAAGCAAATCAGGGAATTTTTCCCCAAAAGATGGTTACCTTTTCTTAATGGGAAAGAAAGGTTGGGGGGTACCGGATTGGTGGGCCAAAAACATCTGGAAACTCAAAAGCCCAGCTAAGGCTCGGCTTCTTCTTTGGTGCATATTAAAAAGGAAGATCCCAACATGGGAAATCTTACAAGCTAGGTTCTTGGTTGGGCCTGGTAGATGTCCCCTTTGCAAGTCTGAAGATGAAACCATTAATCATCTTTTCATAAACTGTGCTGTTTCAAGAAAGGTATGGGAGGAGGCCATTGGTATGCTAAAGATACAAGCTCAGTGGGGGAATGAACCCTTGGAGACAGCCTGGAGGAGATGGTGGCATGCATATCCGGAGGGAAACTTAAGAAATTTGCCTATTATTTTCTGCTGGGGTATATGGCTCTCAAGAAACAAAAGTCTTTTCCAAGATAAGGACACCCCTCCTTCAGTCACTGCTATTAATATAGTAGCTATCTACTCAGCCTTACCACCCCCTGAGGCAAAGAACCCAAAACCAATCCAAAATCAAATCAACATACAGGAAGGCATTCCCGTTGGTTTCTTTGATGGGGCTTCCCAAAACAACAGGGCGGGAGCTGGCCTGTGTATTCATATTAATCCGAATCACTCTATAAAAGCTTCTGTTGGCCTGGGTACAGGCACCAATAATTACGCTGAATTATCTGCTCTGCGTTACCTTTTATGTTGGCTTCTTCACAGAAATATCAACACAATTCAGATATTTGGGGATTCTCTAAATGTCATAAATTGGGTCACTGGGAAGGCAACCTGTCAAAATCAGATTTTGATGATTCTTGTTGAAGAAATTTCATTATTAAAGGCATCTTTTAATAGTTTCTCTATCTGCCATATTTACAGGGACAAGAATGAGGAAGCTGATCAGCTCTCTAAGGCTGGTCTTCAACAGGTTATGGGTAGTTGGAAGGTAGCAGAGACCAGACAGGGTCAGACAGACATCTCACATCAGCCTCCTTTCTTACAGTAACTTAAATTGCTGTACTTTTCCTTCTTCTGGACAGCAGCTTTCGCGGATTTATTTGGTTTTTCTGTGTACATATATATCAGTTTTTATTTCCCTTTCTGAAATTACAGGCATATAACCACAGCAAACAGGTTTATTGATACTTATTTCAATTTTGGTCCCTTTCCGGATTCTAAACTCCAAATCATATTATGGGGTTGTTTTCTTTCTGTTGAAGGAGACCCCAGCTAGAATGTTTTTCGGCTGTCTTTAAGGCTGCTGTTTTGATTTCATTGGGAGGGAGATTATGCAGGTACAAAACCAGTAGATGCAGATCCAAAAAGTTTGAGCAGATCAGCTGTTTTTCGGCTGTCTTTAAGGCTGCTTTTTTGACTTCATTGGGAGGGAGATTATGCAGGTACAAAACCAGTAGAAGCAGCTCCAAAAAGATTGAGCAGATCAGCAATGTTTGAGCCGCCTGTTATGGCTTAAGACCATTATAGAATGTAAAACTTTTTATAGTCAATTAATAAAAAGTTCTGATTTTTTTCCTGGAAAAAAACTTCTCTAGACATCACTTATTACATTACAAATACAATTTTTATTGCAATTTCCGCAGTGCGAAAAATTTAAAAATTTAAAAATGACTACTTACCCCTAACCAAATTCCATGAAATTTTTTGTGTGATCTAGTATGGTAATATATATCAACTCTAGACACTAAGATGTGTTAGCGGCTCAACCTTCAAATCATCACCCCAGCTTTGGGGTAAAAAGTGAGTGAAAAAACCCAAAAAATATCTGCCTTTGAAAAGAAGGGATAATTAATCAGATAAAAAAGAACACTCCAAGGTGTACTCGTTTGCTAATTGAGTCTCGACATCCTACGCCTGTTACATACTCAAAACTCATCATTACTAGTATCATTTATTACAATTCCTCGCAGGGTGTGGAATCTGGATACAAGAAAGATGATGAGAAAATAGAAGTGGAGTTCAAAAACTTTGTTGACTGATGATATCTGATGGTACAAGTGTCCTCTGGATCATCCTTGGGTATGGACTCTTCATATAATCATCAGGTGCCACTCTAGTGGTCAACAGGATCTTAAGTCTAGAGGAAATTAAATTAATTAATGGGTATTTATCTAAACTGTGGATGTGACTTCTAGAAGAAGACAAAGATCAAGTCCAAATGATCTGAGCCATTGATTAGAATCTAATATAGGCAGTTGGTTCTCAACTGGAAGATTATAAGGACATCAAGGGACATTTGGAAACACACCAGAGGCAGATACTCAGTTACCCGAGTAAGTTCGATTTTCTCACTGGTCGAAGTTCGGCAAGAGAAAATCGAATCAGAGGGAGAGTTGCAAGTGAGAAGAAGAGAGAGAGGGTATCAACATCACTCTGAAGGTCAGGAGCAGAAGACACAGAGCAGAAGGAGGACAACGCAGAGGCAGTGTGACGTTGGGATAGTGTAGTTCTCACGCAAGGGCTGATGCAGTGAGACACAGAGGGGGCAACAGGTCCTCTCCTGGATCATAAACTTGTCGAAAAATATCTGTAAAATTCTCACAGAGAATCCTCTTCTATTTTGCTGGTTGTATCTTGTACATGAGATTTTTGCTGAAGAATAATAAAGAAACCCTCATCTGTTGCACCGGTTTTCCTGCATTGGGTTTTTCTAGGGACATTTATCCAAAAATAATTGTCATTGTGTTGTATCTTTTCTTGTTCAGTTTCTTGTTTCGGCATATTAATTTTTGAATGTCGCAGTTGTATTTAATTTGATATTTACCGTAGAACACAATAAATAACTTGTATGGTTTAACAAGTAGGAGAAGTAATATTAGTTGCTGCTGTAGGGATTTCGAGTTTAAGAATTTTCACAGTAACTACACAAAGAAACTCAAAATTGGGGTTTGAAATAAAGCTTACTCAATCAATTAAGAAAAAGAGAACCCTTTGAGAAATTGTTGATGGTGTTGGACCCCCCAACATGTCAAGGGATCTCCCCAATAAGAAATCCCAACTAGACCTCAGATCGTTTGGTGTAGGACTCCTAGCAGTGGGTCGTACGGTATCACCTTGACTGCGGTGCGCGCAGAGGCAAGTAAGATATCCCATTTAGTAGCAAGGGTGTGACATGCATAGCAAGCCAAGGAAGGTGTATGAACGGTTCTATCACAAGGAGAGTGAGGTGAGTGCGCCCCTTGGAAATCTGTGAAAGCACGTGGTTAAGAAGGGAACACATGAGCAAGGATGCATCACAAACTGGAAGGCAAGTAAGCTGACAATCCAAAGTGATGGTTAAACCAATAGCACATTTCAGTAAGATTCATACATACATATACAGAAAGAGTCTATACACACATGCATAAGCAAACAGATACATATATCATTTATAGTAAACAAAATAGCTGAAATACAATACATCATATGCATGAAACGTGTTGGCTCTCTTATATTAAGAAGTGAAAATTCCAATCATACAATTCAACCATGACCAACCACTAGTCCCGACAGCAGAATGTTACAGTCACTGTCGCCTGCTACTCCAAAGAGATGTATTAGCTCTACACTGTGGAGAAGCCAAGGCTCGTTACAATACTCTCCAAGCTTTCTCTAAAATACTCCTATCGGAAGGTTGGCTGACCAAAAGCCTCTACAATGAGTTATGAGGTACTATATATAGCAAAGGGTGGGGTGACCCTTGACATTCCCCTTCGTAATTGTTCAACTACCCTCATGACTCTTCAACTACTCTATGACTGTTACATTCAGTTATTGACACTTGAACTTCCCCTTGACAAGACGTTACATATAATCTGCACATGTACCCATGTGAGACAAAATAGGCTTGAGCAAGCTATACAAGCTATAACTAACACTCAGATAGTTGTCGTGAGACCAACTCTTTGACATCCTTGCGATGATCGATGGTGGCGAACTGATGCCAAGCTTGGTCGTCTATAATGGTGTTTGTGCACTCAATGGTGACATCTTGCTGAAAACGAACTCTTGCCTCCGTTGCATCTAGGTACACTGATAGGGCTCCTCTGTCCAACTCGTCTGATAACATGCACACCATCGTCCTTAATGTAGTTGGACCAACAACATATTGATGCACAGTGTCTGTGCTGATCTCTGAGTGTGTGTTGGTGACCATGCGAAATCAACTTGTCAAAATACATGTTCAGCTCCAGTCGGACTTGCTTCTTGTCTTCGCCTTGGTGAGTGTGCCAAATGGGTGGGATCTCATGTGTGCGCACAATGACATCCATGCTCTTGAATACCTTGCACGCAATCGAAAACACTGCTCACCCTGTTTGCTCCATGCCAACTGCTGGATGGGTCCATAACCTGTATGGGCACAATTTCATTGGTCTGTGTATGTTGCGCCTCTTGCTGTGCCTGTTCCCATTGCAACTCCTCTCGTTTGTGCAACTCCTGTTCTTCCTTGAGTTGCTGCTTCAACACCTACAACTCCTTCTTTGTTTCTCTCTTTGCTTTCGCACGATCCTCTTGTCGCGTCGTCGCCTCATAGCCTCAATCTCCAAAGCTGCTTTCATCACAGGTGGATCTGCTTCAGTTTGCAACTTTGTTCCGCCTCTGCGCTGTCAACAACCCTCCTTTTGCATTTGTCGCATACCGGTGTGCTACCTTCTGTTGCTGCTGATGGCGCTGCTTTCTGTGACGCTGCTGCCATTTCATCTTGATATCCTTGTCCATGAACAACTTGATGTCTTCATAGATAGACAAGTTCATAAACAATTGATCGATTGCATTCCTAGTTGTGGTCTGAACGATGTCTTCGACTATGCTCTCTTGGAAGCCATTGTACCTGTGCTGCTGAGAGGCAGACGAACGCTTGTGATACCTGGAGACGTAGCAACACTCATGACAAGCAATCTATCAGTCAAAAATCAAAACAAACTAAAGGATTGACATGCAACATACCTATGTGACTGTCCGTGAAGATTGCGCAATTTTCACTGGGAGGCTGGGAGATTGACTGCCAAAACTGCGCAAGGCACAATCCGGGCTGTTGGGAGGCTGACTGATTGTCGGAACTGTGCAATGCATAGTCTAGCTTGGTCTGCTGAGGATTGAAATTGCGCAATGCGCAATTTCAGTGAGCAGTGATATGCAAACCAGCAAACTGCATTGTCCAGTTTCTGGGGCTAGCAAGGCACTTCCTCCCAGAATTGTGCAATGCAAGCTTGGAGTTCAATGTTGGGCTAGACTTGCACAATTTCTGGAGGGAAAGCAGAGCCTTCACTTCCAAAAATGCACAATGCTAGCCGGGCAAGGCAAGGTTCGGGCTAAGGCAGCCCAGACCTGCCAACGGGTGACTGAAAACATGAGAAGTCTGAATGCATGGTGATACTGAGTGTAAACAAGAGTGAATGATCATGCATGCAAACAATAAGTGCAGGATTCAGAAAACGGGAAAGCATGCATGTGTGTGAAGCAAGTTGCCGCAACGGCGACCGTCGGTGCAAAAACAATGTCATGCATGCGACAACAGTGAGATGCAAACGAAAACTGAAATGGTGCTTCTACAAGCTAACATACATCAAAACGACAACAAGCGCTCACTGAAATCAAGCAGACAACACTCACACAAGCCAAAACACAAAAAGCGACAGAAACACAGTGCAAGACATGCAAAGCGGGCTTACCTCGAAACAGTTGAGTTGAATGTGTTGAAAACTCCTAGATGTGATGTGGGATGTCAGAGCTGCAAGATCGATGTGAGGAATGAGCTTTGCAGTGTCCGATTCATAAGTTTTGATAAAATCGAGGTTATGACGCGCATGCCACAAATCTAGGAAAAGCGACACTTGGCGAGAGGTTTCTAAAATGAGCATTGCATGTAACCTCCAGTTGCTAAAAATAGATCCCTATATCTAGGGATGCCTTTGCATGCTGCCTTGGAAAAAGTAGTCCATGCATGCAAATTAGTTTCGCTCGGTCCCAGAGGGAACCGGTCAACCTGAAGGCACATGCATCGGTCTGCGAGCTTGGGATGAAAATATGCGCATTTCCTGGGCTGTGCTGCGCTAGCTGTCCCGAGGTATTGCACAATTTTTTGGGTCAACAGTTGAGTGCCTCCCAGAATTGCACAATTTTTGGGTTGAATAGCAGTGCTGGGTCAGATTGCGTAGTTTTTTGGAGGAAGACTACCTAACTGCTCTGCGCAATTCTGGAGCCTAGCACACTGCCAAGCTGATTTGCGCAATTTCTGGAGGGAAGGCTGGTTCCCCTCCAGAATTGCGCAATTTTTTGAGGGAACCCTGACAGACTGATCCACGCAATTCTTGAGCTCAGCAGATTGGCTAGCGGATTTGCGCAATTTCTGGAGGGAAGGTTGGTTCCCCTCCAAAATTGCACAATTTTCTACGGGAGCTGCTTGGCCAGCACATGGTCTAAGTCTGGAAAGACAGCCTGTGAGGGGAGAGAAGCAAACTAATATGCACAGGTTGGAAAGCCACTGAGAAACAATTGAAACCTATATGCTTGACGTTGCAAGACATGTTGCTAAGGATGGTTGGTAGGGAGGCTCCAAAACGAAGCTAAGGCAAAATTTGGGAGGGTGGTTGTAACTGCTATAACAATTGGCGACACAGTGGTAGAACTCCAACTCTTTGAATGGACCTTGTTTGTGAAAAGCAAGTCTAACACCTCTAGAAGTATTGTTCAGTTCTTTGTTCGTCTTGGTTTCCACACTTGCTTGATTGTAAGATGTAGCATCTGCCAAGCTCTTGGTCGGTCAGCACACATACTAAGCCAAGTCAACACAGTCGTTTCGATTGGGGATGAGGGGTATATTGGTGCACAACCTTTATGGTCATCAGAGTTTTATTGTCATCTCTGGTGTTGCTCCGCTGCCAGTAGGCCTGGACAGTACCCCGACAGAGTCATGCGGGAACACAAGCATTGCTCCACTGCCAGCGAGCTTGGTTAGTACCTCGGCGGAGTTACTTGCATCACCTCTCTGTGCAGGAAACCTTTCTCTTCTTTCGCCTTATTCATTTTTTATTTTTTCGATTTCTTTTTCACATTTTCATTTTTTCACTTTTCGTAACTTTGCATAGCACTTATTCATTTCAGAGGCGGAAGAGGGATCCTGACTTATTGAGAGTAGAAGAGGTTGTTCCTTTAGAGAAGTAGTTTATATATACCTATGATGTGATTGTTAAGGTTTTCCCCCTCACCTTACTGTACTCGACTGAGCTGACAAGGATTAACCCAAAAACAACCCACTAGAGTAGGTGACACTAGTTAGCATGCAAGCGTTGTGTTTTCACCAAGGCTCACTTCGAACAATACGTATTTTCCATTGGCGTATCATGGACTGAAGATAACAAGTTCTTCATACAGAGGCAGGACGACAAATAACCAAGTATTGATAACTACACAAGTCCTCTTGTACTTTGCCTTGCTTGATTCAAGAGTCGCACACGGTCCATGCGAAACTAACCTACGAACGCAAACAAGCAAACAAACTAGAAAAAAAAGCAAAAAGCAGAAGTAAATGCGTAAGCAAAGCGAGTAAGAAAACAAGCAGGCAAACAAACAAACATGCAAAGCGAGTAAGCAAACATGCATGCAAGCAGACAAACCAAAAGCAAACACTACTCCTACTCCTAAGCTAATGGTGCATGGGTTTGCTCACATGAAGTGATACTTCCAATGTAGCCATCGACGCATTGGTCGACCCATGTTGGTGAAGGCATGGTTCGCGAACAAGATAGTTGTGCGAACCAGTGAACAAGAAAGATATAGCAACGAAGACAAACACACTCTGAGTTTAAAAGCATCCACAGAACATAAGTGAGTGAAAGCGCATGACATGCACTATGTGGAATTGCCATGGTGCTGTGCTACAGTGTGTTCAAATGTTAAGTGTATGCATTCTCTTGACTATGACATGCAAGCAAACGTGAGAAAGGTAGACTACTTATGTTGCGCAAGTGTGCTTGTTGTGTAAGATTCCTCCAATGCATGAGCGATGGGATCGTGTAGTTCGAGTGGAGGAAGCATAATCTGTGTGTGAGATTGATCTTCAGTGCATACAGATGAGTGATGAGAAGCCTCAGGTGTTTGAACAATTTCTCGGAAGTGAAACCAACCTCAAGACAGTGAGGACTTGACATAACCACCAGCTCAGGCTGAAGTGTCTCGACAGTTTGCGGGGTTTCGGCTTCGTCGACAGATAGCATCGTAGACCAGTGTCTTAGACAGATTAACAACAGTTGAATCAATATCGTGATCGGATGAAGAAGTAGAGAGATCACGACAATCAAGATCAGAAAATTCAAGATGTTTGTCGACATCCTCATGATTTGATGAATCACACAGAGGGGTAGATGAGAAGCAAGGATGTTCATCCTCTGCATTTCCGGAAAAAGCAGATGAAAAATCAAGTGGATGTTCAATGAATGACTGGTCCTCTTCGTTGTCGGATGATGGGCTGACATACGGTGTGTCCTGCGAATGATCAACAATAGGTGCATCTGTGGACGGAGATACACATGAAAAATCAGGGATGGCAGGATCATCAAGGATGTTAGGAAAAAACAAAGAAGGTACGAGTAGACAGGGATGGCCCTCTGCTGTCGGTGGATGTTTGAGCTCCCAGTCATACTCGTCATGAATGACGATGCATGTTAGTTTTGCAACACCAACTCCGTCGATGGCTTGATCCTTGTTCACAACATGTGTAGAGTCTGGAATGGAAGAACACAAGGCAGTGTCATCCAGAGGATCATTTGAGTACGAAGATAGAGGTTGAGGTACAAAATGCATGTTATAACCCAATGGATTCACAACCTAGCTTGCGCGAAAATCGGAAGGAGCGATGTCGGGAGAATGTGATGTTTGAATAGATGTGTGTATGCTTTCTTGCTTCACTCTGCGATGGTGGAGCTATTTGATGAGGGGATGGCGGACAATCACTTGTGATAGCGACTGTGTCCATCCGTGATTGTGCAGCTCCATCACCAAAGTATGTTGAGCGAGGCTTGATCTTGAACTTCTTCTTGGGATTGACTGATTTGTTAAGACAATATTCGAATTTGTCCCAAAGATATGGAAATTTCATCTGGCTTTTCGGAGCTTCAAACTGCAAATCACGGAAGTGTTGCCAAAAATCCATAGGTGATTGATGCAGGGCCTTCTGTTTTTGTAACAGTTTTTTTGTCAAGAGGTTCTGGATCAAAATGATGGAAAGTAGATTCAATGAGATCACAAAACTAGTCAAGTGAGTGCATGCTGCCAGGAGGCAGACTCTAGCACCACCGTTGTGGAGATTCGCGAAGTGTGTATGAAAGCAGCAGGCTAACCTCTTCAACATAGAACTCATCTGCATTCTCAAGGAATACATAGAAGTCTTCTAAGTACTCAGGCCAGGCTACTTCGCCTTCACCATCATACGTGAATTCAGACAAGAGATCAAAAAACTCCCTCGTGATGTTGAGAGGTTCGGCATGCGAAAGACATTGTGGAGGGATGAGTCTGATAGAATCCATGATAGATGTGCAAAGGTTCAAAACAGGATGAGAGGACATAGCTTGTCATCTGGCCCTCCTAGCGCCAAAATATTGACGGTGTTGGACCCGCCAACATGTCAGGGGATCTCCTCGGTAAGAAGTCCCAACTAGACCTCAGACTGTTTGGTGTAGGAGTCCCAGTAGTGGGTCGTACGGTATCGCCTTGATTGTGGTTGTGCGTAGAGGCAAGTAAGATATCCCTGTTGGTAGCAAGGGTGTGACATGCGTAGCAAGCCAAGGAAGGTGTATGAACAGTTCTATCACACGGAGAGTGAGGTGAGTGCACCCCTTGGAAACTTGTGAAAGCACGTGGTTAAGAAGGGAACACATGAGCAAGGATGCATCACAAACTGGAAGGCAAGTAAGCTGACAATCCAAAGTGATGGTTAAACCAACAACACATTTCAGTAAGATTCATACATACATATACAGAAAGAGTCTATACACACATGCATAAGAAAACAGATACATATATCATTTAGAGTAAACAAGATAGCTGAAATACAATACGACATATGCATGAAATGTGTTGGCTCTGTTATATTAAGAAGTGAAAGTTCCAATCATACAGTACAACCATGACCAACCACTAGTCACGACAGCGGAATGTTATAGTCAATGCCGCATGCTCCTCCAAAGAGATGTACTAGCTCTGCACTATGGAGAAGCCAAGGCTCGTTACAATACTCTCCAAGCTTTCTCTAAGATACTCTTATCGGAAGTTTGGCTGACCAAAAGCCTCTACAATGAGTTATGAGGTATTATATATAGCAAAGGGTGGGGTGACCCTTGACATTCCCCTTTGTGACTGTTCACCTACCCTCATGACTCTTCAACTACTCTATGACACATTCAACTATTGACACTTGAACTTCCACTTGATAAGACATTACATACAATCTGCACATGTACCCATGTGAGACAGAATAAGCTTGAGCAAGCCATGCAAGCTATCACTAACACTCAGAGAGTTGTGGTGAGACCAACTCTTTGACATCCTTGCGATGATCGACGGTGGCGAACTGATGCCAAGAGTGGTCTTCCGTGATGGTGTCCGTGTGCTCAATGGTGACATCTTGCTGAAAACGAACTCTTGCCTTCGTTGCATTCGGGGACACTAATAGGGCTCCTCTGTCCAACTCGTCTGATAACATGCGCACCACTGTCTTGAGTGCAGCTGAACTAGCAACATATTGATGCATAATGTCTGTGCTGATCTCCGAGTGTGTGCTGGTGACCATGCGCATCAACTTGTCAAAATACATGTTTAGCTCCAGTCAGACTTGCTTCTTGTCTTCGCCTCGGTGAGTGTGCCAAATGGGTGGGATCGCATGCATGCGCACAATGACATCCATGCTCCTAAATACCCTTGCATGCGATCGACAACACTACTCACCCTGTTTGCTCCATGCCAGCTGCTGGATGGGTCCATAAGCTGTATGAGTGTAGTTTCATCGGTCTGTATATGTTGTGCCTGTTCCCGCTGCAACTCCTTCTCTCGTCTATGCAACTACTGTTCTTCCTTGAGTTGCTGCTTCAGCACCTGCAACTCCTCTGTTTCTCTCTCTACTTTCGCATGATCCTCTTGTCGCGTCATCGCCTCATAGCCTCAATCTCCAAAGCTGCTTTCATCACAGGTGGATCTGCTTGAGCTTGCAACTTTGTTCCGCCTCTGCGCAGTCAACAACCCTCCTAGTGCATTTGTTGCACACAGGTGTGCTACCTTCTACTGTTGTTGATGGTGCTGCTCACTGTGACGCTGCTGCCATTTCATCTTGATATCCTTGCCCATGAACAACTTGATGTCTTTATAGATAGGCAACTTCATAGACACTTGATCGAATGCATTCCCAGTTGTGCTCTGAACAGTGTCTTCGACTCTGCTCTCTTGGAAGCCATTGTACCTGTGCTGCTGAGAGGCAGACGAATGTGTGTGATACCTGGAGACATAGCAACACTCATGACAAGCAATCTGTCAGTCGAAAACCAAAACAAACTAAAGGACTAACATGCAATATACCTGTGTAACTGTCCGTGAAGATTGCGCAATTTTCATGTGAGGTTGGGAGACTGACTACCAAAACTGCGCAAGTGTTAAAATTGGCAACAAGGGCCAAACTCCATGTGGGTATACTTATTCATGGTAGCTAATATTTTTCTTGAATTCCTCTTGTCGAGAGGTGTATGATTGATCTAAAGATCATCCGATTCCGATAAGTATTCATGGAGATATGAATTTATTTGTGTTATGGGACAATTTGTCAAGGTCGGCTAGCAACGAAATTGCCCCCACTTGTGCTCAACTTTTTAGTATAAAAAGAGGTGGCTTGCTAGTCATTTGGACACACACTCTTCTTGTGATCTCTTCCTCTCCACTTGTCTTTAGGTTTTGGTGGGAGGAGAGATCTTAAGAAACTACGCAACGCTAATAAGAAGAAGCCCTAGCTCTACGCTGTCATGGAGGAGGATTTAATGAAGCTACAATAACGCAACAAAGAGAGATCTAATGACAGGTCTAGGAGAGACCTTGTTCGCTGTCCTAAAAGGCTTCCTAACGCTGTCCTTAAGGAAGGGATCCTAGCCGCAATAAGGAAGAGTCCTAAACACAGAGATCTGGCCATTGCCCTAACCCTAAACGCAGTCTCCTAGTCGCAGCACAGAAGGAAGAAACAATGAGGAGATAAGGGTTGTTTTAGGGTCAAAACAAGGGTTCAAATTGATGTCATGGAGGCTGAGGGTGTTAGCTGTTAGGCTGAGTTCTTGAGGGCTAAATGCTGTTGATTTTGACACTTCTTTGGGCATGTTTTAAAGGACCGAAAGCTACAAGTTGTTGTTGTGCTAGGCTGCAGGCCATAGCACCACAGTTGGGCTTGCGTAGGGCAGTCAAGGGCTGGCATATGCCCTTAGGCAGCAGTGTAGCAAGGGAGGGGTTGTCTTATATTGTGTCGCAGTCTTTCAAAGGGTTGTTTGGGGTCTGTTGGAGGAGTCTAGGGCTACAACAATATGCCCTAACCAGATAGTCACAAACTACAGTATACAAACAGGGTTGGAGCAACATTTGAGTTTTTTTGGGTCAATGAGTTTACCAGTTTGGATCAGTTTGATATTGCAGCCAATGGGAGCCAATTAGAAAGGTTGACTTGGAGAGTTAAGAGCCTTTCTTAGGAGCACATATTGCAGTGAGTGGATTGGACATCTTTGGACTGTTGGAGGGCAGCGTGTGGATGTCCAAAGTAGCCCTAGACTAGCAGTGAATGATGCAACATACTTGGATGGATGCAACATGATAAATGTCGTGACTATTGTGGGCAGCTTGGATGCTGTATGTGCAACATAATGATAATGTATTACAACAAGCATAGATGAGTGTATGTTGGATGCAGCATGGTGTTAGAGACAACATGTTTAGTTGCAACAATGATTAGTGCAACATGGTGCATCACAATTATGGTGCAACACAATGGTACAGTATGGTGATGATGGGCATGGATGTATAGTAGCAACACGATGCATTGTAGCAGTGTGCTGATGATGGGTACAATATGATGATGAGGTTCTGCTCTGTGATGGGAGCAGCACAGTGATGAGAGCAACTTAGTGATGAGGTGCAGCACAGTGATGGGTGCAACATGGTGATGGAGTCACCTTGTAGGATCAGTTGAAGCAGTATGTCTTCATTGGAGTTTAGATCAGCTACCTTATGTGTTCATCTTCTTAGTGAAGACCTCTACTCTTATCTTGTCAAGTCAAAAGTGTTGACTTCTAATGTATATGTATTATCTCTCTCTGCTGAACTATTGAAGAACATATAAGAAGAATTGGTCAAGGGTTTCCCCACATTGGGGTTTGTCCCTGGATGGCGCCACATCTTGTGTCCTCTTGTCTTGGCTTGTCTTCTGTGATTTATGTTTATGTTCTATTTGCATTTTCATGCTAAATGTGATTGTTAATCTAGAATTGATTTTGAGTTAATGTGAAAAATTGAAGTAAATTGCTCTCAGCATAGAACATACCTAAAATTAACAGCAAGGCACAGTCTGGGTTGTCGGGAGGCTAATTGACTGTTGGAGCTGCGCAATGCATTTTCTAGCCTGGTCTGCTGAGAATTGAAATTGCGCAATGCGCAATTTCAGTCAGCAGTAACATGCAAACTAGCAAACTGCATTGCGCAGTTTTTGGGGCCAGCAAGGCACTTCCTCCCAGAATTGTGCAATGCAAGCCTGGAGGTCAATGTTGGGCTAGACTTGCGCAATTTCTGGAGGGAAGGCAGAGCCTTCACTTCCAAGAATGCGCAATGCTAGCCGGGCAAGGCAAGGTCCAGGTTAAGGTAGCCTAGACCCGCCGACGGGTCACTAAGAACATGAGAAGTCTGAATGCATGGTGATACTGAGTGTAAACAAGAGTGAATGATCATGCATGCAAATAGTAAGTGCAGGATTCAAAAAACGGGAAAGCATGCATGTGTGTGAAGCGAGTTGCCGCAACGGCGACCATCGGTGCAAAAACAATGTCATGCATGTGACAACAATGAGATGCAAACGAAAACTGAAACAGTGCTTCTACAAGCTAACATACATTAAAACGACAACAAGCGCTCACTGAAATCAAGCAGACAACACTCACACAAGCCGAAACACAAAAAGCGACAGAAACACAGCACAAGACATGCAAAGCGGGCTTACCCCGAAACAACTAAGCTGAATGTGTCGACGACTCCTAGATGCGATGTGGGATGTCAGAGTTGCAAGATCGATGTGAGGAATGAGCTCTGCAGTGTCCGGTTCATAAGTTTTGATAAAATCGAGGTTATGACGCACATGCCACAAATCTAGGAAAAGCGACACTTGGCGGGAGGTTTCTAAAATGAGCATTGCATGTAACCTCCAATTGCTAAAAATAGATCCCTAAATCTAGGGATGCCTTTGCATGCTGCCTTGGGAAAAGCAGTCCATGCATGCAAATCAGTTTTGCTCGGTCCCGGAGGGAATCGGTCAACCTGAAGGCACATGCATCAGTCTGCGAGCTTGGGATGAAAATCTGCGCAGTTCCTGGGCTGAGCTGGGCTAGCTATGCCAGAGGGATTGCGCAATTTTTGGGGTTAGCAGGTGATTGCCTTCCAAAATTGCGCAATTTATGGGCTGAGTAGCTGTGCTAGGTCAGATTGTGCAGTTTCTAGAGGAAGACTGCCTGACTACACTGCGCAATTCTAGAGCCTAGCAGGCTGCCAGGCTGATTTGCACAATTTATGGAGGAAAGGTTGGTTCCCCTCCAAAATTGTTCAATTTTCTTAGGGAAGCCTGACAGACTGATCTGCGCAATTCTTGAGCTCAGCAGACTGGCCAGTTGATTTGCGCAATTTTTGGAGGGAAGGCTGGTTCCCCTCCAGAATTGCGCAATTTTCTGGGGGAGGTTCTTGGCTAGCACATGGTCTATGTCCGGAAAGACAACCTGTGAGGGGAGAGAAGCAAACTAACATGCACAGGCTGGAAAGCCATTGAGAAACAGCTGAAGCCTATATGCTTGACGATGCAAGACATGTTGCTGAGGATGGTTGGTAGGGAGGCTCCAAAATGAAGCCAAGGCAAAATTTTGGAGGGTGGTTGTAGCTGCTACAACAAAAATCTATAAATATGAGAGGGTTGACTTCATTTAGATCATCATTGTGGATCAATTTATCTTTGTTTTTCTTGAGCCTGAGGCTCTAAGGGTTTTACGACCCCATTTTTCTTGTCAATTTCGATGGTGAAAGATTCCACCCTAGTTGACACATTTCTACCCTCACTCATTTTGTTTTGGCACAGGAATATCATCTGGAAGGCAACAAGGTTTCTTTTTTGATCAATCTTCTTGTTCTGGCACAAGGACACCATTCAGCGGGCAACGAAATTTCCATTTTCTCTTGTTCTGGCCACAAAAACCCTTCATTTGGAAGCAATAGACTTTGTGAAAATCTATAGCAACTTAAATTATATCTCGAGCAAGATTCTATGAAGGAACTCGTGATTAGATCGAGTCTATGTAAGGCCATGCAGTTTGAATCGAGTTGGGTGTCATTATTGTATTGAGTCTTAGCCCAAACAAAAGCGGTTAGAAGTTGAAGAAACCCGCGCATCTTGCATAAGTTTTTTTACACTCTGGGTAAGGATGAAGATACTCAGGCGACTGAAGTTAACGTTTCTGTGATTGATCAAATGTCCTGAATTAGGGATAGGATTTGCGCAAAGTTTAGGGCCGCCCCTGTTGTAAGAGAATACATGGTTTAGAACTTTCATTGGAGGAGAAACAGGGAACGACACATCATTCTTGACTCAGCCACATTCTGAATGGATTGTAATAGAGTCGAAAAGGGAGCCCCAAAACCTGGAACTGAAATCCCGGATTGAGAATTGCTGAGAAGATACTCGAGTCTTGTATCAAGACCGACCCTAACTTTATGGAGAGTTGGATAGATGGGAAGGTTAGCCTTGAGGCAAGCTAGAGTATTCATTTTTTATAGTATCAAACCATTTTCAATTATGATTGTATTGTTGGTTTTATCAGTCGACTTCGGATTTGGGGACGAATTGAAATTTCGATTGGAATTGGTTTTCTTGACAGTAATTCAATAAATGTTGTTTGTTGATTGAACTGTAAGTATTCTGTTATATGGTTAACTGTGGATTCTAAGGATATAATTTATATTGGAATTGCTTATCTTGTGGAAATTGTGAATTAAACCTGGCTGTGCAAGAAATCCTAGGGCAAAAATTACCCTATCCCATTACAAATAATGAGATAGTATGCTTCACAACCATAAAACATGTAGCCAAGGGCATGTGAGAAGTTGAGAACCCTCAAACCAGCAAGGGCAAGCATATGTGAGAAGACCCCCAAACCAGCAAGTGCAATCATCCAACCAAGGAGAAGTGAGACTCCGTCAACCAAAGACCTCCATCAATTAATTTGATGCCATGAAGAGAAGGGAATCCATGGAAATGTTTCCTCCCAAGTCACTCCAATGCTCCAAAAGTGCCAGCAGCAACTACCCATCAATGTGATGAAAATCAGTGTGGAACCTCATACAGTATGATGATGTATGACAGGTGTCATTTTGGCATTATGAGGTTCCTAAATTTTAGGATGGGCCACTTCTATTTTTAAGTAGTGTTGTGGCATTGATAGGGTGATGGTTGGTCAGAGCGATGGTGCCATGTGTTGGTTTGGAGTGTGTGGAACATCATTCTCATAATTGTTATGCTAAGAGGCGGTCTACAGTCAAGTATAGAGGAGATGTGTAGGCGTTGGTGCCATGTGTTGGTTTGGAGTGTGTGGAAAGTTGGAAACATCATTCTCATAATTGTTATGCTGAGAGGCGCTCTACAACCGAGTATAGGGGAGATGTGTAGGCGTTAGGTGTTATATAAGAAAGATTGTATGTCTACATTTTTTAATATCAACTCTATTATAACTAGCTAGAAAAAACAACACAATTTAATGTCAACTTCAACATCAAAAGTAAATGGTCAATGAAATTTTTAATATATATGATCCAAACTCGTATATATTAAACCCCAAGTTATACCAATGCTCAGGTCTTCTCGCGGCCATGAGCAAGGCCCTCATAACTGTCCAGATGACAACAGTACTCTAACTGGACACCAGATCAAAGGTTTTGTCTTAGTCATTAGTTTCATAGCCAAGTCATCAGGATCAATGTTTTAAAACAACGACTCCGGTTTGAAAATGGTCGAGGATTGACTCCGACTCCAACTTCGACTCGATATCGACTCGACCGGTTTGATTTCAATGACTCGGTCATTGTAAAAAATACATTATATATATATATATATATATATATATATATATATTATGAAAAACATAATTTTAAAGATTTTCGTTCATGTTTCCAAACACAAAGCTTTAGAATATAGAGAGAAAACAACATATGATCAAAGTAGGCTCATGAATATATCCATTATATCAAAATGGCACCCAGTGCACTGTCCAATACATACATGAATGATGATATAGAGATCAAAACAAGAACACATAACCAAGGAGGCTAGAAATGGCCTCTACAACAAAAGTAAACTGTGAAACATGACTAGTCACTAGTACTACTGGCTACTGCTAGAGGAGCCAACATCATCTGGCTCAGACTCTAAATCAGAGTCAGACAGGGAAACCCATGGCTCCTCATCATCATCATCTCCAACTGCAACTGTAGAAGTGGTAGCACTAGTAGGTTGTGCAGCAGCTGCATGCTGAGATAGACGAGATATGCGCTTCCGTCGTGGCTGAGCAGAGGAAGCGCTTGCAACTGGAGGACTTGGGGTTGGGCCTGAGGCTGGTACAAGTGGATCTGCATTCAACTGAACATTTTGTTCAAGTGATGCCTCCGTCTGTAAATCCAAATCAAGTTCCTCATCAGAATCAAACTCTGTTGGATGACTCTCCACTACCCAATCTGATGTTGGATCAATATCTTCCAACACAATGGGATCTGAATCAAGTCTTTTGTTCAACATTGGTTGCGTCTAAGCTGGAGGTTGTACTGGACATAGAGTAGATCATTTAACCGTTTTTTATCCAAACGGTTTCTCTTCTTCGTGTGAATCCTCTCAAAGACAGACCAATTGCGCTCACACCCAATAGCATTGTAAGTTTGACTCAAAATACGAATTGCAAACTTCTACAACTGAGGACAATGGCTACCAAAATCCTCCCACCATTCTGCTGCAAAAAACATAGTAGTGTAATGAGTTAGCTCAACAAATTATATCCAACTTTCAAATTATAAACAATTTAACAAAATAAGAATTTGAAAATTGAAATTTTTGTTTACCTGGCTCATATGCCTCCCTTGCAATCTTTGCTAGGTTCTTTCCAAAGGTAACTTTGGCTTTGCTGAAAGTTGTGACCTGTCGGTGTATCTCCAGCTGATCACTCTCCAATGGGATCATGCGATCAATGTAGTCAATCAATCCATATATAACCTCCCCACCCAAAGCTCCTGCCTCCAAAGCTTTATAATGATACTGTGGGTTCAAAAAATACCCAGCTGCATGTATAGGGCGATGGAGTTGATTGTTCCATCTTTCATCAATGATTGCCCAAATGGGCCCATACTTAGCCACTCTATCCTTGTATGCCTTCTTTATTTGCTCCTTTGCTTGATCCATAGCTTCGTAAATGAAGCCCATAGCCAATCTTTCCCCATCCACCAACCGCAACACCTTAACCATTGACTCAACAACCATCACAATCTCTACTGCCTTTTTCCAAAATATTTCTTCATTAACTTTCTTTTTCAAATCTTTGCCTTCCTGTTTGTTAGACCACTGGCTTTGATTCCAATCATCACTGGAAAACATCTTTTGCAAGTTTCTATGTTGGGAAAGCATAGATTGCAATGTCAAAAAATGAGTTGCAAATCTAGTGATGGTAGGCCTAATAATATCTCTGACCCCTGTGTGTTCTTGACCCAATCTAATTTGCCAATATCCTCAAGCATGAGGTCTATGCAATGTGCAACACATGGGGTCCAAAAGATAGTTTTATGTTTTTCCTCTAACAGTTTACCAACAAGAACATAATTAGAGGCATTATCTGTGATGACTTGAACAACATTAGCCACCCCACCTCCTCAACAACCTCATCCAATAGCTGAAACAACAATTGTCCATCTTTCACCCTATCAGATGCATCAACTGATTTTAGAAACATGGTTCCCTGTGGGAAAAAGATAAGAAAGTTTATGATGGTACGGTTCCTTTGATCAGCCCATCCATCTGACATGATGTTACATCCTGTTTTTGCCCATGAGTTTTTGAAATCTTTCAAATACTCATTAATGGAGGAAATTTCTTTTTGCAAACGAGACCCCCTTAACTCATGCATAGTAGGGCCTTTGAAGCCCTTTCCAGCAACAAATATGGCATCAAACATAGGTTCATAATATGGTGAACGAGAAGCATTGAAGGGGATATCAGCATCATACCACCATCTAGATATGTAATCACAAGCAGTCTCCCTCAATTCTTTCTTCCAATGGTCATCTAAAGTGGGCTGCAAAGTTCTACTAGCTTGAGGACCATGTGCATCTGATGGAAAGGAGGGTGTGACAGTGAAATAACTTTTGATATTCATATCACCCTTATTTTTCATTTTACCCTTACCCTCTTTTTTTGTATGGAATCCAAAGAGGGAGGAACATAGTGGAAGGGGTTGGATGCATTAGTTCAAGGGATAGAAGAAGAGCCCTCAAAATCAATATGGGGGTTGGTAGCCATCATTTGTTGTATACTCTTACTCCCAATTTCAGCCTCTATTTCTTTTTGCCTAGCTTTTTCTTCCTGAAACTTCTCAAAGCTATTTAACAACTCCTTCCTAATCTCCTCAATTTGTGGTGATTCACATGGAGTAATTTGGCCTCTAATACCTGCCAAGTGTTGTTTTAGCCTATGAATGCCCTCAGGACCATCCTTAATTTTTCTAAGGCAAAATTTGCAATGCATTTGATTATCAACCATTTTAGCATATGCCCAAGCAACATCTTTCACTTTAAGAGTCATTTTTAGACTTGGAAATGAAAGGAAAAAATCTGAAAATGAAAACAAAAAAAATAGCATTGCTTCAATGTTTATTTCTTTCACAAAAAACACTATTTTCAATTTCCAGATTTGCACAAAAAAATAAATAAGCAAAAACAGGTTTTAGAAGTGAAAAAAAATACCTCTAGGCACAAACCGCCTCCTCATTGCTGCTCCAACAAACCAACTCCTCAATGTTGCTCCAATGGTGTTGAAGAAGCTCTTCACTGCTGCTCTAATGCTTGCCCAAGACTCCTCACTATTGCTCCAAAAACAAACTCCACTCCTCATTGCTGCTCCAACAAACCAACTCCTTAATGTTGCTCCAATGGTTGCCGAAGAAGCTCCTCATTGCTGCTCTAATGCTTGCCCAAGACTCCTCACTGTTGCTCCAAAAACAATCCACAACTCTTCACAAACTCCTCACAAATTCTCACACAAATGCAATGAGATAGCTGTGAGAAAATGAGAAGTGTTGGGTAGCTTTTATAGGTTTGGGAGAGGTAAATGAACCTCAAAATAACCCTAATCCAAATTAGAATTGGTTGTGGAGTCCTTTTTCCCCCAAAAAAATCTGCAGGCCACTTTTCAGCCACAGTGACCGAGCCGGCCGGGTTGTTACCGAGCCGGCCAAGTCGGTCACCGGCTCGGTGACAACCTGGCCAGCCGAACCGTTTCGGCCACCAAGTCGATCCGGCCAGGCACTGGCTCGGTCGTTTCGTTAAACACTGATCATGATTTAATCTACACGTTTTCAAATCTAACTTTATATTTGATAATATTCAATATCATATGTAATTTTCATGGCACCATCTACGGCTTAAAATTTGCACTACCCTTATATAGTTTCTTTTTTTTTCTTCTTGAAAACTTAGCTTGAAATCTCTCTGCATCAACTGAAATAAATCGAATTGAACTCTGTTGTCCGCCTTACTCTCACGGTTAAAACACATGCTATCTCAGTGAGTTCCATCTCCGTTCTGTTTTGTTCTATTTCCATTTGAGTTCAGCGTAGCAGTACAACACAGGAAAGAGGTGCACTTAGGCACCAGGGTACCTACAACCTAGGTTGCCATTCTTGTTTGAGAGAACCTAGCAAATGCGAAGCATTTGCATTCCTCCTCTCAAAATTTCACAGCATTTGCAGGTCACAAGTTCTAGTCTCTTTCAAGCCTCCTGTAAAATCTAAATTGGGTTACGATAGCGGTTTCCCTGTCGCGTACGTCTTTCACCTATGGTTTCTGTGGATTTGGGTATATTACATAGTCTCATATGATTTCATGCGGTAGTAATATTTGAATCAGCTTTACGAGATGGAGAATGACGCTTGGGAACTGTCACATAGTAGATGTGCCATTTTTTGATGTGCTTTACGAGACAGAGGACTAGGTTGGGAACATTAACAGAGTAGTTGTGCATATCTGAATTGCATAGATTTTATTTTGTGGCAGTCTACTCTAGTCATTTGTGTTGTGATATAGAATACAATTCTGAATACAGAATTGATTGGGTGCTTGTGGTATGTGGAGGATGCACGTCAAGTGTTTGACAGAATCTACCCACCAAATTTGACAGTCACTTTGATACCAAGATGGCGGTAGACAGGTCTTCTCTAAATCCTTTGATGAATTTTACTGCTGAGGAAAAGACAGACAAAAGAATGGGTTTCAAATCTAGGGATTGGATCCGTGCAACAAGACGAGTTGTGCCAAGATGACATGTTTAGCCTTGCTGAATTATCAGTTGTTGAAGACCAGCGAGAGCAAGTGGTAGTCAGCCTAACTGATATAGCCATGGAGTCAGATTTCTCATTCTGGACAACCCAGGTAAAACAAATGCTACGGAAAATGGAATTTCTTAAAACTGAAAACATCAGCGCCATTCAAAAATACACACCCTTTCTACCAGAGTTTCAGAGGTGGAGGGGGATAATTTATCCCTTAAGAAGATGTTACATGGAACCAAAGAGCAGGAAATTCTCCATCCTCTAAATGGTGTGCTGCATGCAAGAATTCTCGACCTTAAAAGCAAAAAGGAAGAAATCTGATGCTGTAGGAATTTATAGGGTAAGTTCCTCAGACAGAACACCAAAGGACACCGCTTACAAACAGATCACAGATCAATACACCAGTATTCTTGACGTGGTTAAAACCCTCAATGAGGGAAACAGTCCACGGCCTGAGCAAACGTGGCCACTTCAGGGAATTTATTAATAAAAGAATGAAAATTTTACATAAGCTTCTCTCATGAACGTTACTCTACAAATGACCCTCCATGCTCTTTAAATAGAGATCATGGACCAATCAGGTGTTAAGCCATAGATCAAGTGTTGATAATATTGAGGAGAGAATGAACCATCGAATCACTTCATGTCTGGAACATATTGTGATCGTTAGATTGTAAGTTACAAAAGTACATAGTAAAGAAACACACTTTACCTAACTCTACACTAGACCAAGTTATACTTAACTATTTCATATGTGTCGGAATATCCTAACATCCCCCCTTAAGAACAACTTGGGATAGGATTGAAGGATGTACAAATATGACACAATAGGAGAAGGAAGGAGGCATTAGAGCCTATCCCCCCTTAGTGACAACTTCCTAAACTCCAACCATAAATTGAAGTTTAGTAAACTTTGCCTTTGTGAGAGCCTTTGTAAAGATGTTTGCAACTTGATCATCTGTTGAACAATATTGCACTTCAAGAACATGGTCATGAATGAACTTTCTGATGAAGTGCATGTGCAGTTTAATGTGTTTGCTATGCTGATGTTGGACTGGATCTTTGCATAGTTGAATGGCACTTTGATTATCACACCAAAGTGTAATCGTATGTTGCTGCTGAATGCCAAACTCTAACAGGATCTGACAAAGCCACATGGCTTCCTTGCTAGCTTCTACGGCACCACGATACTCTACTTCTGCTGAAGAAAGAGAAATGGCACTTTGTTTCTTGCAAGCCCATGTAATAGGTCCTGAACCAAGAGTGAACACATAACCTGCAGTAGACTTCCGATCATCAGGGTCACCAGCCCAATTGGAATCAGTGAAACCAACTAATAGAGGAGATGCTTTTGCACTGTAATGAACCCCAAACTGAGTTGTACCTTGAACATAACGAAGTATTCTTTTAGCGGCTTTCCAATGACTTTCATGTGGGTTTTGCATAAATCGAGCAATAAGGCCAACAACAAAGGAAAGGTCAGGACAAGTATGGGTCAGATACAAAAGTTTTCCTACAAGTTGATAGTATAAGGTAGCATCAACTTCAGGGGAAGTACAACTGAAAGTTTGGCTCTAGACTGAAAGGGAGAAGGGGCTGGCTTATAGTCTTCCATGTGAAAATGGCGTAGAAGATCACAGGCATATTTGGACTGGGAAAGGGAAATACCTTCCTTTGATTGCAAGACTTGAAGGCCAAGAAAATAATGCAAGTGTCCTAAGTCTGTCAGTTCAAACTTCTTTTTAAGGCTGGACTTCACATTGTTTATAAAGTTGGGATCACTACCAGTAAGGATAAGATCATCAACATAAAGAACAAGGTTGATAAGAGATTTGCCCACTTTCTTGGTGTAGACAGTACTGTCAGAATGACACCTAGAAAAGCCAGTTTCTAAAAGAAAGCTATCCATTTTGGCATACCAAGCTCGAGGGGCTTGCTTGAGACCATAAAGGGATTTCTTAAGCCGACATACAAGGCTGGAGTCTATTTGTATAAAGCCAGTAGGTTGTTCCATATAGATTTCTTCATGCAAGTCCCCATGTAAGAAGGCAGATTTAACATCGATCTGATGGAATTCCCATTTGAAAGAGGCAGCAAGGGAAAGAACAAGGCAGATAGAGTTCATTTTGGCAACAAGGGAGAAGGTTTCAGTATAGTCAAAGCCTTCAACTTGTGAAAAACCCTTAGCAACAAGAGGAGCTTTATGTTTATCAACTTTTCCATCTGGTCCATACTTGGTTCTGTAAACCCATTTGCATCTAACAAGTTTTCGTCCCTTTGGAAGAGGAACAAGGTCCCATGTATCATTTGCCAATAATGAACGATATTCTTTATTCATAGCTACGTCCCAATCTGGATGGCCTGAAGCTTCTGCAAAGGTGTCAGGATCATAATTCGCTGAAACTTGAGCCAGTAAAGAAGTGGCTCTATCGAACTGAGAACATGTACATCGCTGATCTGTAGGATCATCGCAAGAGCACTTGCTGCATCCCGAGTATCACAAACCCATTTTAGAAGCTGAGGAGCCGAGGGAGGATCCTGAGAAGGTGGGGGAGGATTGTCATCCTCGCTGTTATCATCTGAAGAAGAAATATTTTCAAAAGTACAAGGGATAGAGAGAGGTGGCACATCCGCCGAACTAGGCTTGTAGGCCGATATATTTTCAGCAAACTTTACATCTCTTCTAATGATAACATTTTTGGACTTAAGTGGAATAAGTCTATATCCTTTGACATCTTCAGAATATCCAACAAAAATACATTTTTCACTCTTAGGTTCTAAAGCTTTATGTTTCTCATCTGGAATATGGGCCCATGCTTCACTTCCAAAAACACGAAAGTGACTTACATCTAGTTTAATTGAGCTCCATGTTTCTTCTGGAGTGATATTCTTTAATACCTTAGTAGGAGTGCGATTTACTATGTAATTTGCACAATTAATTGCTTCTACCCAAAAATTAAGACTAAGTCCTTTAGATTGAAGCATACAATTAGCCATTTCCTTTAAGGTGAGATTCTTCATTTCAGATACACCATTTTGTTGTGGAGTATATGGAAAAGTATGTTGCATTTGAATTCCATTCTCAGTGCAAAAGTTGATGGATTTGTTGTTAACATATTCTCCGCCATTATCAGATTTTAGCTTAAGAATTTGATGTCCAGATTGTTTTTCAACAAAGGCCTGAAAGGCCAAGAACATGTTAAATACTTCACTCTTGAGTTTTAAGAAGTATACCCAAGTGCGTCTGGAGAAATCATCAATGAAAGTTAAGAAATACTTGTAGCCAGAAAATGAAACAATTGGAAGTGGACCACATAAATCACTATGCACAAGCTGTAAAGGGTTGAGGCGTTCCAAGAGGCACGTTTTTCAAAACTATCCCGATGATGTTTTCCGAGTACACATCCGGAACAAACACCATCTCTGCAAGATACCATTGGAAGACCTATCACCATATTTTCTTTACATAGATTTTGAAGGGAGCAATAGTTTAAGTGACCAAATCGCTCATGCCAAAGTTTGCTCACTTCATCATTATGAGCAACAAATATCGAGGGAAGATTTGATGACCCAAAGTTGTTAAACTTATATAACCTTGTAGAATCATCAACAATGCCAGTAGCTAAAATTTGTCTAGGATCTCTTAGGTCCTTAATTACAACATCGTGAGGTGAAAATTCAATGATTTTACCTTCACCTGAATGAGTTATCTGATATACAGATAGAAGGTTGCAGGATAAGGTTGGAACACATAATACATCATTAAATTGACCATTGTCTAGATGAACAGTTCCAGTCCCTACAACACTAAGAGATCTATCATCACCAACATATATATTTTTGGTGTTACAATCATTTAAAGAAGAAAACATGGCTTTGTTTTTGGCCATGTGATAAGAAGCTCCAGAATCAATGAGCTACTCATGAGAATGAGAAGAAGAAGATACATTTAGTGCATAAACAAACCGAGATGCTTGACAACCACATGCAGAAAGTGCTATTTCTGAAGATGAAGTTGAAGTTGAAGAGTGCTCCAAATGGATGCTATGCTTCTTCATTGCTGCTTCCAAGGCTTCCATCTTCTTAAAGCATTTGGATTCTAAGTGGCCATCTCGATTACAAAAGTGGCAATGTCTATTAGTCTTCTTCCCTTTTTTTTTTATTTGCCTTATCTTTTTGTTGAAATGATTTTTCATTTTGAAACTGAAATTGCTTAGGACCCTTGTTTGGTTTAGAACCATTCTTTTTAGGATACTGCTTCTTAGGATTCTTTGAATTTGGTTGTTGCTGGGCAGCTAAGGCTTTCTTAGAAGAGTTTTCAAGATTAAGAAGACCAAGATATAAGAGCTTTTCTTGTTCTCTTATTAAAGACTCACAAAAGGCATCAAAAGAGGAGGACTTGTATTCTTGTCCTTGAGAAATAAAGGCTTCTCTAGTAGAATGGAAGGTGGAAACAAACACAGAGTAGGCTGGTCCCAAATTAGTAAGAATGGAATAGATAAGGCTACCATCTTCTTTCTTAACCTTAACACCTTCCAAGAGAAGTCTAAGGGTCTTGAACTGGACAAAAAATCTTCAACGGAAGAAAAATTATTGGGGTCCAATGTAAGCAACTCATTTTCGAGTTGATGGGCTCTAATTTCATTTTTAATTCCAAAAACTTTAGTTAACTGTTTCATTGCTTCATTAGGAGTATCAAGTTCTGCAATATGGAATCTAAGGTATGGAGAAATAGACATCCCTATCAACCCATGTGCTTGATCTTGTCTATTTTCCCATTTGGCTGCCTTATCTTCATCTTGAGGTTTGGTTTCTTGGCATGAGGCTATTCTGTAAAGACCTTTACTTCTAAGTAAATCCACAATGTAGGAACACTATTGGAAGTAGTTGGTGCTGTCAAGAATAACTTGGCATGGACTTTCCATTTTAACATAAACTGAAGTTGTAGATGCTGAAACTAAGTGTTCCAATGGAAAGATCTCGAAAAATTAGGCTAATTAAAAAAAAATAGTTCTGAAAACGGCTTCCGCATGAAGAAGTTATGGCTTTTTGAAGAAAAGTTGTTGAAGATGCCGATGAAGTGCGTGAATGTGCGGAAATGAATGATAATGCTATATTTAAAAAATTCCTCCCCCTTTCCAAACTTAATTTAATTAGCTCACTTTAAAAAAAGATTTTATGTGACTCACATTTATAAATAAATGAAAGTCACTTTTACAATGGTACTTTATGAGTTACCCACTAAATTGTAACTTAAATAAAATATAAAGAGACTTTAGAGTTATAAGTGACTCATTCTTTATAATGGGTTAGAACACTTTTACATAAAGTAACTTTAAAACATAAGTTACATGTATTTTTTGAGAAAGTAACTCAACAAAAAGAAAGACTTGAACTCAAGGCCTCTATTCTCATAAAGTAACTTTGGACCAAGTGAGCTAGTTTAAAAGGCTAGTAATTTTTGGAAAAGAGGAAGGTTTTTTTTTTTTTGTTTGTAAGTCACTGAAGCTTTGGGGTGCGTGCTTACTTGAAAAAACTATTTTTTGCCTACAAAACAAAAACCACAAAACCCAACACAAACATACAAAAAAAAAAACCTTATGGCTTGGAGTTAGCTTTAGCCAGAAACTAAATATTTTCCTCAATGTTTCTGATTTTCCGAGATCACACTAAGGCACGATGGAGAAGAGCATACGCATGAGAAAAATCCTTCCTTTCTGTTTCTAATTTGTTCAGATCACATAGAGTTGCGGGGCAAAGAGCATACGCAGAAATGAAAGGTATAGATCTACTAATAAAAAACAGAGAACTAAATATACCAAAATAAATAGAGAGATGAATAGCTAGAACTGCAAATAAAGACTGTATACCTCTAGATCTTAAAAATGATGTAGCTAGGGCTACTAGAAACCTTTTCGCGAGAAACGAAAGGGGTTCCTCACTGGAACAGATGCTCCTAACACAATAGAGTAGTCCTCTCAGCCTGAAAGCAGTCAGAAACAGTAGATCTAAGAAACGACAGTCGGATGCAGTTGTACCGGCTTCATATTTGGATCACCAACGGATGCGGCCCTCAAATAGCTCTGATACCATGTAGGAATTTACAAGGTAAGTTCCTCAGACATAACACCAAAGGACACTGGTCACAAATAGATCACAGATCAATACACCAATGTTCTTGATGTGGTTAAAACCCTCAAAGAGGGAAACAGTCCACGGCCTGAGCCAACGCGGCCACTTCAAGCAATTTATTAATAAAAGAATGAAAATTTACTTAAGCTTCTCTCATGAATGATTACTCTACAAATGACCCTCCATGCTCTTTAAATAGAGATCATGGACCAATCAGGTGTTAAGCCATGGATCAAGTGTCGGTAATACCGAGGAGAGAATGAACTGTCGGATCACTTCCTGTCTAGAACATATCGTGACTGTCGGATTGTAAATTAGAAAAGTACATAGTAAAGAAACACACTTTACCTAACTCTACACTAGACCAAGTTATACTTAACTATTTCCTATGTGTCAGAATATCCTAACAAATCCCAACAAGCCACCTTCAAAAAAGAAACTGAGACACACATCAATTCTTGGGTATAGGTGGTTTTGAAGTTTCTAAGTTTACTTAGTTTAGAAACCCTTCATGCACTTTTTTCTGATTTATTCCTACCTACTTGTTATTTTTCTTTAACAAGTTATTTACAAAGTAAATACTGAAAATAAACACCAGTGCATGCTCAACATATTACAGATCAGCAATTAAAAGAAACAAGAACAAACACACCACATGACACCATTATTTTTGGACCAATGTCCCTAGAAAAACCCAATGTGGGAAAACTGGTGCAACTATCTGAGGGTTTTCTTATTAAGCAATATCAGAGTACAGTCTGGGTGCCGAAACTGGCCTACCCAACAGAGAATTTCCTTAGCAGCTATACCTCACAGTTTGAGAGAAATCTCTTGGCTGAAACCCCAGGAAATCCTTCCGGCAGCTCCTCAGCACAAAACTGCTATGCAACCCCAGCGTCTGCCCAAACTAGACTGCGTCAGCCCCTCTTTGTCTCACATTGGCCCTGCGTCAACCTTTATTGGCCTGCGTCAGCCCTAGGAGGCTCTGCATCAGCTTTTTGGGCCTCTGCATCAGACATGCTGGCCTCTTTGGTGCTCTGCGAAACACTTGGCTTCCTCTGTGTGGTCCTGCTTGAGCCCTTGCTGGCTTTGCATCACTCTCCTTGGCTGTTGCGTTGCTCTCCCGACACAATCTCTGCCTTCTCTGTTTCTTTGTACTCAATGCCCCTCAGCTGCTCTTCCGATCACTGATTCTATTTTTTTCAGCAAACCCCGCTCTAGAGAATTGAATGACTGATCACTCAGTGTGTCCTCCAAATGACCCTCAAGCCTCCTCTTATACTTTTCCTGTTGACATTTCAATGGCCGAGATTAAGTCCCTAATCAACGACTAAGATTAGATCTGCGTTGATCCATGTCTTTTGGACCATTCTAACACAGATTCATATTAATACACATTAATATTTTATTTTCCCTAAGTTTAGACTTAGGGACTCCATTAAAAATATTAATTATTTTAATATCTCCTGATCTGTTTAGAATTTGCCCAAACCCTAGGAGGCTTTGCATCAGCTTTTTGGGCCTCTGCATCAGACATGCTGGCCTCTTTGGTGCTCTGCGAAACACTTGGCTTCCTCTGCGTGGTCCTGCTTGAGCCTTTGCTGGCTTTGCATCACTCTCCTTGGCTGTTGCGTTGCTCTCTCGACACAATCTCTGCCTTCTCTGTTTCTTTGTACTCAATGCCCCTCAGCTGCTCTCCCGATCACTGATTCTATTTTTTTCAGCAAACCCCGCTCTAGAGAATTGAATGACTGATCACTCAGTGTGTCCTCCAAATGACCCTCAAGCCTCCTCTTATATTTTTCTTGTTGACATTTCAATGGCCGAGATTAAGTCCCTAATCAACGACTAAGATTAGATCTGCGTTGATCCATGTCTTTTGGACCATTCTAACACAGATTCATATTAATACACATTAATATTTTATTTTCCCTAAGTTTAGACTTAGGGACTCCATTAAAAATATTAATTATTTTAATATCTCCTGATCTGTTTAGAATTTGCCCAAACCCTTTCTGGGTATTGGAGATCTCATGTGCCCCAACCTCTCCACCAAATTTCGTCGCTGGAGCACATACGATGCTACCCCAAATCAATAGGTGGTTCGAGGGAAGGATAAAACTCCCACGCCTCTTGTAGCAGTTGAGGAGGTGATGCAAGCAAAACTTGTGGAAGAACGCAACAGACGGGCAAGAGAATTGAATCTCAAGGTGAGAGGTCTCCCCTTACCCCACCCCTCTCTGGATCCTATGGAAGTGGGGGCTAGGTTCCTTTG
This sequence comes from Pinus tabuliformis, assembly GCA_031772625.1. Classification (NCBI taxonomy): domain Eukaryota; kingdom Viridiplantae; phylum Streptophyta; class Pinopsida; order Pinales; family Pinaceae; genus Pinus; species Pinus tabuliformis. The sequence goes on along the minus strand of CM062805.1, from coordinate 276,818,631 downwards.
GGACACCCTTAGCCTCCTCGATATAGCTTTGGACAGAGCCTGGTTAGGCTATGACTCCACTCTCTTCCTTAGGTTTCAGACTGCATCTGATCGACTCCACACCCTCAGGGCTAAGCGGAAGTTGTTTTCTCTTCCCAACAGGATTTTCTTGGACGAGGACCTCACTCAAGCACAAGTTGAGGAACTTAAACAATCCAGAGAACAGGTTATGGCAGCACGACAGGCAAGGAAATGGGCAATTATCAGGAATCTTCGGGCAATCATTTGGGATTCCTTCCCACCTAGGTGGGAACCCCGAATTGGAGATTCCAAATGACGGGTCTGCTTTGGGAGGCGACAGAGTATAGGCATTTCTATCCGTTGTTGGAATGGCAATGGATCTTTCTATTCATCGTCGGGACTCTTGTATGACGCTCTCAAATCAGCAGACATCCTCTTCGTGACCGAGACTTGTGCGAGCCCTGTTCGACCCCTCCCAGATATTGCAAGTTACCATTGGATCTTAGCTTTCAGGTAGGAGACGAGGAGCTCGGGAGGGGTAAGAGGATCAGGTGGAGTTGCTTGTTTGGCTAGTGACTCACTCCAGAACAGGGTATCTTTGGTAGCTGAAGATGAGTTTGCCAGGTTTATGTGGATTCGGATTAGCGTCGGGGTCTCTCCTCTGAGGGACATCTACATTGCAGTTTGTTACTTTCCCCCAGCCTCTTCACCATTTGCCATCCATAATGGCTCAAATGGGGACCCCTTTATAGACTTGTACATCGACATCACCTAGTACTCTGTTGTCGGGGAAGCCATCCTCCTAGGTGACTTCAATGCTCGTATTAGAGATCTCTAGATACCTCTCCACCACTAATCAGAGGATGTGTTTTGTACCCATGGGATAGATCCAGATTCAGTAAGGCTTCACCGGATGTCAGATGATGCTTTGTGGTCCACTACAATTTATGGTAAGCAACTATCGTAGTGGGGGGAATCCTAGGAGTTGTTGATTCTAAACGGTCTCCCCTGTTTCCCAGACTCGCTTTTTCACACGCCGGCCATATGGCAGGGGTGCGAGTGTAGTTGATTATGTCCTCGCTAGCCATAACTTGTTCCCTTTTATTCGCCATTTCTTGGTCTCCCCCATCCCCCTTGCTGATCATGCACTTCTATCCTTCTCTCTTTGGTTTGACCCTCCCCTTCCACCCCATCCCTCCCCTCGGGCTCCACCCCGAACTACCTTCCAATTTGATGAAGGAGACCTTGACATCTTCTCCTCTACCCTACACAAGATGCTCCCATCGGAGACCTAATTCTCCTTGCTTGATTATGCTTCTACTAAATACACATGTCTTTCATCTGCCATTTGGGAAGCAACACTCAAATCCTTCCCCCACTCCACTCGTTCCACTTCCATCTCCCCTAAAGTTGGATCTTGCCCCATGAACAAGTGGTACGATGATGAATGCAAGACACTACATCGAGAACTTCGATATGCTTTCACCCACTCTCAACCCTTCTACTTTGGCGTCAAAGCTTCTTATCGTTGTCTCCTTCATCGCAAGAAACGACTCTTTGTTTCTCATAGAAGACGAGAACTTTCTGCTCTCCTTGCCCACTCCCCTAAACAATTCTAGCATACCATTTCTCCCCGATGCTCCCCTCTTCCACCTGACCTTGACCCTACATCCATGTTCTCTCACACTTCCAACCTTTATGATATTACCGGGCAGGCCCAAATTCATGTTACATCCCCACCCTCTTCCTGTTACCTATTCTCATTTCATATATCAATATATACATATATATATATATATATATATATATATAGATATATTGATAAGCTCGATAAACAGCCACTCATACAAACAGAGATATTAGAGAGGCCATTTGGGTGATGAACAACAACAAAGTAGCCGATGAGAAAGGCTACCAAGCAAAGTTCTTTAAGCACGATTTTCGTGCTTTGGTTAGCTACTTGGCTGATCTCTCCAACCATGTAGTTCATGAAGGTTTTCCACCGACATGGTCACACCACATCATCCATTTGATCCACAAATTAGGTTCCAGCGCAAGTCCCAATAACTACAGAACAATAATGGTGGGTCACACATTCTTAAATTTATATGCTATTGTTCTACATAGGAAGGTCTCCAATGACCTTGAGCAGAGACAACTCAGAGCTAGGGGTCAGGCAGGTTTTCGGCCGACTCATCAGATCATTGACCACATCTTCACCCTCCGCGTCGTGATTGAGGAGGCACGACATCGCTCTTTGAAAGTCTACTATTGTTTCGTAGATTTTCAGAAAGCTTTTGACTATGTTCCAAGGGAGGCCTTGCTCCAGAGACTCAGAGTTATTGGCATCTCTGCAACCTATTGACTGCTATTATGCGCCTATATGAGGATGTTCTTGATCGTCTTCATGCAACTCATGGGATGTCTGATTTCATTCGAAGCACTGTTGGGGTTAAAAAGGGTTGTCCATTGTCCCCTACCCTGTTTGGGATCTATATTGATGAGTTGGAGGCATTTCTACACAAGCATATCTAGGACACTGATGGTTGCCTTCTTCACCAGGTTTTGATATCTATTCTACTCTTTGCTGACGATGTGGTCCTCCTGTCCTCATCCCTAGAAGGATTACAGAGGTAGCTGGATGCCTTAGCTCTGTTTTGTTATCATCGACAGTTGACTGTCAACCTAGGTAAAACCAAGGTTATGATCTTCAATGGGGTGAAGAAAACCTCAGACCTTCACTTCCTATTTAGAGGAGAGGAGATTGAGATCACCAACACATACGCTTACTTGGGGGTGCAATTCTCATGTCCCTACTTCAGTTTGCGACTAGCGCTTCAGCCTCGGATCAACAAAGGATATGGATCATTAACCCTTCTCGAGAGACAATGCTTTCGACATCACTTCCATGACATCTCGTCCAAGATGAGCCTCATGGATACCTTCATCTGTCCCACTGTTCTATATGGCTCAGAGATTTGGGGACTTTCTTTACTTGAGTCAGATTGGGCTTCAACTGAGAGAGTCTAGATTCTTCTTCTCCACCGCATCCTTAGATGCAAACTAACAATACGGCAACACATCATCCTTGCAAAGTTTGGAGCTTAGCCCTTTCGGCTTGAAACGGTCTTCAGATTGGTTTCATTCTTGCATCATGTCCAGGGCTTTGCAGACTCAATAATGGGTAGGAACCGATATCCTTCCTTGGCATATTGCTCTTCTGAGACTATTGCCCGTTGTACTCCCTCTGGCCGAGCCAGATGTTGGATTACAGGAGTTTCAAATCTCTTAGTGTCAGTGGGAATTCAGTTTGATCGTCTCCCTCCTTTCCAATATTCCTTAGATGCTCCTGGTCACCTTTTACCTACTAGAGATGAGCTAAACAAGATCATCAGGGAGGACACTACAGGGAGTTCGTCTAGGTCACTTGGGTCAATCCTCCGAGAGGGTTATGCCCAAAGATGGCCTTCTACACTTCTTGGAGTTGAGAGATAGGCTCATTGTTTGACCTCAGCATACGTTTCACCACTAGATGCATGCTCTTCCCATTCCTCTAGGCCAGTTCAAAGTAGGTTCTCATAGACTTCGAGTAGAGACGGACCACCAGGTGGATAGACCAGACGGAATCTGCCAGGTATGTCATTTACAAGAAGTGGAAACCGAGGTGCATTTCATCCTTAGATGCCCTGTCTACTACGAGATCAGAGGAAGGTTGCATTGCTTGTTTAGAGATTCTCGAACCCTTGCTGACTTTTTCAGGTATCCCAATCAGAGATGTTTCACCCTATATATGCAGGAAGCTCCCAGGTTCCGAGCGCATATTCTTCAACCTCCCATCAGACTAGATCCCACACAGAGGATCACGACATTTTTCAGGGTACTACCTTCAGACAGGGTCGCCAAGAGACCCATTGATACCATTACGTATCTAGACTCTAGATCAATGATCCGTGGGACCTCACCTCGCCACACGAGATCTTAGCATCAGATCTGTCTCAGATCCGTTCCTGGGAGACAGACTGGGTCCTCTAGACCTCAGTAGCACGTGAACCCCCCCAGGCAACGATTTAGTGGACAGTCCGCACTTTCCACCGACTCTTCATCGAGCCAGCAGACTTTGTTGAGTTTCTTCAGTGCTCTTCATTCAACCTTGGATGTTAGGAGAGATGGGTCTGATCCTCTTGGATCTTCTCCACTAGGGCCAGATGTTGATTTACTTCATGCATTGTATCTTTTTTTAGGAGACTGTTTGGTTCTCTTGCTTGTTAGAAAATCAGAAAGGCAGAAAGATTTTCTTATTCTTGATAATTACTTGTGATGTTTCTTATTATTACAATTCTTTATATCTTCTTTCTTTTAGTTCATTAAGCAATTACCAAAGCAGCAGCACATAAAACAATAGACACCAGATGTAGGCACATGCCAGGGAAAACCCCCCTCGAGGGGCAAACCCAGTCAAGATAATTCTTCCTTTCAATAATATTGTTTGAGACTCTTCATCCTAGACCAAGACAGACCTTTTGTCCACACCAAGTCAGCCTCTTAGAATTTTGATCGCTTTCCAACAACTTCGACTAGGCAACAGCTTATGACAACTGGTAGCTTTCGACAACAGACAAACTTGGAAGACTTCGATCTCCCAATCCAGAGCGTGAAACAGAGAAAGGGAAACACCAAAATTTCGATTTTTCTTTTCTCCTTAGACTTCCCCAAACTTGCATTCACTTCAGCTTCTTGACAATAGACTTCACACCTTTTCCCAGCTACAAGAGAACTTCGCACTTCTTCCTAGTTACAAGAGAATTTCGCACTTCTTCCCAGTTACAAGAGATTGATGCTCCAAATGAATTCGATGAGCTTGCTTTTATAGGATCCATGTGAGGTCGAATAGGGTCCTTAGGTCGACTTGATCTTCTTCTAGGCCAACATGGTGTGGAGGTTACATAATTCATATTTGACTTAATACTTAACCTTTTTACATGATTCAAAAGCCCAGGAAGGGTCTCTTTAAAAATACAATGACTCTATTAACTCAAAATAAATCCTAGAAGTCCTTAATGGGGACTTTGACCTAAATCAAGGTGACCCAAGCATGAAACCCATGCTTTAATAAGTCACAATAATAATAATAAAAATTATTTTCTTTATTCTTTTGACAAGTACATTACATGATGACTCAAGTACATTAATGGAGACCGAATATAGTTACATTTTCCAACACTCCTTCTTAACTTTGGAGGTATTCATAATGTACAAATACAATGGAAGATCTCAAACTATATGAACCATGAAGAACTTTTAGGCACCACAATGCCATGGACTAGATTCCTAACCAGGGCAATCTGTCCAAGTGGTCTCTCAACAATTTAGGCACCATAATGCCACAGACTAGATTTCTGACCAAGGCAATCTATCCAGGTGGGACTAAGATGGACTCAAGCTTTTAGCCCCTCTAGGTACCATCAGGCTTACTTGCTAACTGCCAACCCAAAAATCCAGGTGTGTATCTAAAACAAAGCTCAATAACCAACACCACCTTTCCAACTTCGGGTCCCAGACATTAACACAAAGTGTCGGCCATATGTCTTCCCAGGCAATGCTTCACTCACAAAGCCTCACCGCCCCTTGATCCAGCAAATCAAGGATGACCAATTTCTCCCAATCAAACTGATTGGTAACCAACATGCTATCAAAACCTTCGAGAGATTCACCTTTACAAACACAACCCCAATCAATAATATACTTTCACATGTACATAATCAAATACAAACCTCTGGGGTTGTTCTAGATGTTGCTCCTCAACTCAGTAGGACTATCAACCGAATATTAGACAAAAGATTCCTCAATTATATCCTTTCCTTTCCTACTTCTTATCCAACAACATATCCTCTAAAATACATTCTTCAATCAAAATCAAGCTATGCCCTCCCTCTCAATCAGGAAGCATGTTTTCATCCAGACCCCCTCTTAATCTTAGGGAGATCTCTTCTATGCAGGCTTCCTCTAGGAGTTTAGCTTCTTCTTTTTCAACATCGGAGAATCTTTCGTGGCTTCCAACCATTTCATCAGAGTTATTATCATCCTCATCATGCTTGTCAGATCGAGCATCTTCACCAAGTTGAAGATTGTGTACATGCACAACTTAGATAGCATGTACAACCAAATCTATAGAAGCATGAAGTTAGCCATATCAAAATCACAGAAGCATTTCACCTTTATACATATCAGATACCCAAACTCAATTGCAAACAACAGACATATACTCTTCAACATCTTGCTAGGGACTTCGTCATAAACCCTAGACAACTTCAAAACACCTTTCATTCCATGTAGGGTTTCAATGTTCCTTCCAAAGGTATGACATACCTTACTACATGTACCAAACCCTAGAAACAATTCAGACAAATAGAAAGCATCCAACAACCTTTCAAAATTCATATGTTAAACTTCTCACTATGGTTTCATACAAATCCTAGATTTCATACAAAAACAATCAACCAAAGTCAATCACATCTTAGTCATTAACATGACTAGCGTCCACTAGGGTTAGTTGCAAACCCCAGATTTCCGATCAACCATCAAATCCAACCAAAACTCAAATTTCAACAATCTTTCACAAATCTCAAATTATCATATTGTCATCATTCATCAGATATTTTACTTCGACTAAGGTTTAACTCCTGTTGATGGTGTTGGAGCCGCCAACATGTCAGGTGATCCCCCCGGTAAGAAGTCCCAACTAGACCTCAAATTGTTTGGAGTAGGAGTCCCAGTAGTGGGTAGTAAAGCAATTCCTTGACTGCGATAGTGCGCAGAGGTAAGCAAGATATCTTTGTCGAAAGCAAGTGTGTGACCTTGCGGCGAGTCAAGAGATATGCATGGGGAGGTTCTAACACACGAAGTGGAAAAGGAAGTGTGCCCCTTAGAACCCTGTAATAGTATGCAGCCTGAAAGGAACACATGAGAAAAATGACATCACGGGTTGGAAGTGGAATAGTCCACAATCCAGGGTGATGGGTTAAACCAACAACACGATTCCAACAAGATTCATACAATCATATACAAAGTAGTTCATATATGAGTGCGTAAGTTAAATAACCTACATTTCTAAAGCAACTAGAATAGTCCAACTACAATAAAAACATATGCATGCAAACATGATGTCCCTGTTATATTATGTAAAAGTGAAATTTCCATCCATACATACAACCATGACAGCCACTAGCCCCAATAGTGGAACGTTACAGTCAACACTGCCTACTCCTCCAAAGAGATGTACTCGCTCTGCACTGTGGAGAAGCCAAGGCTCATCACAATACTCTCCAAGCCCTTCTCTAAGCAATGCCTAGCAAAAGCTTGGCTCCCAAAAGCATGTTCTATGAGTTATGAGGTTTGATTTATAACAAAGGGTGGGGTGACCCTTGACATTCCCCTTTGTGACTTTTGGACTACCCTCATGACTCTTCAACTTCATTACATAACTCTTTACATCACATATGATTGTTTGCATTCCACTAATGACACTTGGAATTTCAATTTACATCCTGTTTACAAAAATGATACATTTTCCAAATATACCCATGTGGGACAAAAATGGGCTTGAGTCAGCGAGATAAGACAACACTAAGACTCGGACCACTGTAGAAACACCAACTCATCAACATCCTCTCCGCGATCCTCAGTGACGAATTGATGTCAAGCTTGGTAGTGTGCAATGGTGTCTGCATACTCTTTGATCCTCAATGACAAACTGATGCCAAGCTTGGTAGTGCGCAATGGTGTTTGCGTACTCCTTGATGATGTCGTTGTAGCATTTGTTCGTAGGACTAGATGTTGATTTGTGGTAGCATCGGATGTGCTCTAGCCATGAAAATTGGTGGAGAGGCTAAAGCACATGAGATCTCCAAGACTGAGAAATGGTTTGGGGAAATTCCATCCGGTTAGAGAGATATTAAAATAATTAATATTTTTAATGGAGTTTCTAAGTCTAAACTTAGGAAAATTAAAATATTAATGGGTATTAATATAAAACTGGGTGAGAATGTTCTAAATGACATGGATCAAGCCAAATCTAATCTTAGTCGTTGATTAGAGATTTAATCTCAGTTGTTGAAGACTCAATAAAAAAAATATAAGAGGCTTGAGGGTCAGTTGGAGATACACCAAGATTGATTAGTCAGTTCGATTTTTTGGAGTGGGTTTTGCTGAGAAAATTCGAACAAGTGATATGAGTTGTAGCGAGGGGCAGTGAGTACATAGCAGAGAGGCAGAGATAGTGCTAGAGGGCCAACGCAGTGATTGAGGAGGCTAACAGAGCCATCAGAAGCCACGCAAAAGGCTAGAGAGACTGTGCAGAGGCTAGCAGGGCCTGCTTGGGTGACGCAGAAGGCCAAAGACACTGTGCAAAGGCTAGCAGGGCCTGCGTGAGTGATGCAGAAGGCCAAAGGGATGACGTAGAGAGGCAGAGGGATGACGCAGGGGGTTCCAAAGCTACGCAGAGGCTAGCAGGGCTGACGCAGAGCCTTGGAGAAGCGCTGGAAGGATTTTTGTGGGGCAAACTTGCTGAATATTTGCTTCCGGAGAGAGGTATTATTACCAGATAGAAATCTCTGTTGGGTGAGCCAGTTTGGCACCCTAGTTGTACTCAAGAAAGTTGCTTAATAATAAAACCCTCAGAACTGCTACACTAGTTTTCCCGCATTGGATTTTTCCAGGGACGATTGTCCAAAAATAACGGTGTTCCTTGTGTGTTTGTCTATTATTTCGGTTGATGATCTGTAGATGAGCTGAGACTGCATTTGTGTTTATTTCCAGTATTTATATGGTTAAATAACTTGTTAAGGAATAAAAAAGTAGGTGAAATAAACCAGATAATGCAGTAGGAATTGTTGATGTGTTAGATTCAGAAAATTCAACATGGTATCAGAGGATTGCAGATCATAGGAGAACTGAAGGCACTAGCAGAAATAAGAAAATTTGCTGCAGAAACAGTTGTCCTGAGAGACAGAGCTGTTCCTAAGCAAAAGGCAGTAGAGAAGGAGAGGGCCTACGTCATCATTTCGAGCCAAAGAGAGGGCCAGCGTAGAGGCAGTGAGAGGCAGAAGAGGCTCACGAGGAGCCACATCATCCTACTCAGCCAGGTAGGAGTGATGCAGTTGGCCAGAGGAGCGATTCAGCCTTGCCAGGATTGCACGGAGTTAAGGGGCTCAATTTCTTCAATTGTTGGGGCATAGGGAGTTGTGGGCAGATTGTGGATTAAGAAGCTGGTGGGGTGTTCTTGCTGTCAAAGTAGAACAGTACCTAACGGGACAGAAACAAGGTAGAGGGAGCCGCTTCCTTGAGGGATTTCTAGCCAGAAATCTAGATTTGAGTTACAGTTGCAAAGAGGATCGGAGAGGAGCTTTTTTATAGTTGGCATGAAGATTTTCAGCAGGGAAATCGAGACTCAGAGGGAGTCTAAGAGAGAGCTTCCAGGAGGGAAGTCGAGACTCTAGAGGGAGTCTAGAAGAGGAGCGGAGATGGCAATGAACGGACTGAGGGATCAGGATAGGTTGGACGGGGCCTCCAACTTTGTCATCTGGAAGGCCAGGATCTTGTCTTTTCTGGATAGACATCGCATCAAGGGCTTCGCCTTGAGAACCGTGGCTATCTCAGTGGACCCAGCTGATAATGAAAGGTATGAGGATGCAATGGCGAAGGCAAAGTGCATAATCCTTGATGGGGTCAAGGATCATATAGTACAGCATATTGCCGAGAAGAACACAACAAAGGAGATGTGGGATACTTTTTCAACATTGTGTCAGGGAATTTCCGTGCAGAGGAAGATGCTACTGGAGAATCAGCTACAGTCATATCAAATGCAGAAGGGGGAGCAAATAGATCTATACCTTAGCAGGTTGCAAGAGATTCAGAACCAACTTACTTCCGTAGGGGCCACGCCAGATCAGGAGTTCATGGTGAGGACTGCCTTGAATGCAGTCTCTGAGGATTGGGAGATATTTGTCCAAAGCATTTTGGCAGAGCTACTCTTCCAGGATGGGAATAGATGTGGGCAACTCTTCGCCAAGAAGAGATCAGATGGCTGACCAAGGCGGGAAGTAGCAACAAAGGAGGTCGAATCAAGAAAGAGGAGGAGGATGCGGCTCGGGCATCTACGGGACAACAGGGGAAGAGGAAGAAGGACATCTCCAAGGTAAAGCGCTTCCATTGTGGGTAGCTGATCATTATGCAACCCAGTGTCCGAGGAAGAAGAATAAGGGAGAGGCTTCTGACTCCAAGGCAGCTCCGGCTAAGGCAGAGAAAGAAGTTGAGACGGATGATGATTGTGCCATGAGTGCTCATGCACCTTTAGAGAAGAGGTGGGGAGACATCGAGCTGTAGTCAGGAGAACTAAAGAAGATGAGGGACAGGATCCTTGAGGCACCCAAACTCTTGGATCATATCCGGCTATGGGAGCCCCTAGTGACAGTAGCAGGATGACAGATGTCGTTATAAGCAAGATGTGGATGGAGCGACAAGACAGTGCTAGGGTGCAAAGGTCTGTAGCAACGTAGTGGGGGTTGCAGCGATGTGAGAGGCACAGCGATGGTTGTAGCAGTGCAGAGAGGCACAGAAGTGTTTGCAGCAATGCGAAAGGCACAAAGGTGCTTGCAGTAGCGCAAAGGCAACAATGGGAGCACAGGACTAGCCGCAGAGGTAGCTTCAGCATCAGGGGGCTTCCGGACCGACAAGGATGTCAGTTGTTGGGTAGATCAGTTACTTACTTCTCGGTAACTGAGTTGTAGTGCAACAGTTAGCAGTGGTAGAGCTATGGGCAGCGCGATGCAGCATGTTGAGAGAGATTTGTAGTGTAGATGCAGTGTTGGGAGGAAGGACCACCAACAACACGGATGCAGAGGGAGCTACAGTATAGATGTAGTAGTGGCAATGGTAGAGCCATGGGCAACAATACAAGAGGCAGCAGTGTAGAGGATGTTAGGCAGCAGGCCAAGCATCAACACAGGTACCAGTGTCGGATGATCAGTGTGATGTTCGGTGGTGGAGCATTACTAGAGCACATTTCTCAACAAGAGGGAGTGTTGATTTGGGGTAGCATCGAATGTGCTCTAGCCATGAAAATTGGTGGAGAGGCTAAAGCACATGAGATCTCGACGACCCAGAAATGGTTTGGAGGAATTCCACCTGGTTAGAGAGATATTAAAATAATTAATATTTTTAATGGAGTTCCTTAGTCTAAATTTAGGAAAAATAAAATATTAATGGGTATTAATATAAAACTGGGTGAGAATGTTCTAAATGACATGGATCAAGCCAAATCTAATCTTAGTCGTTGATTAGAGATTTAATCTCGGTCGTTGAAGACTCAATAGAAAAAGTATAAGAGGAGGCTTGAGGGTCAGTTGGAGATACACCAAGATTGATCAGTCAGTTCGATTTTCTGAAGCGGGGTTTGTTGAGGAAATTCGAACAAGTGATCTAGGTTGTAGTGAGTACATAGTAGAGAGGCAGAGATAGTGCCAGAGGGCTAGCGCTGTGATTGAGGAGGCTACGCAGAGCCAGCAGGAGCCACACAGAAGGCTAGAGAGACTGCGCAAAGGCTAGTAGGGCTTGCGTGGGTGACGCAGAAGGCCAGAGAGCTGACACAGAGAGGTAGAGGGCTGACACAGGGTGTTCCAAGCTACGCAGAGGCTAGTAGGACTGACGCAGAGCCTTGGGGAAGTGCTGGAAGGATTTTTGTGGGGCAAACTTGCTGAATATCTGCTTTCGAAGAGAGGTATTACTGCGATATAGAAATCTCTGTTGGGTGAGCCAGTTTGGCACCCTAGTTGTACTTAAGAAAGCTGCTTAATAATAAAACCCTCAGAACTGTTGCACTGGTTTTCCCGCATTGGGTTTTTCCAGGGATGATTGTCCAAAAATAACAGTATCTGTTCAGTTATGGTATGTTCTATGCTTATAACAGTTTACTTCTTTTTCTTATTATATTCCGCCGATTAGCAATCACATGTACATAAAGTAAAGTGCAGATAGAACATTAAACGATCGATAGAAAACAAGCCAAGACAAGAGACACAAGATGTGGCGGCTAGCCAGGGACAAACCCCACAATGTGTGGGGAAACCCTTTGATCAAATCTTCTTTTATCTTCAATAATTCAGCAGAGAGAAATAGTACAATAAATCTGATTCATATCAGCAGTAGCAAACCCTAGATCAGTAGCATCAGCGTTAGCGACTTCATTATCAAACTAGGGCAGACCATATCTCACAAACCGACAGTCGGATTGACTTCATTCCACCACCAAAAGTTTCGGCTTCCAGAGGAGGTTCAGATGAACCTACAACGCAGTTCAGATGAGATCTTCTAGGCCATGCAAGTCAATCTTTACTTCTGCAATTGCAGTTTCAGTTTCAGCAGTTTCCGGCTTCAAACTAGGGCAGTCGATATCTTGCAAACCGTTCGTCGGATTGACTTCATTCCACCACCAGAAGTTGCGGCTTTCAAAGGAGGTTCAGATGAACCTACAGCGTAGTTCAGATGAGGAGATCTTTTAGGCCACGCAAGTCAATCTTTACTTCTGCAGTTGTAGTTTCAGTTTCAGCAGTTTCCGGCTTCAAACTAGGGCAGTCGATATCTTGCAAACCGTTCGTTGGATTGACTTCATTCCACCACCAGAAGTTGCGGCTTTCAAAGGAGGTTCAGATGAACCTACAGCGCAGTTCCAAAGAGGAGATCTTCTAGGCCACACAAGTCAATCTTTACTTCTGCAGTTGCAGCTTCAAATTCAACAGCTTCCGGCTTCACATGTGTGAGAGAGAGAGACCCATTTCAGCGCAGTGGAGAAGAGACTCATATCTGCGCAGTAGAGAGAGAGAGATGTGATGAGATGAGTGAGTCCAAATGAGGAAAAGTCCTCTTATATTTATACACAATGTTGGTGGGTGAATAGATGCGACTGTTGGGCTTCTGAGCCTACATGAGTTGTAGGTCGGCTTGATAATAATTCCATAATCAAAATAAATTCATATCTTCATGAATACTTATCGGAATTGGATGATCTTTATATCAATCCTACACCTCTCGACGAGAGGAATCTAATAAAAATATTATTAGCCATGAATAAGATGACTCACATGAAGTTTTGCCCTGGTTGCCAATTTTAACAGTATCCCTTGTGTGTTTGTCTATTATTTCAGTTGATGATCTGTAGATGAGTTGAGACTGCATTTGTGTTTATTTTCAATATTTATATGGTGAAATAACTTGTTAAGGAATAAACAAGTAGGTGAAATAAACCAGATAATGCAGTAGGAATTTCTGATGTGTTAGATTCAGAAAATTCAACAATACGGATTTGGAACCTCTGTCCAACTCGTACAGTAACATGCGCAACTTAGTTCTGAGCAAGGCCAGAATGACGATGTACATCCGCATGTTATCTGCGTTGACTTGCAAATCTGCGTTGGTGGCCATGAGCATCAACTGATCAAAGTACATGTCGAGCTCCAGTCAGACTTGGTTCTTCTCTTTGGCCTCGGTGAGTGTTCTGATTGACGGGGTGCCGTACTTTCTCACCACGACATCCAAACTTTTGAACAACTGTGAGAGTTTCTAATAGTTCCGGATTAGACTCTGGATGCGTGCTTTGTCCAACTCTACCTACGGCTTCATCATCTTGTGCAAGTGAAGTGGGGCTCCTTTGTACCTCATTTTCCATGTCTGTACATGATCAATAGCGGCATGTATATTTGTGAGTGTTCACGCTATCTTGGTGCAGCGCTACTAATGATCATGTAGATGGACAACTACCTTGTGCACGATGATGAACCTGTCATACAGTCTCTGCGTGACTGTTTCAAAAGATACTTCAACAATTATCGTTTTCTTCATCTCTGCTCTGCGGATCCCTTCGATTGTTCCTCTCTGCCTGGCTGCTTACAACTCCTTAACCATGCGCTTGTTTTTTGCTATCAAGAACTTCACACTCGAGCATGTGGCTTTAGCATAAGCCTTTGTAGCATCGGCCAAGGCAACTAGATGTCTTCGTACATCTAACACAATCACCTATTCTTCAAAGTGCGCAGACAATGCATGCTCATTCGAGGTGTGTGCTATATGTGCTTGTACAACTCTGTGTTGTGACACATTAAAGGCTATGTTGTAACATTTGATCTCGGATTATCCTCAAGGAGAACAGTATTCCCTTGCTCACTTGGGACTTGCTCTGCTACTGGAGCTGGTGAAGCCTGTGGAGTGACCTCGGTTGTTTTTGGCATGAGGTCGGTGTCTTGCTCCTGTTCCGGTTGCTCCATCTCCGTGTCCATTTGTTCTACTATCGGTTCATCGCGCTGAGCAAGTTCTTGTTCCTGCGGTTGCTCACCTTGTTCCTCGTTTGTTGTTGGTTCTAAGTCTTCAACTTGTATTGGCGTAGTTTGCGCTGTCTATGCACCTTGCACTTCCTCCTGTTCCTTTTCCTGTTCATGTTCCTGCTATGCTTCCTTCTCTCTTCTGTGCAACTCTTGTTCTTCTTTGAGCTTCTGCTTTACTTCCTACAACTTTCTCTCCGTCTCTTCCAGTCTTTGCTTATCTCTCCTTTTTTGCGCTACTCTCCGGTCGCGCTATCGTCTCTTTGCTTCTATCTCCAAAGCTACTCTTTCCACAAGTGGGTCTTCCTTAAACTTGTAGCTTTGCTCCGTTTCTGTGCTTTCGACAATCTTCCTCTTGCCTTTGTCTTGCACAGGTTTGCTGCTTGCTGCTGCTGTTGTTGTTGCTCCCTGTGTTGTCGTTGCCTTGAATGCTGCTAGCCACTCTATTGCCATGTTGATTGGTTCATTGAGCCTGGAGGAGTTATAGCAATATCTCCATGGGTCTTCCTCTGGCCAATGACACGCCCTGTGGATCCAAGAATAGTACACTCTCGCACAGTGGTCCCTGTGTTGATTTGGGGTAGCATCGCATGTGCGTTAGGCCTCAAATTTTGCAAGGAGGCTTGGGCACATGTGTTCCAAAGAACCCAAAAAGTGTTTTGGGAAATTCCACCTTGAGACAATTTTATTAGCATAATTAATATTTTCAATGGAGTTCCTAAGTGTAAACTTAGGAAAATTAAAATATTAATGGGTATTAATCTAATTGTGGGTGTAACTTCTAGAAAAAGATGGAGATCAAGTCAAAACAATTTGAGCCTTTGATTAGGAGTTAATCTAGGTTGTTGGTTGTCCAACAGGAAAATATAGGAAGGGGCTTGAGGGTCATTTGGAAAATACATCGAGAGATCAAGAGATCGAATTTCTAAAGTGAGAAGTTCTCAGGAGGAAATTTTGATAGAGGAGATTTCTTGTAGAGAGGAGCAGTGAGTATACGGAAGAAGGAAGTTTTCCTGGGTCAGATAGTACGAGGCAGAGAGAGGGAAAAATGACGTCCAGAGAGAGGCATATGCTGGCCCACGCAAAGCTGACGCAGGGGCAGCACAGGCCTTAGAGGGAAATCGAATTCCTGTTGAGGAAATCGACTTCAAGTTGTCAGGAGCCGAAGTGTGAGATGGGGAGGCAAATACTAGAGTTTTCCAGCCAACGGAGGGTCCAGAGAAGGAGCAACGTCATACCAAGCAGTGGTGACGCAGGAATTGCATAGGAGTGACGCAGTTCTGCACAGAGGCTATGCAGAGGGTACGTAGAGGCTCCAGTTCAGCGTGATCAGTCTCAGATTTTCCGAGTAACAAGGTGAGATCATTTCACCATTCACTGTGTCCAGTATTCTCTCTGTATCAGATTGCTAGTTGAGCATCCAAGAATTGTACTGAGATTTTCTCCTGCATAATAATAAAAACCCTCAGATTTGTTGCACCAGTTTTCCCGCATTGGGTTTTTCCGGGGACATTTGTCCAAAAATAACAGTGTCTATTGTGTTGTATTTTCTTTCTTGCTCAGTATCTTGTTTCTGCTTATAATTCAATTAAGTGAAGGTTGCAGTGTATATATTACAATATTTGCTGTAGGAAAATTGAAAATAATTTGTTTAAAGGAATTTAACAAATAAGGTAATATCATCAGTTGCTACAGTAGGGGTTCCTATTGAGGAATTTTCACATGGTATCAGAGTTGCAGGTGAAGCAAGAAGAGCAGAGCCGATAGATCCAGCGCTTAGCAGAAGAAGGGAGTTCGAAAAGCTACAAGAGGCAGCAGTTCGAAACCCTAGAGGGTTGACGCAGTTCCAAGCTGGGAGGGCAGACTTTTGAGGCAGTCTCTCTCTGAGTGAGTCAACGGAGAGGACTTCCAGTTCGAATTTTTGCAGGGGCATAGGGAGTAGCGTTGAAGCTTCAGCGTGAGAGAGCTGGTGGGATGCAAATCTTCAGCAGGCAGAGTGTTGGGCTGAAAGACATCAGAAGAGAGAAGAGAAGCATAGTGAGGGAACTTTTCCTCAGCAGACTTCGGCGGGTTCGTTTTCTCATTGGCTGAGCAGCAGCAGTGAGAAGCAGAGAGGAGATTTTCGACATTTTTGGCAGAAATGCTACAAGTGGCTTGAGGGATTAGGACAGGTTGGACGGAGCATCCAACTATATCATTTGGAAGGCTAGAATGCCTTTCCTTCTAGATGAGCATGCCCTCAAGACGTATGTCTACAACGTGGTGGTTGTCCTTGTAGATGCAGATCCGTTGAAGTGATGGCGAAGGCAAAGAGGATGATCCTGGATGGAGTCAAGGATCACGTGGTGTGTCACGTTGCTAGTAGAGGGACTGTTAAGGAGATGTGGGATGCCTTGGCCACGTTATATCAGGGATCTTCCGAGCAACGGAAGATGTACTTGGAGCATAAGCTGAGATCTGCTCAGATGCAGAAGGGAGAGCGTGTGGATCCATCCCTCACGAAGCTGAAGGAAACCCGTGATGAGTTTTCTGTTGCGGGGCATACACCGCAAGATTTAGAGCTGGTTAGACTGGCCCTCAATTCTGTCTCAGGTGAGTGGCAAGTCTTTGTCCAGAGCATCCTGGGCAGAGCAACATTGCCAAATTGGGATGAGATGTGGGTAGCTCTAAAACAAGAGGAGCTGAGGAGAGACTTGGTCAAGGTCAAACTTGACTAAAACAACAGAAACAGTGGGTCAAAGCCCAAGGAGGAGGATAATGCAGCCCTTGCATCGAAGGGATAACAGGAGCAACGGAGACGTAAGAAGGACGTCTCGAAGATCAAGTGTTTAAGGTGTGGTGAGATGGGTCACTACGCTATATAGTGTCCTCTCAGGAAGAAGGACAAGGATGAGAAACACGATTCGAAGGTTGCGCTCGTGAAGATCAAAGAGGAAGAGTTCGCCATGATAGTCGAGATACCTTTAGGAGGGAGGTGGGCTGATTTGGAGCGATAGTTCGAAAGTGCTACAGAAGGGCAGGATCCTTGAGGAGTCCACCTCTAAGATCATTTCCTTGTTATGGGAACCCAGATCAAAAGTAGCGGGATGGACTAGTGTCGGGTGGTGCCGAGGAGTGTCGGAGAGAGTTGTAGTGGCTAGGAGTGCTAGGGTCTGAACAATGCAGAGCGCAGTTGGCAGCAGTGCAGATGGTACCGAGCAGAGGTTAGCAGCAGCACAGTAGATTCAGAGGGTCAGCGCAAAGACTAGTAGCAGTCAGGCTTTAGCATTCACGTGGTATCATACTGAAGTTTGAACACAGTTAGTTCAGTGATTTTGGATGTTTTTCCATTGCTATCAGCGACAGTTTGCAGTGTAGGAGTAGTTGGCAGTGACAGTGCTAGCAACAACACAGATGCAGCACTTGAGAGGGAGTTGTAGTACGGATGTAGTGTTGACAGTGGCAGTCTCAGAAATAGTACAGTTGCAGCAGCAACGCAGTAGTTGGTGGACAACATGTTAGACATTAGCAACGCAGAAGACGATACTTCAGAGTCAGAGCACTATGCAGCAGCAGTATATTGCCAGAGCACATTCCTCGATAAGAGGGAGTGTTGATTTGGGGTAGCATCAAATGTGCTTTAGGCCTCAAATTTTGCAAGGAGGCTTGGGCACATGTATTCCTAAGAACCCAGAAAGTGTTTTGGGAAATTCCACCCTGAGACAATTTTATTAGAATAATTAATATTTTTAATGGAGTTCCTATGTCTAAACTTAGGAAAATTAAAATATTAATGGGTATTAATCTAATTGTGGGTGTAACTTCTAGAAAAAGACGAAGATCAAGTCAAAATGATCTGAGCCTTTGATTAGGAGTTAATCTAGGCAGTTGGTTGTCCAACAGGAAGATATAAGAAGGGGCTTGAGGGTCATTTGGAAAATACACCTAGAGATCAAGAGATCGAATTTCTGAAGTGAGAAGTTCTCAGGAGGAAATTCTGATCCAGGAGATTTCTTACATAGAGGGGTAGTGAGTATCCAGAAGAAAGAAGTTTTCCTGGGCCGGAGAGTACGAGGCAGAGAGAGGCAAACACTAGCCCACGCAAAGCTGACGTAGGGACAGCGCAAGGCTTAGAGAGAAATCAAATTCCTACTGAGGAAATTGAGTTTCAGTGGTTTGGAGCAGGGGTGTGAGACTGGGAGGCAAAGACTCGAGTTTTCCAGCCAGCAGAGGGTCCAAAGGAGCAGCGTGATACCCTGCAGGGGTGACGCGCGAACTGCGTAGGAGTGACGTAGTTCTACGCAGAGGTTGCAGTTCAGCGTGATCAGTCTCAGATTTTCCTAGTAACAGGGTGACATCATTTCACCATTCATTGTGTCCAGTGTTCTCTCTATATCTGATTGCTAGTTGACCATCCAAGAATTGTACTTAGATTTTCTCCTGCATAATAATAAAAACCCTCAGATCTGTTGCACCGGTTTTCCTGCATTGGGTTTTTCCGGGGACATTTGTCCAAAAATAACGGTGTCTATTGTGTTGTATTTTCTTTCTTGCTCAGTGTCTTGTTTCTTCTTATAATTTAATTAAGTGAAGGTTGTAGTGTATGTATTACGATATTTGTCGTAGGAAACTGCAAATAATTTGTTTAAAGGGATTTAACAAATAGGAGTAATATCAACAGTTGTTGGAACTTGTAGTAGGGGTTCATGTTGAGAAAATTTCACACCCTTGCATAAGCCATGTGTATCGTATGGATTGAAACTCTTGGTGCCGAATTTAAACTTCTTGAAGTCCTCGACCTCGGCATCCGCTTCTTTCAAACTCTGGATCGCTTACAACCCAATTCGCAAAGGAAGCAGAGGCCATAGCGCCTTCTTCTTCCTGTGTAACCCAGCTGATAACCCTCCTTGTTGAGATGTGGTATGCAACCTCCTGCATGACCAGCTTATCCGTGGCAAACTTCGGCAACAATGCTAAGCTTTCTCTGTGCTGTACAACCTGATGAAGGTGTCATCAGGTGAGGCCTACCAATCTGCAATGTTCAGCAACGCCTCCATTGTTGCCCGGGACATGCAAGGCGGATCTTGTTCGAAGATCATCATGTACAAAGGGGTGATGAAGTGGTCAGATATTCTAGCCATGACTCCTCGATAGCTACATTCTGAGAGCAACTTGCAATATATATTCACAGCATTCTCTGAAGGTTTCCATGCCCAACCCGTGCCAATAAATTGTTGACGAGCACAGATTGCATTGAGCAGGTAGGCAGACATGAAGAATCTTGCTCGCTGATCCTTCGGCAGACTTCGGACATTGGATACATGCACTTTCAGTTGGAGAGCCAACATGTCGGACAAGTTGAAAGGTTTTATTTCACTTGCTAGTTGATCCAACATAACAACCCAACTCTGTGGGAAGGTCTCCGTACTCCCTTGGCCATACAAGCGACATGAAAAGATGACCAAGAATTGGTAAGCCTTCCTGAGTGTCTTCGTCTTGTATATCTGGTTGGGTGTTGTCCTAAATTTTGATGGCTCCCTTACCCAACGCTTCAAGATGTTTCTTGCAGTCGTGTTGCTATTGGGAGTGTAGAACGGTGCATCCATCTTGTTCATCGGCTGCAGCAAAATACATCTGTTGATAATCTTCCGCCCTGAAGGGAGCAATCTCTACTCCACTGACACTGCTCAGTATCATCGTCTCAGGATTAGTGTGTGAGACAATCCAGTGGATTACGTCTGCGTACGGGAAAGTGGGATACCCGCATGCAACCTTGTATAATCCTGACTTATGAATATTGACATAGACCTGTCGGTCCTCCAGATTCTTCTCAAAGCTGCCTGCGAATATAGTGTTGATGTCTTTCCATGTGATCTTGATGTCTTTCTCAATGAACAGGTGTGTGTCTGTGTACACGGGCAAGCTCATAGACCGTTGCTCAACCACATCTTTAGTACTGCTTTCAACTGTGTCTTTTGATCCAGCTCTCTTGGAGGCCATTATACCTGTAATGCTGAGAAGTTGCCCAAAAACCTGTGGTACCTGGAGACAGAGAAGACACTCACTGCAAGACAATGTCAGCTAAAAAAAAACATAAGCAACTCAAGAATCAATCGGGCAACAAACTAGTGATTGTTGGGCAAGATTGTGCAGCATTGACTCTGGGAACCTGGGAGACTGTTAGTTGGAACTGCGCATTGCGCAATCTCAGCTGCCAGTGAGGCTCACTGCTGCTTGGAACTGCGCAATGCGCAGTATAGAGAGGCTAACTGTTGCTTGGAACTAGGCAATGCGCAGGACTAGGGCATTGCTTCCCAGGATTGCGCAGAGCACAACTAGGAGCCAGTGTGGGCAGCCTCTGCGTAATTCCTAGAGGCAAGGTAGGGCCTTGACTGCCAAGAATGCGCAGAGCATGCTGGGAGAAGCAAGATCTGGGCCAAGGCAACTCAGATCTACCCAAGGGCAACCTGAAAACGCGAAGGATTGAATGTGTGTGCAAAGCTGGTGCAGATCTGAGTGAATAGACATGCATGCAATTCAAGCAAGTGCAGAAATCAGTCGAATAGCGAAACCATGAAGAGAGTCGCCACAATGGTGACTGTCAGTGTAGAAACAGTGTTATGCATGCAACACTAAGGAAATGCAATGCGAAACTTGAAACAACACTTCTACAAGTTAAAATACTTTAAAACGCTAGCGGTCATTCAATAAAACAAGGAAAACAACACTGATACAAGCTGAGAAATAAAAAGCGGGAAAAGGCATGAAAAGCAAAACTTACCCAGAAAAGTTGTGTTGATTATGTCGAAGGTTCCTAGATGCCTCGAGAATGCCAGATCTCCAAGATTGAATGTGAAGAATGAGCTCTAAGGTGTTGTTTAAATAGATTTGGCAAACTTAAGGTTTATGACGCGCATGCCACAAATCTAGGAAAAAACAACACTTGGCGGGGAGTTTCTAAAATCGACTTTGCATGTAACTCCTGCTGCTAAAAATAGATCCCTAAAATCTAGGGATGCTTTTTTGCTTTTTGTTTTTTTTCTTTTTCGAGAAAAGATGCTCGACATGCAAGGAAGGATTGTGCAGTTCTGGAGGGAACCCGACAACCTATTGGCACATGCAACAGACAGTCACTAAGGGAAAACTTTTGCGTTGTTTATGGGCTGAGTGGCCCTAGCTGGCTGGCTAGCTCTGTGCAATTTTCCAGAGCAAGGTTTTTGGCTTGTTCTGCACATTTCTGGAATGCAGGGCAGCTACTAGGCTGCTCTGCGCAATTCCTGAGGGGAAGACAGACTACCCTCTAGGATTACGCAGTTTTTCCCAACAGCCCTGTTGACCCTGCCGCCTATACCTACCTACAAGTCAGTGAGAAAAGCCTTCAACCCCACAAGGTGTGGTTGGTGGCAGGGAACTTGGAGAAGGGGTTGTCACACTAATCCCGACTCTCTCCGTTTACGCTATCTCCTAGGTTAGCTAAGGGTGTTGGTCCCTAATGAAAGGTTAATTTAAGAAGGATGTGAGTTTCTATGAGAATTGTTAGAGTTAAATAGATTATCTCTTTAAGATTTATAAGCAAAAAATTGATATGAGCAATAATCATCATAAGATAAGCATGAAATACATAAAAAACCAGTGCCTTCCAAGTATTTGCTCTTTAAGAAATGAAATTGTATTTTGCTTAAAATGAAGTAAAATGCTTTCAAATGGAAAGCCAAAATAACCCTGAAAAGTGAAACACTAAATTGTTAGCACAAAGATATTATAAATGCTTTCAAGATGAATAAGTCTACAAATCAATGCATGGAAACTATCTTGCTCAAAAAGATACAAAAATAACTTAATGTTAGAAAAAGATGACAACAAAGTATGGTACAAAAATAATCTACAAAAGGCTAGGCCAGAGATTATGAGCAAGCTCTCTTCTTTGACTAGCCATGACTTAGCTCTTTGAGATAGCTAGATATTGATAAATGAAGTACAATACGTTAAAAAAAGAAGAAGAAGAAGAAGAAAAAGAGGTTCCAAGTTTGATATTTTGATGCAAGAAATAAAAGCTTTAAGAAACTTGAAAGAATCCTTGGAAGACACAAATAAGATATAGGTGAGATTTTGGAATTCAAAACATGCGGGTTCTCCTTGAATATTTTTCAAGAATGGGTTGATTCCTTCGAGAATTTCCCCTCACGCTTGAAAAGTTTGACCAAATAATGATTCATCTACAAAACGTCATCACAAATCATTAAATCAACATGAAATTAAATAAGTGCAGTGAAAAGAATTCCTAGAGATACATCTATTATCCACTAGAAGATTTCTTTTCCTTAAGCAAATAATTAATTCTTATGCTAATATGAGATAGCTGCATTCTAACATAACTTGAAACAAGCATGAAAGAGATAATGACATGAGGAAATAAATAGAAGCATAACAACAAGTCAAGAATTTACCACATGCAAAGAGAAGAACACTGTCACGCTTTATCCCAAACAATGTTGTATTATATTGCAAATAGTGAATACAATCCCGCAGAGTCTCTTTAAGTACAATAGCTCGTATTACATGATACAATATGAGAGCCCATGGCTCTATTATATAGAGAGTTGGGAGCAAATTCCAATGAAAAATGACAATGACAAATGGCATTGGAGCCAATCCCAATGTAGAAGTGATTAAACAAGTTGCATGAGGTGACAATCCCAAAGAGAAATTCGAATTTGTTGAATGGAGCTCCATTGCCAAGTGTAAAAATCAAGTTCTGGCAAGTGGACATCATTTTCTTCTTCCCTTATGTGCCAAATTCGAATTTTATGATAGAAAGACAAATGTATATGGATGGTAACCCATGTGGGGACAATTTCTCACAATAATCTCCACCAAATATTCTCCCAAATCCTCCCAAATGTGCATTAACTTCACAAATTCGAATTTCCAAGTAAACAGTGTTCTCCTTTAATGTCGGAAATTCGATTTTATTTGAGCACATGTCCTTTCCTTGATTTTAGGAGTTCACATCACCTTGGGATTTCACTTTCAATGTTGCACGAAGCGGGAGCGAAGCGGAAGCGCGAAGCGGAAGCGCAGAGCGCGGAAGCGTCATTTTCCAAAAATCTAGGAAGCGAAGCGTCCGCGGAAGCGTCTGCTATATATATATATATTTTTTTATATTTTTTTGCATTTATACTCAAAACAAACATCCCAAATACCAAATTAATTGTAGAAGACATGAAAACATGCATATTTTTGCATAAATCAAGATAGATATGGCATCCATGATTCCATTGTAGTTACTAGTATGTACAACAATCATCTATATTCTAGCTATTACAAACATACATCAAATTTTTAAGCATATTATAAAACATAAAACATTTAAGCATATTATAAAACATAAAACATAGAGCATATTATGATTTATCTAGCAAGTGAGCAACTGTCAACATTTGTCATGTCCAAAATTCAAATAATAATGTTTACAAAATATGTCACTTGGTCACCGCCAAGCCAAAAAGGTTCAAAATTCAAATTCACAAGTCTACAAGTCTAATGAGTAATCTATGACAAAAAGAAGTAGATTGTGAATATATCTACTAATCTCTCCTCCTTCCACCACGAATAGAACGTGATGGCGGGCCTCCACGTGGTGGCAATGAAGAAGATGGTCCCTGTGTAAGTCGTGGCACTGAAACTGATGAAGAAGAACCCCCTGCCGTTGGTGTTGAACCATGGAACCTAGAAACCAAGGGACCAGATGGGGGTGTTGGCATATCAACACCCGTGTCATCATCCTAGAATCGCTCAAAAAATTCATGCAAAAAAAAAACACTAGTTAACAAAAAAATTAAAAACATGAATTAGAGAAATGCTTTATAAGGGAAAATTGGAAAATTCATACCACAATGGACATACCTGGATAAGAGAATCCTCTAATTGCTCTAGTCGCAACACTCCATCCTCCAAATTGGGCTCCTCTGGATTCTTGTCCCAAGTCAACAAGTCTTTATTAGACTTTGCATCTTCACAGTAATGGGACAACAATCGCAAGTTGTAATGAACATAAACCAAGCTCTCTGCCCGGTCTAAATTCAACCTGTTCCTTTTAACACTGTGGATGAAAGAATAAGAGCTCCAACACCTCTCTGCAGAAGAAGTGTTTACCACCTGTGATAGCACCTGCAATGCCAAACTCTGTAGAAGTGGAGTAGGCCCTCCATGCATGTTCCACCACTCAAGAGCAGAAAAATGCTCTCGATCTTGAATTGCATGCATGCTCCCAAATGGACCAGTGTTGCTCGTATAGTTGCTCACCTGTCTCCGTACCAATGCAGCCTCCTCATTATCAGGGATTAATCTACTCAATGCAGCCATATATTTTTCGTGAACCTCTTTATCTTGGTGTGGTTTTTTCCTGCTTCCCCCCCAGGTGCTGGTTTTGAAAGCCATGATGGATGATAGTATTTAGGTGTCAAAACATATGCTAATGCATGCAATGGAACATTTAGCATATCCCATCGGTTTTCCACCTCTTCACGAATATAATTGTACAAGGTGGTATCTCTAGGCTCAACAATGTCTTTAATCTGCCCCAACATGCTATCCATTTGCTCATACACCTCTCCAATTACTGGTCGATCTGAATCTGCAAACTTGATCATGTAATAAATTGGTTTGGTGAATTGCAAAACATATTTAACCTGTGACCAAAAGTAACTGTCAAGAACAGTGTCCTTGACTTCATTAGCACCATCTGTGTCATTGTTAATTTCATCCCATGTTTCAGCACACACCAGATTAGTTAAAGCTTGTCTCACCCTCACTAGCCGCCTAAAGGTGAGGTAATAACTAGCAAATCTTGTCTTTGCAATTTTAAGCAATTGCAACTTGGAGTAAGTGCCATAGAAGTAGTTTACCCTTGTATGCCCTGTGATGAATTTAATGAGCTGCTTCCCTTTCCTGTAAACCTCAGCAATCCACCCACAATCTTTGTGTTTCACAATATCATGCATCAAAAGGTTCAATGTGTGAACCAAGCACCCAGACCAAAAGATGTGTGGATGAATACGCTCAATAATTTTTCCTGCTAACTTACAATTTGCTGCATTATCTGTGATCACTTGAACCACATTATTCGGACCAACATCTTTGATTGATTTCAATAGGAGATCTGCAATGTTTTGTGCAGTTGCACTGATGGAGGAGGAGTCATGAGATGCAATAAATACTGCACCACTAGAAGAAACACCAAGAACATTTATCAAATGTTGGTTTCTAATATTTGTCCACCCATCTGATACAATGGATACCCCAGAATCCACCCACTCATGTGTAAAACGTGTCAAAGCTCTTTGAACCTTAGCTTTTTCTCTTTCTAATAACACTGTTCTAGCTTTCTCATAGTTGGGGGCCTTGTATCCTTTTGGGGCTTCATTGATGGCCTTTACCATTTCATGCCAATAGGGAGAGCGAAGCACATTGAATGGTACACCGCAAGCACAAAGAAAACGGACTATCTTTCCATCCACATCATCCCTCCCAGAAACATTAAGGAAATCCCCTATTGTTTTTCTACCTCCAGAGGTTGCAAAAGTACCATGAGGAGATGGGCAACTACCAAATTTAGAGGTTGCACTTGATTCAGAATGAGTTTTTTGTTTCTTGTTTTTTTGTTGTGCAGCCATCTCTATTTGGATGTATTTTGTTCTTTGTTCAGCTGAAATTTTTGGGCAAATTTGTACCCCCACAGAACCCTTTTTTTCATCACTGTCCAGCACCCCACAAAGATGCCTCCTCAGACGGGTATATGAACCACAATATGGTTTTCCTCCATGACAATCATGAGGGCACATCCATTTGTAAGATCCACCACCCTTTCCCCCATCAAGTTTGGTCACATAGTTCCACAAGGGTGTTGTTGTACCTTTCCCATCTTGTGCTTCAGTGTCCCCTTCAAGTTCATCCCCTTCCTCTTCAAACCCTTCCTCCTCATCATACATTGGGTCACCAAGTTCATCCCCTTCCTCTTCCCCTCTATTCCTCACCCTTGCCATCATTAAAACCAAGAGTGGAATGATACATAGAAGCCAAAAGAACACCATTTTGGAATATGGATATAGGTGGTGGACAACCTCTAAATAAAGGAGCAAGTAGAAACAATGGGAAAGAGTAGGAGAGGGAGGAGAAAAATACAATTTTTTTTTCAAAAAAACAAGGGAGTTTGGGGTTTGAACTTACCTCTTTAGCTCTTGTAGATGAAGTCCTCCAAGCTCTTGCTCCAAGCTCCTCCTCCTTCTCCTAGCTCCTCCTTCTTCACTCCTCCAAGCTCTCCTCTCTTCTCCTCTCCTTTCCTCTCTTCTCTTCTCCTCTCCTCTCTTCTCTTCTCCAACTCTCATAAACTCAAAGTGAGAAAATGAGAAGAGAATGGGAGCTTTATTCTTTTCTAAACTCACCCTAAACTAACCCTAACCTCACCCTAACCCACCCCCTCATGCTAACTTAAGTGAACTTTTTTAAAAAATTAAAAAAAAAAAACCAAGTAACATGCTGCCCGCGCGGAGGAGAGAGGAAGCGCGCTTCCGGGCCTCGTGAAGCGTGCGCTTCCGGGCCTGAAGCGTTGCGCTTCCGGAGGCCAGAAGCGTTGCGCTTCCGGAGGCCAGAAGCGCCCTCCGAAGCGCGGATCCGGGCAGCCGCTTCCAATATTCCAGGAATCGTTTTTTTTTAACGGAATCGCACTTCATAAAATCGGAATCGCGCTTCGGGGAGAGGTTCCGGAACGCTTCCGTACGAGACGCGATTCCGGCCTCGGATCCGGGGGGGGGGGGGGGGCGATTCCTGCAACACTGTTCACTTTAACTCCCCCATAATTTTTCACCTCATTTCCACAACATTTAGCATGTGTGGATATTTATTTTTCTCCATTTATTTAATTTCTGGCTTAATTAATTGCTAGATTTTCCAATAAACCTAGGAAAAGCGGGTTTTGAGGGTTCAAAACACATTTTTAACCCACCAAAGTGTGTCATAGTAGAAATTTGAGGGTGAGAGGTGTAAATTTCATTACTCATACCCCATACAACTTCTCTAGACATCACTTATTACATTACAAGTACAATTTTATTTACAATTTTTGACCTGCAGGAAATCTAAAAAATTAAAAAATGACTACCTAGACCTAACCAAATTCCACGAAATTTTTTGTGTGATCTAGTATGGTAATATACATCGACTCTAGACACTAAGATGTGTTAGGGGCTCAACCTTCAAATCGTCACCTCGGCTTTGGGGTAAAAAGTGAGTGAAAAAACCTAGAAAATTATCCGTCTCTGAAAAAGAAGGGATAATTAACCAGATAAAAAAACACTCCAAGGTGTACTCGTTTGTTGATCGAGTCTCAACATCCTAGGCCTATTACAGACTCAAAACTCATCATTACTAGTATCACTTATTACAATTCCAGCAGGGGTGTGGAATCTGGGTACAAGAAAGATGATGAGAAAATAGAAATAGAGTTTAAAAACTTTGTTGACTAATGATATTTGATGGTACAAGTGTCCTCTGGATCATCCTTGGGCATGGAGTCTTCATATAATCATCAAGTGCCACTTCAGTGGTCAATAAGCCCAATGACCGGATGGGAACCAAGTGCTGGGTCAGTTTGTGGTTAGGCGACGGAACAAGTGAGTGAACACAAGCTATTAAGCTACAGATAAAATCAAATAAACACAAGTACCTGATCAGTGCAGGATAGCTGCTATGATTTCGAGGAGGGAGGCTCCAAAATGAAGCGAAGGAAAAATTTCGAAGGGTGGTTGTGGCCGCTACAACATTGGCGACACACTAGTGGAACTCCAGCTCTTTGTATGGACCTTGTTCGTGAAATACGAGTCTAACTCCTTTGGAAGTATTGTTTGATTCTTTGATCGTCATGGCTTCAACACTAAGCTTGAGTTAAAGATATAGTCCCTGCCATTCTCTTGATCGATCAACACACATACCAAGCCAAGTCAGTTGAGTTGTTTCGATTGGGGATGAGGGGTATATTGGTGCACAAGTAATATAGATGTCAGAGTCTTAGTTTCATCTCTGGTGTTGCTTCGCTGCCAACATGCCTGGACAATACCCCGATGGAGTCACGCATGAACACATCGCTTCGTTGCTAGCGAGCCTGGTCAATACACAGACGAAGTTACTTGCATCACCTCTCTACAGAGGAAGTCTTTCTCTTCTTTCTCCTTATTTATTTTTTCATTTTTCAAAGAACTGTGCATAGGCACTTATTTACTTCAGACGCGGAAGAGGGATCCAAACTTATTGAGAACAAAAGAGGTTGTCCCTTTAAAGAAGTATTTTATATATACCTCTAACAATACTTGTTAAGGTTTTCCCCCTCACCTTACTCTACTTGACTATGCTGACAAGGGTTAACCCAAAGGAACCGATTAGAGTAGGTGGTACTAGTTAAAAGGGAAAGCATTGTGTTTTTACCAAGATTCACTCTGAACAGAATGTATTTTCCATTAGGGTGCCATCAACTGAAGACAACAAGCTCTTCATAAAGAGAGGACAACAAATAACCAAGTGTTGGTAGTTGTACAATTCCTCTTGTACTTTTCCTTGCTTGTCTCGATAGCCACACATGGTTTCATGCGAAACTAAACCTATGGGTGTACAATAAACAAACAAACAAGAAAACAAAGGACAGAAGTAAATGAAAGCAAAGCAAGAAAGCGAAGCAAACAAACAAGCAACACAATCAAATCGAAACAAGAAAGAAAACACTACTCCTACACATAAACTAAACAACGCATGGGCTGGCTCACGTAAAGTGATATTTCCAATGCAGCCACTGGCACATTGGTTGACCCAAGTTGGTGAAGGCGTGGTTTACAAGAAAGGTAAGCGTGTAAACCAACGAACAAGAAAAATATAACAGTGAAGACCAACACGCTCTGAGTTTAAAAATGTCCACAGAAAAGAAAAGAATAAAAGCGCAACATAAGCATTATGTGGATGTATCATGGTTAGGCATCACAGTGTGTGTAGATGATAAGCACCTACACTCTTTTGACCGTGGCAAACGAGCGAACATGAGAAAGAAAGACAACTTACGTTTAGCAAGAGTGTTCATTGTGTATGATTCCTCAAATGCATGAGTGATGGGATCATGTGATTCAGGTGGAGGATGTGGAATATCTCAACCAGATTAATCTTCAATGTAAACAGGAGAGTGATGACGAGCCTTGGGTGTTTCAACAGATTTCTGATCTGAAGTGGAATCGATCTCAAGACAGCGAGGGCCTAACATAACCATCAACTTGGGCTGAAGTGTGTCGATAGCTTGAGGGGTTTCGACTCCATCAGCAGGTAGATCATCAAAAACGGGTGGTTTAGAAAGATCAAAAACGAATGAATCATCATCGTGATCGAATGAAGGGAGTAAAGAGATCACGATAGCCACGATCAGAAAATTCGATATGTTCATTAGCATCCTCATGATCTGACGAATCATACAGAAGGGTTGACAAGGAACAAGAATGTTCACCCTCTGTATTTCCGGAAATGACAGATGAAATATTGATTGGATTTGCAAACAAAGATGTGTCCTCTCCGCTATGCAATGACAGATTGACATCTGATGTGTTCTGTGAATGATCAGAAATAGGTGCATCCGAGAATGAATTCTCACACGGAAAATTAACAATGGCAGAATCACCAAATATGTTAGGGAAAAGTAGGTGCGGACAGAAGGAGGTCATCCTTCACCTGGGTTCTTCTTCTGATTCCCACACATAGTCATCACAAATGATAGCGCGGGTTGGCTGCTCAATACCAACTTCGTCGACAACTTGATCCTCGTGAACAACAAGTGTGGAGTTCGGAACGGGAGAACACAGCACAGTACAATCCGGAGGATCAACAGAACGCGGGGATGGAGGTTGAGGAAACAAGTCCACGTGACAACCAACAGTCTTGCAAGCCAAATTTGCACAGAAATCAAGAGCAGGTGGGGTGGGAGGATGTGACGGTTCAACAGATGGGTGCACACCTTCTCCCACCTCGCACTGCGGGGCTAAAGTTGTTTGATGAGATGAGGACAGATAGTCACTTGTGACAGCGACCTTGTCTGCCTTGGATTTGGCAGCTCTAACACTGAGGTATGCTGGGAGGGGTTTGAATGATTCTAACACTTGTGGATTTTCAGATATGTGAAGAAGATAGTGAAATCTTTCACGAAGAAATTTCCAGTCAATTTCATCCTCTGGGAATTGAAATGCGAGATTACGAAAGCGTTCCCAAAATTGCAACAAGGATTCATCAGGGGCTTTCCGTAATTCCATAATTTTTTTGTTAAGTGCTTTACGGTAAAAATGATGGAAAGCATGGTCCACCTCTATAACAAAGTGATTAAGAGAGTGAATAGATCGATCGGGCAGTGTGACACACCATTGCAATGGGTGCCCTCGAAGCGTGAATGCGAACAACGAGCAGGTCATGTAATCCTCATAGATTCCATACCTGTCACAAAGACTGGCAAAGACAACTCTATGTCTAAGCTAGGTTGTTCCGCCTTCACCTTCGTATGTGTTTTGTGACAAGTCATTCCAGAGATCCTCCGGGATTTCAAAGTCATTTCCATAAGACATACATCTCGGAGGACGAAGTGTATAGTTAGTCATGATAGATGTGTGGAGATTCAAAATAGACTTTGAGGACTCAGCTTGTCATCTGGCCCTCCTTCTAGCGCCAGAAATGTTGATGGTGCTGGACCCGCCAACATGTCAAGGGATCTCCCCAGTAAGAAGTCCCAACTAGACCTCAGACCGTTTCGAGTAGGAGTCCTAGTAGTGGGTAGTAAAGTAATGCCTTAACTGCGATAGTGCACAAAGGTAAGCAATATATCTTTGTCGGAAGCAAGTGTGTGACCTTGCGGCGAGTCAAGAGAGATGCATAGGGAGGTTCTAACATACGAAGGGGAAAGGAAGTGTGCCCCTTAAAAGCATGTAATAGTACGCAGCCTGAAAGGAACACACGAGCAGAATGACATCACGGGTTGGAAGCGGAATAGTCCACAATCCAGGGTGATGGTTAAACCAACAACATGATTCCAACAAGATTCATACAATCATATATAAAGTAGTTCATACATGAGTGCATAAGTTAAATAACATACATTGTTAAAGCAACCAAAATAGTCCAACTACAATAACAACATATGCATGAAAACGTGTTGGCTTTGTTACATTATGTAAAAGTGAAAGTTCCATCCATACATACAATCATGACAACCACTAGCCCCAATAGTGGAACGTTACAGTTAACATTGCCTGCTCCTCCAAAGAGATGTACTCGCTCTGCACTGTGGAGAAGCCAAGGCTCCTCACAATACTCTCCAAGCCCTTCTCTAAGCAATGCTTAGCAAAAGCTTGGCTCCGAAAAGCCTGTTCTATGAGTTATGAGGTTCTATTTATAACAGAGGGTGGGTGACTCTTGACATTCCCTTTTGTGACTCTTGGACTACCCTCATGACTCTTCAACTTCATTAGGTAACTTTTTACAATACGTATCACTGTTTGCATTCCACTAATGACACTTGGAATTTCACTTTACATCATGTTTACAAAAATGATACATTTTCCACATATACCCATGTGGGACAAAAATAGGCTTGAGTCAGCTAGATAAGACAACACTAAGACTCAGACGACTGTAGAAATACCAACTCATCAACATCCTCTTTGTGATCCTCGGTGACGAACTGATGCCAAGCTTGGTAGTGCGCAATGGTGTTCGCGTACTCTTTGATGATGTCTTCCTGGAAATGAACTCTTGCCTCCATTGCTTCCGGGTATACTGATTTGGAACCTCTGTCCAACTCGTCTTGTAACATGTGCAGCTTAGTCCTGAGCAAGGTCGGACCGACGATGTACATATGCATGTTATCTGTGCTGACTTGCAAATCTGCGCTGGTGGCCATGAGCATCAACTGATCAAAGTACGCATCGAGCTCCAGTCGGACTTGGTTCTTCTCTTTGGCCTCGGTGAGTGTTTTGATTGACGGGGTGCCATACTTTCTCACCACGACATCCAAACTTCTAAACAACCATGCGTACAAAGCCTCAACATTGGTGATGGGCGGCGGGAGTTCCTCATAGTTCCGGATCAGATTCCAGATGCGTGCTTTGTCTAACTCTACCCGCAGCTTCATCATTTTGTGCAAGTGAAGCAAGGCTCCTTTGTACATCATTGTCCATGTCTGTACATGATCAACAGCGACATGTATATCTGAGTGTTCGCTCTATCTTGGTGCAGCGTTGTTAATGGACAACTACCTTGTGCACGATGATGAACCTGTAATATAGTCTTCGCGTGACTGTTTCAAGAGTCGATACTTCAACAAGTATGGCTTTCTTCATCTCTACTCTGGCGTATTTCGTCGATTGTTCGTCTCTCTGCCTGGGTGCTTGCAACTCCTTAGCCATGTACTCGTTTTCTGCTATCAAGAACTTCACACTCGAGCTCATGGCTTCGGCATAAGCCTTTGTAGCATCAGCCAAGGCAGTTGGATGTCTTCGTACATCTGACACAATCACCCATTCTTCAAAGTGCGCAGGTGATGCATGCTCATCCGGGGTGTGCGCTCTACGTGCTTGTACAACTTTGTGTTGTGACTCATCAAAGGCTATGTTGTACACATCTGTTCCCGAATTATCCTCAAGGAGAACAGTATCCCCTTGCTCACTTGGGACTTTCTCTGCTGTTGGAGCTAGTGAATCCTTTGTAGTGACTTCGGTTGCTTTTGGCATGAGGTCGGTGTCCTGATCCTGTTCCGACTGCTCCATCTCCGTGTCATCTGTTCTACTATCGATTCATCGTGCTAAGCAAGTTCCTGTTCCTGCGGCTATTCACCCTGTTCCTCATCTGCTATTGGTTTTGAGTCTTCAACCTGTATCGGCGTTGTCTGTGCCCCTCGCACTTCCTCCTGTTCCTTTTCCTATTCCTATTCTTGTTCTTGCTGCGCTTCCTTCTCTCTTTTGCGCAGCTCTTGTTCTGCTTTGAGTTTTTGCTCTACTCACTGCAACTTCCTCTCTGTCTCTTCCAGTCTTTGCTTATCTCTCCTTTTTTGCGCTCCTCTCCTATTGCCTCTTTGCTTCTATCTCCAAAGCTACTATTTCCACAAGTGGGTCTTCTTTAAACTTGTAGCTTTGCTTCGTTTCTGTGCTTTTGGCAATCTTCCTCGTGCCTTTGTCTTGCACAGGTTTGCTACTTGTTGCTGTTGTTGTTGCTGCTCCCTGTGGTGTTGTTGCCTTCAGTACTGCTAGCCACTCTACTGCGATGTTGACCGGTTCATTGAGCTTGGAGGAGTTATAGCAATATTTCCATGGGTCTTCCTTTGGCCAATGACATGCCCCGTGGATCTAAGAATAGTACACTCTTGCATAGTGGTCCTTGCATAAGCCATGTGGATCGTACGGATTGAAACTCTTAGTGCCGAACTTAAACTTCTTGAAGTCCTCAACCTCGGCATCCACTTCTTTCAAACTTTGGATCGCGTACAACCCAATTCGCAAAGGAAGCATAAGCCATGGTGCCTTCTTCTTCCTGTGCAATCCAGCTGATAACCTTGTCGAGATGTGGTATGCAACCTCCTACATGACCAGCTTGTCCGTGGCAAATTTCGGCAACACATGCGGAGCTGTCTCCGCACTATACATCCTGACAAAGGTGCCATCAGGTGAGGCGTACCGACCTGCAATGTTCAGCAACGCCTCCATTGCTGCTTGGGACATGCAAGGCGGATCATGTTTGAAGATCATCGTGTACAGAGGGGAGATGAAGTAGTCAGATAGTCTAGCCATGACTCCTCGGTAGTTGCATTCTAGGAGCAACTTGCAATATACATTCACAGCATTCTTTGAAGGTGTCCATGCCCAGCCCATGCCAGGAAACTATTGACGGGCATAGATTGCATCGAGCAAGTAGG
The DNA here is from genome assembly GCA_031772625.1 of Pinus tabuliformis. Taxonomy (NCBI): domain Eukaryota; kingdom Viridiplantae; phylum Streptophyta; class Pinopsida; order Pinales; family Pinaceae; genus Pinus; species Pinus tabuliformis. The sequence continues at coordinate 276,784,311 of CM062805.1, read as the reverse complement.
CAAACATGAAGAATCTTGCTTGCTAATCCTTGGGCGGACTTCGGGCATTGGATACATGCACTTTTAGCTGGAGATCCAACATGTCGGACCAGTTGAAAGGTTTTCCTTCACTTGCCAGTTGATCCAACATAACAACCCAACTCTGCGGGAAGGTCTCCGTACTCCCTTGGCCATACAAGCGACATGCAATGATGAACAAGAATTGGTAAGCTTTCCTGAGTGTCTTTGTCTTGTTATATCTGGTTGGGTGTCATCCTGAACTTTGATAACTCCCTTACTCAACGCTTCAAGATGTCTCTTATATTCGTGTTGTTGTTGGGAGTTTAGAACAGTGCATCCATCCTATTCACCGATTGCGACAAATGATACATCTGCTGATAATCTTCTGCCCCGAAGGAAGCAAGCTCTACTCCACTGACACTGCTCAGGATCAGTGTGTGAGACAATCCAGTGGATTGCGTCTGTGCACGGGAAGGTGGGATACCTGCATGCAACTTTTTATAATCCTGACTTATGAATATTGACATAGACCTGTCGATCCTCTAGATTCTCCTCAAAGCTGCCTACGAATATAGTGTTGATGTCTTTCCATGTGATCTTGATGTCTTTCTCAATGAATAGGTGTGTGTCTGTGTACATGGGCAAGCTCATAGATCCTTGATCAACCACATCTCCAGTATTGCTTTCAACTTTGTCTTTTGATCCAACTCTCTTGGAGGCCATGATACCTGTACTGCTGAGAAGCTGCTCAAAAACCTGTGGTACCTAGAGACAAAGAAGACACTCACGGCAAGACAATGTTAGCTAAAAAAAAAACATAAAGCAACTCGAGAATCAATCGGGCAACAAATTGGTGATTGTTGGGCAAGATTGCGCAACATTGACACTGGGAGGCTTGGAGACTGTCAGTTGGAACTGCGCATTGGACAGTCTTAGCTGCCAGTGAGGCTCATTGTTGACTGGAACTGCGCAATGCACATTCTAGAGAGAGGTTGAGCGCTGACTGAAACTGCGCAATGCGCAGATTAGTTGGGCTGGGTTGCTGGCTAGAACTGCACATTATGGAGTTCCAGTGGGCAGGACTGGGGCACTGCCTCCCAGGATTACGCAGAGCACAGTTTGGAGCCAATGTGGGCAGCCTCTGCTTAATTCCTGGAGGCAAGGCAAGGCGTTGACTGCCGGAATGTGCAGAGTATGCAGGGAGAAGCAAGATTTGGGCAAAGGCAGCACAGATTTGCCCAAGGGAACCTTGAAAACGCGAAGGATTGAATGTGTGTGCAAAGCTGGTGTAGATCTGAGAGAATAGACATGCATGCAATTCAAGCAAGTGCAAAAATCAGTGGAACGACAAAACCATGAAGTTCATGAAGAGAGTCGCCACAACGACCGTTGTTAGTGCAGAAACAATGTTATGCATGCAACACTAAGGAAATGCAATGTGAAACTTGAAACAACACTTCTACAAGTTAAAATAAATTAAAACGCCAGCAGTCGTTCAATAAAACAAGGAAGACAACACTCATACAAGCCGAGAAATAAAAAGCGGCAAAGGCATGAAAAACAAAGCTTACCCGGAAAAGTTGTGCCCACTGTGTTGAAGGTTCCTAGATGCCTCGAGAATGCAAGAGTTCCAAGATCGAATGTGAAGAATGAGCTCTGAGGCATCATTTAAATAGATTTGGCAAATTTAGGGTTTATGATATGCATGCCACAAATCTAGGAAAAAATGACACTTTGCAGGGAGTTTCTAAAATCGACTTTGCATGTAACTCTCGCTGTTAAAATAGATCCCTAAAATCTTGGGATGTTTTTTCTCTTTTTGCTTTTTTGTTTTTTTGGGAAAAGTTGTCTGGCATGCAAGGAAGGATTACACAATTTTGGAGGGAACCAGGCAACCTACCGACACATGCAACAGAGAGTCACTGAGTGAAAACTTCTGCATTGTTTCTGGGTTGAGTGGCCCTGGCTGGCTGGCCAGCTCTGCGCAATTTTCCAGAGCAAGGTTGCTAGCCTTCTCTGCGCATTTCTGGAGACCATTGCGGGTTGGCCTGCTCTGCGCATTTCTGGAGTGCAGGGCAGCTGCTGGGTTGCTTTGCGCAATTCCTGAGGGGAAAACAGACTACCCTCTAGGATTGCGTAGTTTTGCTCGATAGCCCAATTACTAGATGTGAACCAAGTGCTGGGTCAACTTGTGGTTAGTCTATGGAACGAGTGAACACAAGTTGTTAAGCGACAGATAAAATCAAATAAACACAAGTACCTGATCAGTGCAGGATAGTTGTTATGATTTCGAGGAGGGAGGCTCCAAAACGAAGTGAAGGCAAAATTTTGGAGGGTGGTTGTAGCCTCAACAACAACTCTAAAACGCAAGAATTTCATTTCACAATCTCAACAATCATTAAATAGATTTCAGATTGTTATATCACACATACTAGACAATTTAACTACTACAAGGGTTTCGCTGCAAAACCCTAGATTTGCAAATACCATCATCCTAGAATCTCAAACAATGACTTCAATCTCCCAATCCAGAGCATGAAACAGAGAAAGAGAAACACCAAAATTTCGGTTTTTCTTTTCTCCTTAGACTTCCCCAAAGTCGCATTCACTCGACTTCTCGGCAACATAGTTCGCACCTTTTCCTAGCTACAAGAGAACTTTGCACTTCTTCCCAGCGACAAGAGAATTTCACACTTCTTCCCAGCTACAAGAGAATTCGAACTTGTGTGTAAGATTGATACTCCAAATGGATTCGATTAGCTTGCTTTGATAGGTTCCATGTGAGGTCGAATAGGGTTCTTACGCTGACTTGATCTTCTTCTAGGCCGACATGGTGTGGAGGTTACATAATTCATATTTGACTCAATACTAAACCTTTTTACATGATTCAAAAGCCCAAGAAGGGTCTCTTTAAAAATACAATGATTCTATTGACTCAGAATAAATCCTAGAAGTCTTCAATGGGGACTTTGACCTAAAACAAGGTGACTCAAGCATGAAACTCATGCTTTAATAAGTTGCAATAATAATAGTAATAATTATTTTCTTCATTCTTTTGACAAGTACATTACATGAATATATCCTAGAAGTCTTCAATGGGGACTTTGATCTAAAACAAGGTGACCCAAGCATGAAATTCATGCTTTAATAAGTCACAATAATAATAATAAAAATTATTTTCTTCATTCTTTTGACAAGTACATTACATGATGATTCAAGTACATTAATGAAGACCGAACATAGTTACATTTTCCAACACAGCGTTGTATGAACATCATTGTACTCAACAGTCCCTTTGACCTACTACTTTGTGGTCATTAGTTAAGACATAAATATAATTATGAATTATCTTATCTTATCTTAACTGAATTTCAAAAAGAAATCGATAAATAAAATCCTAAAAACAAAAATCTCTTAATTGACGTTACACAACTGAGGATATATATATATATATACACGTATTATCAAAAGTACAGGACATCACCGCGGGGCTGCCCAGAATCAGATGGATTCTGGAGGCACCTTGCTCCTGCGTTTCCCAATCATCTGAACATATCTGGGAATCTGGAGTCCACTCCATTGACGATATATGTACCATGCTTTTGTCAATAACTAAAAATTCGTATGCAGTAATTTCAATTTCAATATTTATTCTTTGATTGAAATATTAATGGTTTTTAACTAGAATTTAATAATGAGAATTTTGGTAAAATCTTAATTTTTTTGCTTTTCTAAATATATAAATTAATTCAACGCTCTGAAAATAGTATATAGAATATGAAAAAGGACTAATATGAAAGATTGTATTGAAGATGGTAGAATCCAACTCCACATATGTCGATTCCAGTAACAGGCAGGTTCTGTAAAGGAACTAAAAAACCAATCAATCAATCTGAAATAATCATGTAGCAAACTTATGTTTTAACGATGGTTAAAAAACCACGATCTACCCTTACGCCCTTGATTCAAAATTTGAATTCATCAAATGCGCCTCTGATATTTCAAAAGCTGTTCATTTTGGACGCGGCCTGAGCTGATTCCAAATGAAATTGAATAATGAATTTATTTTAAAATATTGTACTGAGATGTAAGCTTTCTGCATCCTGCAGGTAATAGTGTCTAGAATGCGCGTGGAAAAAAATGCAAAAGTTTACTTGTCCACTATTTACTCTCCATTATGGTCTTTTACATATTCATAGCATTTTATATTTCAGCTTAGTGTACTTGTCCAGTTAATCTCCATTACCGTCTGCGTATTTATAATATATTCCATTTTCAAAATAGTTTATATTTCATTTCACTGTTGTCATTGCCAGAGGCGAGGTTTTATAGGTATCGATTGATCTGGATATCTAATTTTTTACCATCTCTAATCTCTTACATAGTAAATATAATTTTTTTGTGTTTTTAGTTTTTCACTTCCCTTTTTCTTTCTATATATGTTTCAGGAAAAAACTTAATTAATCTCACTTTTTGGTTTTAATATAGCGATACATTCAAATCTCAATGGAGACAAGTATTTTTGATCTTAGATAGCTGAAGGTTTTTTCAAGCTTTTCTAACTAATATTTTGATAAATTTGCACTCTCAAAATTGTGAAGTGATCAAAGTAGTCATAATCAGGGTAAGAGGAGCACTTAAAAGAAGTGCTTACGCAATTTAATAGTTAAGTGTACTTCCATTTCCTAGTGTTAATTAATAGATTGTTTAGAGGATGCTTTGATAAATTTGCAGTCTCAAAATTGTGAAGTGATCAAAGTAGTCATAATCAGGGTAGAAGGAGCACTTAAAAGAAGTGCTTACGTAATTTAATCGTTAAGTGTACTTCCATTTCCTAGTGTTAATTAATAGATTGTTTAGAGGATGCTTTGCTAACTCCTCAATGCAAATTCAAGCCACCTTTCTTTGGTGCCTTTAATAGGGGATCTCATTAAAGAAAATAAACCTACTTGTAAAATTACAATTTCTTATGATTATGAGGGTAAGGCCATTCCCAAGTTCTGGAATGAGGTCTGGGAATTGTACCTATTTAGGTAGATGATCAGTTTTTTCTTGAGACAAATCACAAAGACTAAGGCTTTAGGGCCAAGATGGAGTTTGGGTAGAGTCAATTTTCATTGAGAAATGGAGAATCCATGAAACATCCTTGGCTTTTAGCTTTTCAAAATATGAAGGCAAGCCAACTTTAATAAAATATAATGATTTGGTCAATGTTGTATTAAGGGAAGTTAGACCTTGTTCATCTATATTAAGAGAGATTATTAAGCAATCCAATGACCATAAAGCTTATCAATTAAGGAAATTCTTGATGGTTTGCATCAAAATATCTTCTCTAAGGACCATTCTAATTGCATGAGATGAATTTAAAACATCTCTTGGTTCAACTTCATCAAATTACATAAAAATAAAAATAAAATAAAATAAAAAACATAAAATTAGTAACTATAATTATAATTAATAATTAAACCAGCATAGATCCTTCTTAATTCTGGATCTAGCAAGCACCGAGAGAGATCAAATCTCTTAAGATGCAATTTTTTTTAAGAAGGAAAAGAGATTTGATCCCTCTCGGCACTTGGTAGATTTGGAGTTAAGATGGAGGGATCAAATCTCTTAAGATGCAATTTTTTTTAGAATGAAAGGAAATTTGATCCCTCCCGGCACTTGGTAGATTTGGAGTTAAGATGGATCTAGGCTGGTTATAATTTGATGAGCACGAGGGGTATTGACATGTGTTTTGGTGTGGGTAAAGACAATTTATACAGTTAATATTATTTCTTATCTGAGGTATCTTTGGGAAAGATTCCATCTTATCCATGCAAGCAGTAGTACTTCGAAGATATTTTGGGAAAAGAATATCATTTAATTTACATTTTTTTGGACCATTACTCGAGTGATGTTGAGCTAGAAAAATGTGCCTCACTGGTGATTAGTTGAGTTTGCTTTATGCATGCATTACGTATTCTAGTGCAGTGCTATTCAGGGCAAGAGGAGAGTGCTCCAAATGGGGATTAATAAGAGTTACTTTATCCATTCATCATGCATTTCTTTAGTGGATCTCTAGGGCTCATCACTTGAGCTCTATCCTGGGTAGTTTCCTTTTGTTTCTTCCATCCATCTTCTCCAAGGCTACTAAGTGCACCCTGGTCCCTATCCATCGGGTTTGCATGCAGCAGTTGTAGAGGCAGTTCAAAGGGACTTGCTCCTATTTTTCCTCTATCCCAAGCTAACTAGGGTGCATTACTCAGGATGAGAAGGTATATTTAATGCAGTTCAAAGCTAGGAGAAGGAGTCGATCAATTCCCTGCTTGTGTATCTTCCCCCTTCCATCTCTATTCTCCGTCTCTTCTTGTTTGCACTTGTGATTCTGAGTTTAGAACAGCTTACTATGCAGATTTTTATTGTGATTGATTGCTGCTACACAGAGGAATCCTCTAATAGCAGTTAAATCTGATCTTGGAGAATATTGCATTCACCTTTTTCAAGGTTTTCGGACGGATTTGTCTTGATTGTAATTGATTGACATTATTGTGGCATCTTATTTCCAGTTGCTGATGAAAACTTGTAATTTTGATGTTGGTTAATGTGTATGTATGTTCGGAAATCTAGTCTATGATTACTTCCCTTTGTTTTCGAGTTAGTTGCAAGTGTATTTCTAGACCAGCAGGATTTAGACAGTGTCATACACCTTGCTGGTTTTCTCTTTTCTGACTCCATTTCTGTTAGGAAATGCACCTGTTCTCATCGTACCAATTTAAGTTTTAAAGCTCTACTCTCTCATTGTTGTTTTTATAGTTGAAATCTGCCCTGTGTAAGGCATTAATGATGCAGATCTGTATGTTTTCTCACTGTTTTTTGAGGTTTTATATATAGTTTCAGCCTTTAGAGGGATAGAATCAGCGAGAACAACTTCAGATCTGCATTATTTTGACTGCAAAATTGTCTTTTCCTGATCTGAATCCATAAAGGATACACTTCTGGAGTTGGTACAAACTGACCCAAAGTGAGCATTAGAGTAAATTTGGATCTAAAATGGGCCTCTTAAGGAAAATATTAAAATAGTAAAAGCATATGCCACATCACACTACGGACATTGCACATCTTATTAAGTTAGATGTGTTATTTAGTGAAGGTTAATCTATATTGTCTCATTATTTATAGTTTCCAAGTAAGTTAAGTTACTATAGAGTTAAGAGATCAAAGTGAAACATAATAAAAAATTTAGATTAATTTGCATACAATAAATGTAGTGCAAAAACATTTAGATTTTATATTATATTATATTTATCATAATTCATAGTTGATTAAATATAATATTACCTTTTTTAATAAACTTAATAATAGATTTAAAGCTCAAAAAAACAAAATTATAGTTAAATAATATAATTAGAGTAATGCTAAATCTTTAGAAAATAATACTAATATATACTTATAAATATTTTATAAAATACATAAATCATTTATATAATTAATATAACTGATTAATTATTAGATATTAATATTATATATCACATATAGTATAATGGTAACTTGCTAATGGTTAATTATTGCATTTGATCTTAAGACTTTTGTGATCTATAATAATCTTTGAAGAAGCTTGCAGATAAATCACATAAGAATTGTTTTAGGGTCAATGTTTCGAACCTACCAGCCCAGTGTGGGAGTAGATCTCACGTAAAAAAGTAAATGTACACATAAATGTAATATTTCACATGTAACATTTAACATTTAACATTTTTAATCTAATGTCGGTCCTATTTAAAAATCAATCTAATTATTATTATGTATAAACACAATACAAATTTAAAATACGAAGAGGTTTACGAACACTCAAAAAAAAGGTATGGTAAATAAATAAAACCTCTTTTTATATTTACTCCATAAACCTCTTTATATTTACAAAAACTCAAAAAATAGGTTTTATTTAGGTGAAGCCTATGGGCCAAATACCATTGGACAAATTATTATTAATACCATGGGCCAAGTACCATTTTTATAAAAGAGATATGGTAAATAAATAAATATAAAGAGGTATAAAGAGGTATGGTAAATAAAAAAAATATATCGGATAGGATTAGAAATCAACATCTAATTATAAACCGAGCCTATGGACCAAATACCATGGACCAAACTATTATTAATATCATGCAAAAAAAACATTATTAATCCTAATATTAATATTAAAATATTGATATTATTATTATTATTATTAAATCTAATATTCATATTAATATATTATAATATTAAATTTAATAACTTTGGATTAATACAATATTAAATTTGTTATATTATAATATATATTAATATATCATGATATATATTTTAACTCTAGATATATGTGGGAGGGAAGAACAAAGACAAAGTGATAGAGGTGGAGAGATAAGGGGGAGATGGAGACAAACTAAAGGAAAGGGGAGAGGATGAATGAAGAGAGAGAGAGAGGGAGAGGAGTGAGAGAGGTAAAAAGAGAAAAGGAGAGAGGGAGGGAGATAGTGAGAGGATTGGAGGGCATAGAGAGAGAGGGAGAGAGGGAGGGCTAGAGAGATGGAGTTGGAGCGGGAGAGAGGGATGGAAGAAGAAAGACATAGAGAGTAAGAAGTGGAGAGAGAGGGAGTGACAAGGGAGAGATGGAGAGAGAAGGAGAAAGGGAGGGATATAGTAACGCAATTGGAGAGAGAGAGATGATTAGATATAAAAGAGAGGCGGTGGGGAAGATAGAGGGAGGCAGGATAGAAAGGGAGAGAGAGGAAGAGAGTGATATGGGAAGACAGAGAGAGAGAGAGAGAGAGAGAAGATTGGATAGAAAAGAGAGAGGGGGGGAGAGTGATAGGGGAAGATAGAGGATTGGAGGGGAAAGAGAGAGAGAGTGATGGGGGAAGAGAGAGGAGGAGAGAGGGAGGGATAGGGAGATGGAGTTGGAGGGGGAGAGAGGGAGGGAAGAAGAAAGACACGGAGAGTGAGAAGTAGAGAGAGAGAGGGAGTGACAAGAGAGAGATTGAGAGAGTGTGTATGTTTGGGGGTGAGATAATGAGACATAGAAGGAGAGATGGAGAGAAGAGGGGAGAGAGACATATAGTAATAGAGTTGAAGGGTGGAGAGAGAGAGAGGATGTGAGAGGTAAGGAAATATAGATGAAGATGGTGGGGGAGAGAGAGGGAGAGAGGATAGCAGGAGGGAAGAGAGATAAAAGTGAGGGAGAGGGAGAGAAGGTGAACAAAGAGAGAGAGATAGAGGGAGAGGAGGAGGGAGCGATAGATAGATTTGAGAAATAGAGTGTATGTTTTGGGGGTGATATAGAGAGACAGAGGGAGATAGAGATATAGATGGAAGGTGAAGAGAGGGAAGAAGAGAGAGATGGAGACAGGGAGGGAGGGACAGAGAGATTGATAGATATGGAGTGAGAGAGCATATGAGTTTTGGAGGGTGAGATAGAGAGACAAAGAAGGAGAGATGGAGGGGGAAGAGGGGGAAGAAGATTTCTTGCACTATATGCATTAATTTTAGTGTAGATGGTGATTTCTAATCCTATTTGATTTCTTGCACTAGATGCATTGATTTTAGTGTAGATATTGATTTCTAATGATATTTGATTACTTGCACTAGATGCATTGATTTCAATGTAGATGATTTCTAATCCTATTTGATTGTTTGCACTAAATGCATTGATTTCAGTGTAGATGGTGATTTCTAATCCTATTTGATTGCTTGCACTAGATGCATTAATTTCAATGTAGATGTTGATTTCTAATTATATTTGATTGCTTGCACTAGATGCATTGATTTCAATGTAGATGATTTCTAATCCTATTTGATTGCTTGCACTAAATGCATTGATTTCAGTGTAGATGGTGATTGAAGCGAACAAAGTTCCTTCTATAGATTAATTACTCCAAAAGACTTGGAATATCAAATTATCCATTAAGGATATAAATATTATATTAAATATGTGAATAAGAATAAGAATGATTATTTACAAATGAGAACGAGAAGCTTGCTTATATACCAAGCAAGTGTCTCTTCATGAAGAGTCATGTCCTATTAGACATGCCTCTTCAACCTAATTACTAGCTTAACTAACTATTATTTATGATTATTATCTTTTACATTATATTTATATTATTTATATATTTTATTCGTTACATTGCCTCCTTCCTCAAAAAGCTTTGTCCTCAAAGCTTGTCGATGAAAAAGGCTTGATCTCTTTTTCGGCTTCGAAAGTCTCTCTCTCTTGGAACAGTCATCTTCATCGATACAAGCTGATATGATCTTCTTAGTGACAAACAAAATTGTCGCACTGAGAAGGGATCAGACCATCCTAGATTAATCTTCTGTATAGCATTCTGATCACTAAAACTTTGTAACGACTTGTCCTCGTAGCACTGGGTTGAGGTTACATTACTCTTTTTTGGAACATTAGTTTGTTGATTCATTTCTGATTGGTTCAAATATGTAGCATAGTTGATTTGTCTGTTCTCGTGATTTGGATGCCAATATGGAACCTTTTTTGTTTGAATTTTCCTTACTGGGCATGTGCCAATTTTTATATTTTCTTCTGGCGAAGATGTTGTTGAGTTGGTTATGAAACGTTCACTGGGGATGTTCATTGTTTGAACTGCAACATCCAAGTGCGTGTTTTCTTCAACTTGCTCATCTTCTTCCTGAGTTGTGACATTCACTAAATCGATATTTGTTGTTTTGTCATCTACTTGAATTCCTACATTTGATGCTTCCTTCTTGATAAGTTGTTGGACCTGGCTTTCTAATGACTTCTTATCCTTCTTAAGTTTCTTAATTTGTGTCAGCAATTTTTCGCTATGGTTTTTAAATCGAGAAACTTCTTCATTTTTGTCAACATTGATTTTGTCAATTTCTTTTTGCATATTTTGTAATACCTTTTTACCTTCTTGAGACATTACTTTTGAAATATCTAAGATATCTTCTGGTGTTACTGAATTTGGTTTTAGTGTAAAATCTTGGAGCGTTATTTTCTTCTTCTTGTAAGAAAATGTTAAAAACTTTTTCTTAGTATTTAGAATAAATGAACCTAAAGTTTCCATCCAAGGTAAACCCAAAATAATGTCCCCTTGATTGTTCCATAGGGTCTGAACTGAGAATTGTGATACAAATGTATAATCTTCAATGTTTAACGGTAAATTGGCTATGTCATATATTTTATTGCGAAAAAGGTCTAATTCTAATTTTTCAGTTATATTTGACTCTGGAATAACTAGTTGGTTTGCGATTTTAGGTGTTATATAATTTGCATCTTCTACCGGAGAAATAGAAATAATAACATCTTTTCCTGCGAGAGTTCCTTTAATGTTAAATAACGCTTTACCATCTCTGGGTGCGGTTTCTGGGAATCTTATGGCCTTCATTTTTGTATTAGACTCTATTTTTGCTTCTTGAATATTAAATTTTTTTTTTTAAATTACTTTTTTTTTTAATAATTTTTTTTTAAGAATTTATTTATTTATTTTTTTCTATTATTTTTTTATTATTATGATATATTCTCTCTCCTTTTTTTTTCCCTCTCTTTTTATATAATTTCTTCTTCTTTTTTTTGGTATATATTCTTTTAATCTATAAAATATATTTCCACTTTTCTCTTATAAAAATCTAATATATATATATATATATATATTTCAAATATTCTCTTCTTCTTCTTCTTCTTTTTTTTCACTCTATTAATAAAATTTTATATAACAATAATTTTTTTTTAATATATATAATTATAAATTATATATATTATATAATTATAAATTATATATATTATATAATTTTAATTTATATATATTATAAAATTATAATTATATAAAACTATATATACTTTTTTGAGACCCACTTTTCCTTTTATATGTAACTATATAAGGCTTATATAGTATTTTTTATAATTATAATAATATTTTTTTTTTCGAAAATTTGGATGAGTCGTGACTAATTTGGATGAGACGTGACTCTTGGTACATTCACAATCTTTAGATTTGAACGATTTAAATTATTTAGATCACACCTTTTTTCTCCAATGTTATCAAAATATCTTTTACTTTTAAAATACCATGGGCGATTACCATGGGTTGTTTTTAAAACCTCATGTAAAAAGTAATAATAATATTTATGTTTCACGTGAGAGCTTTTGTATCCTTGTTTTTTCTATAACTTCTAAAATACCATGGGCTATTACCATGGGTTGTTTTTAAAACCTCCGTTAAAATGTTCTCCACGTAAAAAGTAAAACGTATTCCTTTTGTTTTTTGTTTTTGTTTTTTTTTTCCTTTTAACTTTTTAAAATACCATGGGTTGTTTTTAAAACTATGGGCTTCTCCACGTAAAAAGTTTTAAATATACTTGAAAAGGTTCCCGCTTATCTTTATTATGCACTTTTATCAATAAAGTAAAACCCTTTTATATATATATATAAAGTAAAACCCTTTTATATTTTTTTTTGTTCGGAATATATTATTTCCTTTCCTCTTTTCTTCTTTATTCTTTTTTATTTTTATTTTTATTTTTCTAAATAGTAGCAAATGGCCAAAGACCTAAAAAATGGAGAATCTCCCAATGTGTGGCGAAACGCTTCAATTATGACAGCAACAAGGTTGATAGCCAAAGGTTATGACAGCAACAAGGTTGATGATAGGTTGATAGCCAAAGGCTTGGTGATCAGCCAAACGTGGCTCTGATACCAAATGAAGCGAACAAAGTTCCTTCTATAGATTAATTACTCCAAAAGACTTGGAATATCAAATTATCCATTAAGGATATAAATATTATATTAAATATGTGAATAAGAATAAGAATGATTATTTACAAATGAGAACGAGAGGCTTGCTTATATACCAAGCAAGTGTCTCTTCATGAAGAGTCATGTCCTATTAGACATGCCTCTTCAACCTAATTACTAGCTTAACTAACTATTATTTATGATTATTATCTTTTACATTATATTTATATTATTTATATATTTTATTCGTTACAGTGATTTCTAATCCTATTTGATTGCTTGCACTAGATGCATTAATTTCAATGTAGATGTTGGTTTGTAATCCTATTTTCTTACTTCACTAGATGCATTGATTTGAGTGTAGATGTTGATTTCTAATCCTGTTTGATTATTTGCATTAGATGCATTGATTTCAGTGTAGATATTGTTTTCTAGTATTATTTTATTGCTTGCATTAGATGCATTGATTTCAGTGTAGATGTTGATTTCTGATTTGATGTAATTGGATGTATAATGGTACATTAATTTTAAAGTGATTGGATTAACAATGTGCATTGATTTCAGCGTAAGCACAGAAAATTATTGACAATGTGCATTGATTTTTGTGTTATAGTAATTCAATCTATTAATGTTGGAGAACAACAGCTCGAGCTAAAGATTCAAACGGTTAATGATTTCAATTGTCCTTTTCATATAATCGATATGAAAAGATGACAAAACTAACAAGGATGACAATATGAATAGTACAAGAAAATAGTTTGAGATTGATCACAATGAAGACTATTTGTAATTGACTACATTCTTATTATTCACATTTTTTATCATTCAACACTATTACATTGTCACTTTGCATTCAAAATTTGTATTTCATCATTTTTCATCATTAAAGTTATTAACGATATTTATCATCCCAACAAACTGAGGTAACTAAGCAAATTTAGAATTAAAATGACTAGATAAATCTCGGACATATTGAGCGCATTTAAAATGATCAAATTAATATTAGATGTATTTACATATTATTGATAAAATTAATCATATGTTCGATAGATTTTCCTTGGCCACACCCAACTGAGACCAGCGTAGATCCATCTTAACTCCAGATCTATCAAGTGTCGAGAGGGATCAAATCTCTCGAGGTGCAAATCTTTCCTCAATTCACTCAAAAAAGAGGTTTGCACCTCGAGAGATTTGATCCCTCTTGTTGTTTGATAGATCCGGACTTAAGATGGATCTAAGCTGGTTATATAATATAATGGCTTATATTGCATAATATCTAACAATTAATGAGTTATATTGTATATTACGTAATATAGTGAATTATATATTATGACTCATTAGTTGTAATTCGCAACTCGTTGTAACTAGAGATATAAAATAACGAGCTTTATATATATATATATATATTTCTCTGGAAGAAAAAAATTAATTATATTCCATGAGAAATATACATATTCTAACCCCATAGGGGCACCTCCTCTCTGCACTACAAAAGCTTGGTACAATTAGACAACCTGCTTGTTGTATAAAAGAATTGAAAGTCCTACTTTCAATGACTATCATTGTACAGAGACAGATATTACCGTTCGAACTTTGATATAGGAAATCTGCCTAGTCAAACTGTTAAAATTGGCAACTAGGGCCAAACTCCATGTGGGTCATCTTATTAATGGAAGCTGATATTTTTCTTGGATCCTTCTCATCGAGAGGTGTAGGATTGATTTAAAGATCATCCGATTCTGATAAGTATTCATGGAGATATGAATTTATTTGTGTTATGGAACAATTCGTCAAGGTCGGCCAGCAACCAAATAAACCCCACTTGTGCTCAACATTTTAGTATAAATAGAGGTGGCCTTCAAGTCATTTTCAACACACTTAGGATCTCTTCCTCTCTACTTGTCTTTGGGTTTTAGTAAGAGGAGAGATCCTAAGGGATAATGTTGCCCTAATCTAGAGGGCAGAAGTCGAGAACTGCTGGAATTGTTGAGAATTGCCAGAACTGCCGGAACTGTCGAGAACTGCCAGAATTGCCGGGAATAGCCGGAATTGTTGAAACTACCAGGAATAGCAGGAATTGCTGGGAAAAGCCGGAATTGCCGAAACTGCTGGGAATAGCTGGAATTGTTGGAACTGCCGAGAATAGTTGGGACTGTCGGGAAAAGCCGAAACTGCCGGGAATAGCCGGAATTGCCGGAATAGCCGGGAATAGCCGGAATTGCCGGAATATCCGGGAATAGCCAGAATTGCCGAAACTGCCTGGAATAGCTGGAATTGTCGGAACTGCCGGGAATAGCCAGAATTGCCGAAACTGTCGGGAATAGTCGGGACTACTGGGAAAAGCCGAAACTGTCGGGAATTGCCGAAACTGCTGGAATAGCCGGAATTGCCGGAATAGCCAGAATTGTCGGGAATAGCCAGAATTGCCGAAACTACTGGAACTGCCAGGAATAGCTGGAATTGTCGAAATTGCTGGGAATAGCCGGAATTGCCGAAACTGTCGGAACTGTTGGGAACTGCCAAAATTGCCACGAATAGTCGAAATTGCCGAAACTATCGGAAATGCCGGGAATAGCTATTGGGAACTGCCGGAACTGCCGGGAACAGCTAGAGCATCTGTCTCCGAAGGAGAGCAGCATGCAAGGAACAACTAATTAACATTGGGACAGTTGTATGGTACTTAGCAGCAAATACACCAAGCATGCAATGTTATAGCTAGCATGCAAGGGACAGCTAGCATGCAACAACAAGCAAGCAAGGGACAAGAAGCAAGCAAGATGCAGCCAACACATAGGTCAGTATGGCAACATGGTGCAGCAATGGCACATAATGCAGTACAGTGATGGGTACAATCATGATTAATGAAGCATAATGAGATGCAACATAGTGATGATGGGTGCAGCATGGTGCAGCACGATGAGGTGCAGCATGATGACGAAATGCAGCACAACGATAGGTAAAGGAGTCACCTTGGAGAATCAGTTGAAGCCGCATGTCTTCAACTGATCTCATGTATCATCTTCTTAGAAATGATCTATGCTCGTATCTAGACAAGTCAAAGTGTTGACTTCTCTTGTAAACATACTATCTCTCTCTCTCTGCTAAACTATTGAAGAACATATAAGAAGAATTGATCAAGGGTTTCCCCACATTGGGATTTGTCCTTGGCTAGCACCACATCTTGTGTCCTCTTGTCTTGGCTTGCCTTTTGCGATTTATGTTTATGTTCTATCTGCAGTTTACTTTAATGCTGATGTGATTGCTAATCTGGAAAAGATATTGAGCTAACTGTGAAAATTGAAATAAATTGCTCTAAGCATAGAACATACCTAAAATTTAACACAAACATATGCCTCCCACCTCCCGCCCCAAAAAAAATTCCTCATCATTTATAGTCCAAAGGGTATTATAAAAGAAAAGGTATGTCCTGAATCAAATGTCCATCAAGAAATTCTTGAGAGCTAAAAGACCCATCCAATAGAATCAAAGTGTCCTTGAAAAGCTCATCAGCCAGCCTTTTTGTTGAGTTTCCTGTAGATGGGAAAAAGGAGGTCCACTTAAAACCTGGAAGGTGGTCTCGTATCTAACTCGGTAAAGACTGAAGATGAACATTCTGAATTTTTAACTTGTCTTTTGCCCTTTCAATAATAGCTTCAGAGTCCCCAAGAACTTGCAACTTTGTTAAACCGTGATGTTTAGCATGGTGCAAAAGAGTCCATAAAGCTGCAATTTCAGCTTTCCTATTTGAGCCAATTTCAGGAGCATAACGAAGATGAAAAAAATGAAAGGGATTTAAATGAAGGACAACTCCAACTCCACCGTGAGGAGGATGCCCTTGATTGGCCTTGTCAAAAAACACCCAGGGGATTTCATAGTCTAGAGAGGGCAAAATTGGATTGTGAGTTTTAGCCGTCTTCACCTCACATTTGTAATCTAGTCAATTTCTCAATTATATCAAATACCACTTCCATTTGAATTATCTTATCCTGAAAGAGACAAATATTTCATGCTCACAAAATAAAATACAAGGAAAGGCTAGGAAAAGATCCATAGCTACCCACCGAAACATGAAAGATCCAGCTTTTGACACATTCCTCAATGTATAACTGTCTTCTTCACGTTATCAAGGATTCTTATGCCTTAGATGTTAGGAGTCCTTCCTTTGTAGTTTTTGTCAGACTTAGCCCAGTGAGCTAACTTGAGTGGGTGAGTGCTTTGAGTTTTATACAGGAGATCTTGGGCTCGACCCCCTGTGCTGGTTGCCTCTGTTTACACTATGTGCCATGCATGAAATGCAAGGTATGCCTGGGGTTTCCTGCACTTTATATATATATTTGTTTGCTAGGTTATGTCAGTCCTGAGATGATTGGCACACTTAACCTGTGGCTTGAGTAGCCACAACCCAGGGGCATCTAAGACGTCAAAATTAACCGGGGATTACACCTGGTCTGGGCCACACCAGCCCTTAACATGACTGGATTTTTGCCCACAGAGGTTTGAACTAGTGACCTTTACACCAGAGTGCCTTAACAGAGCATCCTATCACCGTCTATATATATATATATATATATATATATATATATATATATATATATACACGCTATCAAACCTTATTTTAAGTTTTAACAGAGTATTATGTTGCCCTATAAAATAGTCGCCATTGAGGATTGCTCCCCAGAGCCCTATTGGTATGGGACACTCCAGGGGACATTTTCCAGCAAGCTCTTCAGGATGATTCTATTGGCCTTACTTCTGAGGTTAAGGAGGATCAGCTCTTCTTTCTCCCATACCTTTGGCTTCACATACATTTTCTATTTTTTTATTGCCTTGGAGTTGGGTGTTAATTCTTAACCTGTGCTTCTCGAACACCTTTGTTCATTCAACCGGGGTTTCTGTTAAACACCTCTTTTCTTTTGTACATTTTGTAGGGAGGAGTTGGCCGTATTGGTACTCTTGTTCCTGCTATTACTTGCTGATGTATTCTAGTCTCGTTGACCTATTTGTTTATTGACAACTATCAATATAATCTCATTTCATTTCATTTTTCATGTTAAAAATTGTGACAATACTTACCTGATTTCTCAGAAGTTTGAATTCATTTTTAAAACCAGTGTTTACTGTTAATGGGTTTTCTAGTAAAGCAAATATCGTATCGTTGTCTGTGCATGTTTTCATAGGCAAGTCAATTTTGCGAAAGCTGTAGGTTAGATATATTACAGTGTTGTCCTTCAAAGGAAGTTTTTGTTTCCTTTTATGGGTTGTTGTAATCGATTTGTGGGTTTTGGTTCTTGCCATTATGATGAAAATTAGTTTTTCGCACTCAGGCAAGGAATATATGTAAAGTTGCACCAGTCCATTCTGTATGATGACTGACAGATTGCTTTCTGCAGATATATGTGGTTGACTCGTTGGATAGAGAGAGAATTAGAAAGGCAACGGCAGAATTTCAGGTTTCTACACTGTACTTATGTTACATGTGCAACAATGAAAATGAAGGCAATTCTCCCAGTTAAATTGGATTTCTTGTTTACGGACTTGGAAATTGTGTTTTGCTACTTATCCCTTTTACAACTTATGATTGTCATGGACTGTGTCCCTGACAGGCCATTGTTAACGACCCTTTGATGAGAAATAGTATCATTTTGGTTTTTGCAAACAAACAGGATATGGTTAGTATCTTCATTTGATGATTGTTGTTATACGCTTTATTCAATTGAAATATTGTTAGATTGCCATTGTGAAGTTCATCATGATCAATGGCTGAAATTCTAATCATAATAAGCAGAAGGGAGCCATGACTCCCGCTGAGGTCTGCGAAGCACTTGGTCTTTTCAGCTTGCGCAATAGACGGTGGCATATCCAAGGTACTTGTGCTACAAAGGGAGAAGGTTTATATGAAGGACTGGATTGGCTGGCATCTACTCTGAAGGAATTGCAAGCCGCTGGAACACCTACTTCAGTGGGTTATTCAGCCATTCAATAAACAAGGTTATGCCTAGACATTATACTTTGTCAGATTTTTATTTGCAGGCTAGAGCATAGGGAGGAGTTTGTTTTCCCAATTCTTGCATTGACATGGTACCTTTTTACTTTTCAGGAAGGTAATCTGTAAGTGTTCTGCAGGAAAAGAACTGATTCAACTTCATCATGTATTCATATCCTGGATCTTTTCTTGTTTGCACTACACTATCATTTTCTGTGATAACAGACATAATTTATCTTGCGTATGCTATGATAACGAAAGATCCTTGAGCATGATGTATTATTTGTTTCTAGAGTGCTGAATCAACTTGCGGACAGGAAAGAAGCCGGATCTATCGTAGGTTTTATTTCAAATGTCTAATGCATCTAATATGTTCGGCTAACAATTGTTGTCGTGGGTGCTGATGTATTTTTGTCGGTGTTATTTCAAGTTATTGGCTATAATTTTTTAGTCTTTCTGACGTCAATCCTCACTTGATAAACTTCCGCGCTGCTTCAAAACTATCTTTTATTTTACTTTGACATTTGTTATACAAGTCCAGGCTCCATACTGCACGCAATTGATAACATACTACCACATTTCTGTTCTGGTCAGGAAGGAAAAGTCTCCCTTTTTTATCACAATATGAAGAGTTTTTGTTGTTTGTTCTCTTCTTTGTTGATGCTCTCATCCCATGTCTCAATATGTATATTTTTGCTAACATAATGTTTTAGGTTATATCTGTTTTTTTAGATAGCGTGCATCTATTTTACATATGTCCTTCCATTTGTTGTAGTCTGTTATCATTTATTCAAAAATGCTGCTTACAGCTGTCCTGTGGCAGCCATGGTATTAGGGACATTTCTGTGTCATCAAAATCCCCAAAGACTCACACATGGCCTCATTCACACACTTGGGGGTTTTGAACTTTGGTTCTCAACATCAATACAAGTCTAGTTACCATGCTACCCCACCAGACGGGGTTAGACCACACACCCATAGGATTAAGGTGTATTTTTTTGTCTAACTTGTGTGATGTGAATGGGGGTTTACATGCTTATATTATTTTATTTAGTTTATATCCTAACTTTTGTGGATCAACTCTTATATCTTAGGGACATGGTGATCGCTTTTGCCCCTCCTTAATCTTTTATGTAACTTGTATGATGTGAATGGGGTTTACATGCTCATATTATTTTATTTAGTTTATCTAGTAACTTTTGGATCCACTCTTATATCTTATGGACATGGTGATTGCTTTTGCTTGGAGGGGCCAATTTCTACATGGAAGTGTAGAATAAAGTTCCTTTTTATTTTTTCCTTGCATACAATTACTTTCCCCAACTGTCTAAGACACCATGCAAATGCAAATGGTATGTTATTATCTCTTCCTCGCTACAAATCACATAAAGTCCATTTGTGGATTGTATGTTATACATCTTGGCTTTATAGATTCCGTTGGACAGATTAATGTCTTTTAATTTATTTATTTAATATATATATATATATATATATATATATATATATATAATTGGTTAATTAAATATAGATACAAATAAAAAATATTTTCTTTATATATAAAAAAGATAAATATAATATGTATATATAATTTGAATGTTTATTTACAAAGAGATATATCATATTTACATATAAATAAAAATATTTATATATATAAAAAAAAGATAACATATATATGGTATTTGTTGCCTCAAAATTTAGTAGGTTTTGTGAGAGGCCTTGCAAGACAAGAGTCGGACTAAGGGACAACACTATGACGTGGAGGCCCATTATCAACCACAACTACCACCTCTTGTTTTTCAATAGAATTTCACCACAAGAGAGGTTTCCCTATGTAGGTGACTTAATAGATATTGAAAGTCTAAGGCTTGGAAGTGACAAGAACAGGGTCAATTATAGCACTCAGCTTAAGGACAAGGCTCAAATCAACAAAGACAAGGCAAAGTGTGCCTCCAAGAGGCCTATCTAAGACACTTATGAAATGCAGTTTAATAAATAGGCAAGGACAAAGGCATACCAAGGTGCAAAATGCCAAGAAAAGGCTCATTAGAGATAAATATGATCAACTATTAGAGCAACAAGCCTTTAAGAAGCCCTAAGTTGAAGCCTATGGTAAGGTTAGGGTTTACAATAGGGAAAAATTACCTAGGGCTTATGACATCAGCGCTAAAATGGAAGAATTTACTATGGAAAAGGATTGATATTGATGCAATATGCTTAAACCACGTGAGTAAAAACTCCCAAAGCCAACGCACTCCTAGTTGAATTTGGCCCTAGCCCTAGCCTAATAGCTTGCCTTGAAAGGTCGAAAATATGAGAAATAGAGAGAGAATAAGCTTTTAAAGAATTTTCTATGGTGTGATCACCTATGTGGGTGACCAATGCTTGATCCTTGGGTGATGCAGTCTAAAGGAGACCTACTAATGGAAAAATCAAACCCTAGTATGGAGTAAGGGCAAGAAAAACCATGGCTATCACTTTATGAGGGGATAAAGTCATTGAAGAGAGCTTAACATGAAGATTATCTCAAGGGATTGTCACACACTTTGCATACAATACTTGCCAAGATTTCATAAAAAAATAATCAATAAGACTAGCACATAGAAACCCTAATAATAACCATTCCATGCAATAACCATAAAAACGTGATCAACATATAGAATACTTACAAGAAATGCATGAACCAACCCTTTATGATCCCAAAATGATGTCTCCACAAGAGCAAGTCTCTAAAAGCAAAATCTCCACAATAGATCACATTTCCACAAGTAAACAAGACATTTTCAGCTAGGTTGAAATCCTCTAAGGAGGCCTAATTCTCCACAAGTGATGATGAGAAATGAAATAAGGTGACCTTTATTGTATGAGGTTTACCTCAATAAATTATAACAAAACAAGTTTGACATGAAATCAACCTTGGGTTACAAGCCAACCCATTTGTGAGTCATAGCCTCAAAAATGTTGACATCGTGCCCTTTTAGGGCTCCAAATGTCATGCCAAGGTGTGATGGAGATTGAAGAAGTGTCTAAGCGACATGATCATCCAAAATTTGAGGATTATCCCTCAAATCCACTTCAATCATCCTCCCGGGTCCTAAATCTAGTTGTGGTGTCACCATGTCATCTCTATGGGTCTCCAACTATCAAAGCAAGGCCTCCTTTCTCCATTGTTAGGGTTCCTTCAGGTGCAACAATCCTCCTTAGTCTCTCATGGAAGATAATCCTCATCTGGGCTCTAAATCAAATCCTGCCCATCTAGATCGGTCGAAGTCAATCTGGGGGCAGGTTAGGTCCAGTGGTGCAATCGTAAAAAATCCTTTGTGTTGGGTCAAAGTAGACCAACGTCTTGGGTCTTGAAGGTGCTCTGGGACATGTAACATCTCTCAAGTTATCATGAAGCCCCACCCTCTCAACGTTGCATCTGCCAAGCCATCTATCTCTCTTAAAACAGTTGGGTACCTATCGAGTGGGTGCCCTCAAGGCCTAGCCTATTGTGGACCACTTCACAAAACTAACATGAACTCAAGTGAAAGCAACCATCCATCAAAGACTATGATCATATGAGCAACTAAGTGGACCAAACTTGGCTGTTAAGGGCATCTTAATACTTCAAACAAGGATCACCTTTCGATATCTAACTAGACCAAGTCTTGTAAAGGTGTTCCTACCTTGATAAAGGTGGCTATTGGTCAACCCTATTAGGTGCTTTCAACCCTCAATGGGAAGTGGCATTTCCAAGGTCAACCCCTCAATCAATATGTATTAGTGTAACTAGATGGCAATGGAGGGGAAAAGGCTTCATGGCCAAGTGTCATGTCAAGGGGATTAGTTGATGGAGAGTCCACATCCTGAGTGTATGAATGTAAGGAGAGAGTAATCGTGGAGGCATGAGTTACCCTATTCAACTTTGCTTTTTCCACCCCTCTGATGTATCTTTTACTTCTTATTGATAATGCTTTATATTATGTTGCATAACTCAATGGTTAGAGCTTGCTCTTTATGATGTAGCATTTTATAATATCCCTTAAGATGAGAGATTTCATTGCTCATCAAGGTTGGGACATGCAAGGATTCTTTTTTATGTGAATGAGCATCATGTGCTCAAGAACTGGGTGGTGGCTAATGGGGAGGATAGGGTTGATGCTAGGTTTTTTCCCAACACACTAACTTATGTTTCGACCATCTTTTACATTTATGATTTTCTTCTTTCTCTTTTGTTGTGGCCATGATATGCTTTTTCATTATTTTAGTTGCATCGACCTCCAATGCATTGTTTTTTGCCCTACTTAAGAACAGTGGACATGAAGGTGCCAAATCCCAATAAACCAATGATAAGTTAGACCCAAAGAATGAAGGTGGTATATGGGGTTGGCAATGTGGCATGGAAAGTGTCAAGTATGTTGTAGGGGATAATAAACATGTTATCTCAATCTGGGTTTTCCAAGTAGTGCCCCTTCTATAATCCTAAGGCCTAATGGAGGTCCCACTGAACTAGAGCTAAAGATTAAACCACCTAATAAGGTGAGAGAACATACTTACAATCAAGATCGATCAATCTTCTAGATCACCCCTTTGTCCATACTAAATGCCCAAAAGAAACAAGTATAAGTAGTTGATTGCAAAATGATCAAAGCACCTTTTGAATAGCATCCCACCTTCATCCAAGTGGAAATGTCAGACAAAGTCATATCAAGGTGCATAAGGCCAAGAAAAGGCTTGTTAGAGATAAATATGATCAACTATTGGAGAAGCAAGCCTTCAAGAAACCCTAAGTTGAATCCTAGGGTTAGATTAGAGTTTACCCTAGGGAAAAACTACCTAGGGTTTGTGACGTCAATCCTAAAATTGAAAATTTTACCATGGAAAGGGGTGGATATCGATGCAACAAGGCTTAAACCACATGATCAACCCTCCCCAAAGGCCAACGCACTCCTAGTTGAGTTCAGTCCTAGTCCTAGCCTAACAGCTTGCCTTAAAGGGCAAAAATATGAGAAATAGAGAGAAGATACGCTTTTGAAGAATTTTCTATGGTTTGATCACATATCTGGATGGCTAGTGCTTGATCCTTGGGTGATGGAGCCTAAGGGAGACCTACTAATGGAAAAATCAAACCCTAGTATGAAGTAAGGGAAAGAAAAATTGTGGCTATCACCTTTTGAAGGGATAAAGTCATTGAAGAGAGCTTAACATGAAGATTCATTCAAGGGATTGTCACACACTTTTTAGGATAATGCATACAATACTTTCCCAATATTTCATAGAAAAATATTGAATAAGAATAGCACATAGAAACCCTAACAACAACCATTCCATGCAATAACCATAAAAAATAATATAATCAACATATAGAATATTTACAAGAAATACATGAACCCATCCTCTATATCCCAAAATGATGTCTCCATATTAAGAGAAATTCTTCAAAAGCAAAATCTCCACAATATATCACATCTCCACAATTATACAAGACACTTTCAGCTAGGCTGAAATCTTCTAAGGAGGTTGGATTCTCCACAATTGATTATGAGAATCAAAAATGAGGTGACCACCTCAATTTATATGAGTCTTCCGCTATAAATTCTAAC